>CM067170.1:86513714-86653937 GCA_034093135.1 Erigeron breviscapus | reverse complement strand
CACGATTTGGTTATTGGCATCTTTTGCGCATATTTATTACACGTTTACTTATATTGTGTAATCTTGTCGTGGATGATATTGTGTTATGTAGAGGCTCACTGTAAGTCATGTTTTGCCTCTACTCGTATATTGTGATTATTGACGATGGTTCCTTATGGACCATTATTACGAACTCACCAACCTTGTGTTGACTATGCTTAGTACACTTTTCAGGAAACCAGGTTATTCCAGGCGTGGAGTTTGAGTTTGCTTGCTGTTGAACCCGGGCTTTGGACTTATATGGATCAAGGATTCATTTGGCCTTCTCTTTTTGCATTATACTTAGGATCGTTTGCCATCTTTTGGCATCTTGATGTTCTTTTGAAACTTTGATGGTTATTTGCTCCTTATGTTTTTGATACTTGTCTTCTATTGTATGGATTCACTGAATCCTTTATTTGCATTTAGTTCATGTTCTACATTAATCCCACCTTGCGCTATATGATTTCCGTAATATTTCGAGCCTGACTTAGGTTGGTGAGTTCGTAGTAATGGTTCACAAGGAACCATCCAAGTCGCAAAATGTGTAAAGCATAAGCGAGTCATAACATGTACAAAGTGTGAGTAAATCATAACTTACTGTAAACCATCGCATCATACAAGAATGTAAAGAGGGTTACTCATGGTGTAACCTAGCCACGTATTAGTACTCGTACAAGTGTCTAATCACAATAGTTAGAGAAAGCATAATATGTGTGTACAAACAATAAAATATCAAATAATGTATCCTAATTGTACCACAACAACAACAAACCACCACAGCCACAATGTTCTCAAGTATGAAATACTTGGTAGTACGTCGTACAAAAGCGCGTTCTCAAGTGTATGACACTTGGTAGTACATCAAACCAATCAATAAGTACCAAAGCATGTTCTCAAGTGCAAGGCACTTGGGAGTACGACAAACCAATCAATGAGTACAAACATAATCAATCACAATCACAAGTCCATCATACCACAAATCATCCAAACCACAATGCACATACATTTCGTACGACTTTACATTTAAGGAATCACAGATGCTTATATATAGGGTCACCCGCAGCCTTCCCACCACATCTACAACTCATTAAATGTATCATCGTCTTCCATGTATGTACAACTATCCTAATCACACCACATAATCCAAATCAAAAACATAATCCAACAACAATAAGTTAAGCCATCAAACAATCAATCAAGCAATAAGACAAATCGTAACTCAAGCCAATCAATTAATAAGTACAAAAGCATGTTCTCAAGTGCAAGACACTTGGAAGTACATCAACCAATCAATAAGTACAAAAGCATGTTCTCAAGTGCAAGACACTTGGAAGTACATCAACCAATCAACCAGTCCAAAAGCAAAACCAATCTCAATCACAAGTCCATCCATTTCTACTACAACACGTACATACACTTCAAAGGATTTACTTTCATCAAGTTCTAGATGCTTATGTATAGGGTCACCCGCAGCCTTCCCACCACATCTAAAACCCTTTGAAGGCATAACCGACTTCCATGTATGTACGACTATCCTAATTAATCACAATATCACAATCATATGCGTAAACATCCAACAATCAATCAAAAACATCCAGTAATCAAACAATTAATCAAACAATCAATAAGCAGTCAATCAAATCAACCAAACAATCAAACAAGCACGTATGTGTACACTTTTCAGCCCGAATCTCAATTGAGTAGGGAGCTACGGAACTCACCTTGATCGGCAATGAGAAGTTAATATCGAGATAAGTTGCGATTATAAGCGTTCGATAGGCTCCACGTGTCCAAAACCTATAAGTATATATAATATGCACGTTATAAAACAAGACGAAACCCTAGCTAGGTTTTTAAGTATGTATTATGACTTTAGAAGGTTCCCAAAACTCTACATGGTCGATGAAGAGGGTAAGAAGTAGTTTGAGGATTGTTACACGCCAAAAACTTATCGTTTCATGTTTATGTAATCTATGTACTTGTCCCATTTTAAGTTTAGATTGACCCTCGGCTTTAGACAATGAGTATGACTCGAATATGGAGCTATAGAGGTCAAGAGGGAGTCCATTAGAAAGCTTAGGCCGAGCCAAGGATAAGGAAAGGCCGCTAGGAACGAAACAGGAAACCTGAAGATGTAGGCCACCGTCTGGGACGGTGGCACCCACCGTCTGGGACTGCCCTCTAGAAAAGCTGCACGCTGAGAGACGGTAGGCACACGGTGCAAGGTTCTGTTTTACGGTGGGTTTTAGACTCAGACGCCAAAAACAACAATCCAGACCACCGTCTGGGACGGTGGTCGTGGGCGTCTGGGATGGTGGTTAGAAACACAGCCCGACCTGCACATGTTCTTGAGACCCAAAACCGAACCAAACACACCCCAAACCCACTTTTTGACTTGAAGTTCGATTTGTAATGAACCAAGACCCGTTTTTAAACATCAATGGACCTAAATGAACATAGTTAAACATAAAACCTCTACAAAATCTTGTTTCAAACACCAAAATCATGCCCAAATTCGGCCAAGAATCAACCCAAGAACACCAAAACCCTAAATTTGACTAAGACCAACTTTTGGCTCGATTTTTGTGACCCGAAAGCGTTTTGATACAACTAGAAACATGTTTAGAAGTATTAAGTGATGAATTTGAGACGAGTTTACTTACCAAAAGTCCTACCGAAAGTCCTAACCCGAAATTGGCCCGAAAATGGAGATTTCTTGCACCTAGTTGACCCGATTTTTTTGATATGATGAAGATGTTATGATAAAGATGATGATTCTTGCACTAATCTAACTTGAAGAACATTAAAGGATAAGAATTTGCTAGAGAGAGAGAGAGTATGTATGTGTGTGTGTTCTTACACTTTAGAGAGAGAGGGGGAGATGAGTGAAAGAATGAATGGAGGTGAAAGGTGGAAGGAAATGGGGGATAAGGTTGGGTCAAATGGTGGGTCATGGGTGTGGGTGAGATCCACGGGTTGACCCGTCTTCAATTACTAGTTAAATTCAAAAGTTACCTTGTATCGTTTAGTTTTGCATCGTCCAATTAAGTTGTCACTCGACCCGTTAAGTACTTCACTAGCCACTAAGTCTCAAAATAAATTCAATTAGGTCGTTAATTAAATTTGTTAGTTAAATCACACGAAAAGTCAAACGGTCAAAAGTCGTGGATGTTACAGTTCTCGAGGAATTGACAGAAGTTAATGGCATAGTCGCCCCATAGTGTGCACTTTACTATTAAACCTCTAAATTTAACAGGTAAATTAAATTAATAAATGTGACACATAACTATGAACAACTTGAAGTAAATACAATAGGTTGGTTTTGATATGTATTTTTAAAACTCACTTCAAATCTTTGAGATGAAAGATGAACCGCTTGCTTTCTTTCCCACTTGCCGATTTGAATATATCCAGATTTCCACACCAAGTTACACATCCAATCAGATCTATTAAAAAAACAATATAAAGTCATGTTATGGATGAAGATTGTTATGTATATATATTATCAAGATTGGTAACATACTTACCAACATTCAACACATCCGGATCTTGTGCCTTAGCAACATTGATTTCATTAAATGGAACAAAGCCAAATCCATAGGGATGGCCACTGAAAGAATGAACAACATTGACTTCGGTACACTTGTAGAAGTTTAGTTTCAATTTGTTTTTCACTACAGGATATTTATCATCTGAGACACCGACACCACATTTATTGATCAACAAAACATAATCTTCTTTTAAAAGATCATCAAACTTTGGAATCAACTCTTTCTTAACACTTGCTTGAAACTTGTTACCCTTGATAAAAAAAAAATAGAGGAAAGAATTGTAAAAAAGATTTAACCTTTTTTTATAACCATCTTTAAAAAGAAGAAAAGAAAGAATGTTGGTTACCTTCTCATCAATGAGAACCATATCAAGGCGATATATCTGCTTCCAGATGATCCTAACTTTCATGTTGACGAAGTCTTTTTTGGCATCCAATTGATCAACAAAAGTAATATTTTTGGTAGCCATTGCAAGATTAAAGAAAAATAGTAAGTTATGAAAATGGGATGAAAAAAAGGAACCGGAATAGATGGTGGGGAAGGAAATTCTTGAGAAAAAAATAAGGGAATGAAATTGATGTGTGTATGAATTTTCAAAATTGAATGTGTGTATGATTTTTCAAAATTCAAATTCGTATCTAGTGTATCTTCAATCGAAAAACAGAGGATGCTTGTACCTTAAATTTTGTTTATTTATTTGTATAAACTCTTGTTTCAAAATTATAGCATATTCCGTTAATGTTAATGTTTTAAACATTCTGTTATTATTTAACCTTTTAAAGAACAGATTCTGTTAACATGCTGTTAAAAAACACATTTTTTACACCTTAATATACACACGATTTACATAAGTGAGACGTCATCGACACAGCCGTGGCTATGCTAAATGATCGACAACTCAGATTGGTGATGTCACCTGGGTAGTGTTCTTTAGTAGTATAGGGAGATAGGGTAGAGATCCAGAGAGAAGGTAGCTTAAGGAGAGAAGGGAGAGAATGTTCATTTTTTTATTTTTTTTAGCTTGTTTTTTTAATATATTTTTTTTTTATTTTTATATTTTTTTTAACATAAACCCATTCCAAAAAAAATCAAATTTTTTTTAAAAAATAAAAAATAAAAAAAATACAACTTACACATAGATATCTACACATGTGTAAGGTATAAAAATCTACACATGTGTAGGGATTTATTTTTTATTTTTTTTATTTTTTTTATATTTTTTTATATTTTTTTGGAATGGGTTTTAACTAAAAAAATTAAAAAAATTAAAAAAATAAAAAAATAAAAAAATAAGAAGAAAAAAAATTAAAAATCAACCTTCTCTCCCTTCTCTCCTTAAGCAACCTTCTCATTTGATCTCTCATGTATATATATATATAGATATAATATATATATATATATATATGTTGAGTCAGGGATTCGCTGACCAGACTTGGTCGCTGATGAGCTTCATCAGCGAACCATCAGCGAGTCCAGTGACTCTTTGCCAACAAGGAATTCTTATCCAAGTTGTAAGTCAAGGCGGGAAGAATTCAAACAAGAAAAAGACAAGAGTCACATGGTGGTTGTTCCAACTGTAATGTACCTTATATGGAAAAGGTTCAGATGGATCCAAGATAAGGGTTTCTCTCTCATACCCGATTTGGTAAAGAAGACAAAGTGCGTTTGTCGCAAGTACTTCAAGCCAATGAGATCTCGACAACCACCATCCCATCACCATCAAGACAAGACTGTGTTGCCCTACTTCTTCCCCTATATAAAGCAACACAGCCGCCTACAAGAATTGTGTTTGTCACCACTAAGTGTTTGTCACTTAGAAAGTGTGTCTTTCATATTCTCTTGTAATTGCTTAAGTTTTTAGGTAGTCTAAACCTAACAAGTGTATTTTCATTTACATGCTTGTGAGTCAAGTTGTAATATCGACCATGTATTCACTGTTTAATCAATGATACATATGATTAGACTTGCATAGATTGTAGTTCTTGAATTCTACTCTTGTTCTTGTTCTTTACTTTCTGTTCTTTACATTATTGTCTAGATAATTAATATAAGTTAAGCAAACAAGTGGACTGTCAATATATATATATATATATAACAATCCGAAATTTGGGTTCTACAGTGCCGGCTCGGTTAGTCAGTAACCGGCTTAGTTACAATCTAACCGTCTTCGTTGGCTAAAAAGAGCCAATCAAGGATTTACACTTCAGTCTGCTAAAAAAAACCACCTTTCCCTTTTCCTTCTCTCAATCTCACACACACAGACCTTTCCACGCAACAAAACAACGACCTTCACGCACAATCCAAAAACCCTAACTTTTAGTGAGGCTCTTGATCGCACTGTTAATTCCGATGAAGATGAAGACGTCACCGCCACTGCTGATGAGCCGGTTGATATATATATATATATATATATATATATATATATATATATATATATATATATATATATATATATATATATATATATATATATATATATATATATATATATATATATATATATATATATATATATATATATATATATATATATATATATATATATATATATATATATATATATATATATATATATATATATATATATATATATATATATATATATATATATATATATATATATATATATATATATATATATATATATATATATATATATATATATATATATATATATATATATATATATATATATATATATATATATATATATATATATATATATATATATATATATATATATATATATATATATATATATATATATATATATATATATATATATATATATATATATATATATATATATATATATATATATATATATATATATATATATATATATATATATATATATATATATATATATATATATATATATATATATATATATATATATATATATATATATATATATATATATATATATATATATATATATATATATATATATATATATATATATATATATATATATATATATATATATATATATATATATATATATATATATATATATATATATATATATATATATATATATATATATATATATATATATATATATATATATATATATATATATATATATATATATATATATATATATATATATATATATATATATATATATATATATATATATATATATATATATATATATATATATATATATATATATATATATATATATATATATATATATATATATATATATATATATATATATATATATATATATATATATATATATATATATATATATATATATATATATATATATATATATATATATATATATATATATATATATATATATATATATATATATATATATATATATATATATATATATATATATATATATATATATATATATATATATATATATATATATATATATATATATATATATATATATATATATATATATATATATATATATATATATATATATATATATATATATATATATATATATATATATATATATATATATATATATATATATATATATATATATATATATATATATATATATATATATATATATATATATATATATATATATATATATATATATATATATATATATATATATATATATATATATATATATATATATATATATATATATATATATATATATATATATATATATATATATATATATATATATATATATATATATATATATATATATATATATATATATATATATATATATATATATATATATATATATATATATATATATATATATATATATATATATATATATATATATATATATATATATATATATATATATATATATATATATATATATATATATATATATATATATATATATATATATATATATATATATATATATATATATATATATATATATATATATATATATATATATATATATATATATATATATATATATATATATATATATATATATATATATATATATATATATATATATATATATATATATATATATATATATATATATATATATATATATATATATATATATATATATATATATATATATATATATATATATATATATATATATATATATATATATATATATATATATATATATATATATATATATATATATATATATATATATATATATATATATATATATATATATATATATATATATATATATATATATATATATATATATATATATATATATATATATATATATATATATATATATATATATATATATATATATATATATATATATATATATATATATATATATATATATATATATATATATATATATATATATATATATATATATATATATATATATATATATATATATATATATATATATATATATATATATATATATATATATATATATATATATATATATATATATATATATATATATATATATATATATATATATATATATCTATATATATATATATATATATATATATATATATACAATCCAAAAACCCTAACTTTTAGTGAGGCTCTTGATCGCACTGTTAATTCCGATGAAGATGAAGACGTCACCGCCACTGCTGATGAGCCGGTTGATGATGAAGATGCTAAGGTTAGGGTTTTTTTTGTATTTATAAAAGTATGTTAGTTTGGGTGATATAAATAGGTTTTGTGAAATATATTTTCTATTATGTTTAAATTGAAAATGGTTACAAGTATTCTTTTTTTACTTTTTTTTTTTAAAAAAAATATAAAATTAACCATACCGGTAATAGCTTTTATAGTAATATTAGGTCAATATTGATAGGACCTTACCTCTTGATATGCTTTAGGATTAATGTGATACGTGTATGATATGTTTCAGCTATCGTGGACGTCGGTTCTACTTCCTTTCATCTTGGGATTGTATTGCACGCGTCAGGTGAGTTCCGTAGCTCCCTACTCAATTGAGATTCGGGCTGAAAAGTGTACACATACGTGCTTGTTTGATGTTTGGTTGATTTGATTGACGGCTTATTGATTGACTGATTGATTGTTTGATTGATGGATGGTTTTGATTGATTGTTGATTGATGGATGGTTTTGATTGATTGTTGATTGATGGATGGTTTTGATTGATTGTTTGATTGATGGATGGTTTTGATTGATTGTTTGATTGATGGATGGTTTTGATTGATTGTTTGATTGATGGATGGTTTTGATTGATTGTTTGATTGATGGATGGTTTTGATTGATTGTTTGATTGATGGATGGTTTTGATTGATTGTTTGATTGATGGATGGTTTTGATTGATTGTTTGATTGATGGATGGTTTTGATTGATTGTTTGATTGATGGATGGTTTTGATTGATTGTTTGATTGATGGATGGTTTTGATTGATTGTTTGATTGATGGATGGTTTTGATTGATTGTTTGATTGATGGATGGTTTTGATTGATTGTTTGATTGATGGATGGTTTTGATTGATTGTTTGATTGATGGATGGTTTTGATTGATTGTTTGATTGATGGATGGTTTTGATTGATTGTTTGATTGATGGATGGTTTTGATTGATTGTTTGATTGATGGATGGTTTTGATTGATTGTTTGATTGATGGATGGTTTTGATTGATTGTTTGATTGATGGATGGTTTTGATTGATTGTTTGATTGATGGATGGTTTTGATTGATTGTTTGATTGATGGATGGTTTTGATTGATTGTTTGATTGATGGATGGTTTTGATTGATTGTTTGATTGATGGATGGTTTTGATTGATTGTTTGATTGATGGATGGTTTTGATTGATTGTTTGATTGATGGATGGTTTTGATTGATTGTTTGATTGATGGATGGTTTTGATTGATTGTTTGATTGATGGATGGTTTTGATTGATTGTTTGATTGATGGATGGTTTTGATTGATTGTTTGATTGATGGATGGTTTTGATTGATTGTTTGATTGATGGATGGTTTTGATTGATTGTTTGATTGATGGATGGTTTTGATTGATTGTTTGATTGATGGATGGTTTTGATTGATTGTTTGATTGATGGATGGTTTTGATTGATTGTTTGATTGATGGATGGTTTTGATTGATTGTTTGATTGATGGATGGTTTTGATTGATTGTTTGATTGATGGATGGTTTTGATTGATTGTTTGATTGATGGATGGTTTTGATTGATTGTTTGATTGATGGATGGTTTTGATTGATTGTTTGATTGATGGATGGTTTTGATTGATTGTTTGATTGATGGATGGTTTTGATTGATTGTTTGATTGATGGATGGTTTTGATTGATTGTTTGATTGATGGATGGTTTTGATTGATTGTTTGATTGATGGATGGTTTTGATTGATTGTTTGATTGATGGATGGTTTTGATTGATTGTTTGATTGATGGATGGTTTTGATTGATTGTTTGATTGATGGATGGTTTTGATTGATTGTTTGATTGATGGATGGTTTTGATTGATTGTTTGATTGATGGATGGTTTTGATTGATTGTTTGATTGATGGATGGTTTTGATTGATTGTTTGATTGATGGATGGTTTTGATTGATTGTTTGATTGATGGATGGTTTTGATTGATTGTTTGATTGATGGATGGTTTTGATTGATTGTTTGATTGATGGATGGTTTTGATTGATTGTTTGATTGATGGATGGTTTTGATTGATTGTTTGATTGATGGATGGTTTTGATTGATTGTTTGATTGATGGATGGTTTTGATTGATTGTTTGATTGATGGATGGTTTTGATTGATTGTTTGATTGATGGATGGTTTTGATTGATTGTTTGATTGATGGATGGTTTTGATTGATTGTTTGATTGATGGATGGTTTTGATTGATTGTTTGATTGATGGATGGTTTTGATTGATTGTTTGATTGATGGATGGTTTTGATTGATTGTTTGATTGATGGATGGTTTTGATTGATTGTTTGATTGATGGATGGTTTTGATTGATTGTTTGATTGATGGATGGTTTTGATTGATTGTTTGATTGATGGATGGTTTTGATTGATTGTTTGATTGATGGATGGTTTTGAGTGATTTTGGGGTATGATTTGGTGTTTAATTGTGTTACGGAAGAGTTTGGATGGTGGGTTTTGTTCAAATTATGTTAGTAACATGTTGTGTAGCTTCAAAATGGTTCCTAAATGGTCAAAAATGAGTTTGGGGTCGATTTGGAGGTGTTTGGGTTCGTGTTTGATGTTCTTGAGTGTTCTTGGGCATGGCTGACCTGCACCCAGCGTAAGATACGCCACCTGGGGCGTAAGATACGCCCCTCTGGAAAGTCCAATTCTACTTTACGCCACCTCTGTTTACGCCACCTTTACGCCAGAACTCATCTTTCGTAAGATACGCCACCTGGGGCGTAAGATACGCCACCTGGGGCGTAAGATACGCCACCTGGGGCGTAAGATACGCCACCTGGGGCGTAAGATACGCCACCTGGGGCGTAAGATACGCCACCTGGGGCGTAAGATACGCCACCTGGGGCGTAAGATACGCCACCTGGGGCGTAAGATACGCCACCTGGGGCGTAAGATACGCCACCTGGGGCGTAAGATACGCCACCTGGGGCGTAAGATACGCCACCTGGGGCGTAAGATACGCCACCTGGGGCGTAAGATACGCCACCTGGGGCGTAAGATACGCCACCTGGGGCGTAAGATACGCCACCTGGGGCGTAAGATACGCCACCTGGGGCGTAAGATACGCCACCTGGGGCGTAAGATACGCCACCTGGGGCGTAAGATACGCCACCTGGGGCGTAAGATACGCCACCTGGGGCGTAAGATACGCCACCTGGGGCGTAAGATACGCCACCTGGGGCGTAAGATACGCCACCTGGGGCGTAAGATACGCCACCTGGGGCGTAAGATACGCCACCTGGGGCGTAAGATACGCCACCTGGGGCGTAAGATACGCCACCTGGGGCGTAAGATACGCCACCTGGGGCGTAAGATACGCCACCTGGGGCGTAAGATACGCCACCTGGGGCGTAAGATACGCCACCTGGGGCGTAAGATACGCCACCTGGGGCGTAAGATACGCCACCTGGGGCGTAAGATACGCCACCTGGGGCGTAAGATACGCCACCTGGGGCGTAAGATACGCCACCTGGGGCGTAAGATACGCCACCTGGGGCGTAAGATACGCCACCTGGGGCGTAAGATACGCCACCTGGGGCGTAAGATACGCCACCTGGGGCGTAAGATACGCCACCTGGGGCGTAAGATACGCCACCTGGGGCGTAAGATACGCCACCTGGGGCGTAAGATACGCCACCTGGGGCGTAAGATACGCCACCTGGGGCGTAAGATACGCCACCTGGGGCGTAAGATACGCCACCTGGGGCGTAAGATACGCCACCTGGGGCGTAAGATACGCCACCTGGGGCGTAAGATACGCCACCTGGGGCGTAAGATACGCCACCTGGGGCGTAAGATACGCCACCTGGGGCGTAAGATACGCCACCTGGGGCGTAAGATACGCCACCTGGGGCGTAAGATACGCCACCTGGGGCGTAAGATACGCCACCTGGGGCGTAAGATACGCCACCTGGGGCGTAAGATACGCCACCTGGGGCGTAAGATACGCCACCTGGGGCGTAAGATACGCCACCTGGGGCGTAAGATACGCCACCTGGGGCGTAAGATACGCCACCTGGGGCGTAAGATACGCCACCTGGGGCGTAAGATACGCCACCTGGGGCGTAAGATACGCCACCTGGGGCGTAAGATACGCCACCTGGGGCGTAAGATACGCCACCTGGGGCGTAAGATACGCCACCTGGGGCGTAAGATACGCCACCTGGGGCGTAAGATACGCCACCTGGGGCGTAAGATACGCCACCTGGGGCGTAAGATACGCCACCTGGGGCGTAAGATACGCCACCTGGGGCGTAAGATACGCCACCTGGGGCGTAAGATACGCCACCTGGCTGCTACGTCACAGGTGAGTTCCGTAGCTCCCTACTCAATTGAGATTCGGGCTGAAAAGTGTACACATACGTGCTTGTTTGATGTTTGGTTGATTTGATTGACGGCTTATTGATTGACTGATTGATGGTTTTGATTGATTGTTTGATTGATGGATGGTTTTGATTGATTGTATGATTGTTGGATGGTTTACGCATATGATTGTGATATTGTGATTATTTAGGATAGTCGTACATACATGGAAGTCGGTTATGCCTTCAAAGGGTTTTAGATGTGGTGGGAAGGCTGCGGGTGACCCTATACATAAGCATCTAGAACTTGATGAAAGTAAATCCTCTGAAGTATATGTACGTATAGTGTTGGTTGGTTTGATGGTTGATGATTGATGGATTTGTAATTGGGGTAAACACGCATAAGTAATGATATGGATATTGATGAGACGTACGCACCCCGATGTATGGGAAACGTGTGCGGTGTTGATGATATGTACATGACTCCGGGTATATAGACGTATATACACCGATGATTTTGATATGCCACAACGGTCATTGGGATGACACGTGGACACTCTATTTGTGCGGGACGCACACAGACCCCAAGTATGTAGTCACACATACTTGCATTTGATGATTGTTGAGAGACACATGATATACATTCATACATTGCTTGGTTATGTCTTATGCACTTATACTTTTTGCATCCTTATTGTTTCGCATACTCATTGATGTTGACATTACTTATTCATACATGTGACACGCGTCTCTCGTCATTGTCGATTCATTATGGCTTGTTATGTAACGAGGTTTACTCTCGGTTTACCTATCTTGGTTGACTTTGTGCCTTATAAAGGCTACTTGTAAGCCATTACTTACCTTATTTATACTTACTGTGATTATTTGACGATGGTTCCTTGTGATCCATTACTACGAACTCACCAACCTAGTGTTGACTTTGTTTAGTACACTTTTCAGGTAATCAAGTGAATCCGAGACGTGTTGGTTGATTGTTGCTTTTGCTAAGGCTTGGACTTACGTGGATCCGTGATTCATTCGCCCTTTTTGGCTTCATGTTCTTTATGTATATCATACCTTGTATGTTTGATGTTGGATTCACCGAATCCCTTTTATGTCATATAGTTCATGTGCTACGATAATTCCATGAATACGCTATATCTTTTCAGTAATATTCTGAGCCTAGCTCGGGGTGTTACACATATGAACATAGGTAGTTAGAAGTATAACTTGATAGTTCTTATGTGAACGAATATGTTCACATACATCATTCTCATATGAACATCAAGTTATAATATAAAAGTTCTCATTGTTTTTTCAATTTAAATGGTTCTCACACGAACCTTTTCCACATAAACATAACACTGAGTTTGTAATTAATTTTTAAGTTAATTTCATATATACCCCTCTTAAATCATGAAATATCATATTTACCCAAATATTTCTTTAAAACCATTATACATTATGTATTGAAAACTTGTAATTTTGGTATATATGATATTTAAGGGGTTTAGGAAAAAGATATATGATATTTGCCTTTTCTTAATATATATTCATCGTTTGGGGAAAAAGATAGAGATAAGAGAGAGACAGAGAAAGAAAGAAAGATATTTAAGGGGTTTAGGAAAAAGATATATGATATTTAAGGGGTTTAGGAAAAAGAATATCATATTTACCCAAATATTTCTTTAAAACCATTATACATTATGTATTGAAAACTTGTAATTTTGGTATATATGATATTTAAGGGGTTTAGGAAAAAGATATATGATATTTGCCCTTAATTATTTCATCCGTCAAAAACATATCGATAATTTTCTTTTTAAGTAAGGAGTATAAATATAGATGATGTGTGAGCTGAAACTATTGAAAGTCAGACACCTAAAGGGTAAGGGTGCAGTGCCAATTTGTGGCAAATTGGCAAGGGTTTTAGCCAATAAGAAAGTGCCATGTGTCCATCCATTTTATTTTTTTTTGCCAAATCTTGCCAAATTATGTGGTGTAGTTGTCAAAACTTGTCACAAAAAAAACTTACCAAATAAACCCTAAACTAAGAAATTGAAACACATACTTCCTTAAAATTCGAAATCATACATAAATTAAAATTACAAATTCGAAAACATACATAAATTGAAATTACAAATCCTAAAAACTGAAATTACAAGTTAGTGTCAACCAAATTGCGAATCGGTAGACTCCACGTCATGTGTTCACCATCATCGGGTTTGACACAGTCGGGTCAGTCGCGTATTCCTCTCTCGGGTCTACTTCGCCGACACTACCTTGCCAAAATTCCGCGTGTTCAAGCGTCCTCGCTAATGTGGCTTCGACAGTAGTAAGCTGCTGAAGGGTTTGGTCCAACCAGGCGACCTTCTGTTGCAGGTATGTAACGTACTGGACGTCGAGCTCGTTATGGTGCGCTCGTCGTTCCTCAATTTCGGTAAGGTGAGCAGACTTTTGAGCATGTATGTCGTTAATCAGAGACCTGGCGTCGGTTTTATGCTTGTCATTGTCAAGCATGTGGTGTTGCATCGAGTTTTTAACCTCGAAAAGAGTCATAGCTGGTTTGACATGGTTGATAATTTATATTGTATGTTGTATGTGGTTTGTTTGATAAATATGTATGTATTTTGATAGTTTGTATAGAAGTTGAAAAGGAAAAAAATAAAATAAAATAAGCACCCTTCCAACGTTCAAAACATTTAAAAAACGGTCACTATGCCACGTGGCCAGGCCCCAACGTTCACTAGCATCAGTCAAAAGTAGCCGATGGAAGGAGTCGATGCTAGTTGCCAATTCTTGCCGATGAAGGGGTGCAATGGAGCCGACGAGCCGATACTTACCGATGAAAGGAGCCGATGCAAGGTGCCGACTGCACCTTTGCCCTAGCGTCTGATTGGAGAGTTTGGGAAATATCTTGGTAGTTGTGCGCAATAATTCATTGAGGATAACTTTCCGTGACGCACTACTCTCTTTCAAAGTTTTTAGATTCCATCTTCCGACACATACACAAATACGTAAAAAGGGAAAGAACAATAAAAAAGAAAAATTCAAAACAAATCTATTCAGTGTTCCGACAGACAGACAGACAGAAAAACAAACAAAAAATCAAAGAATTGTTTGTTGCTGGAGGAAGGGAGTGGGTGGGTTAATAATATATATAATTATATATATTATGATATTACCATTTGGGAAGCTAGGAACACTTGCTTTGAAAACATTTTGCAAACCAATTGCTAAACGAATTAAAAAAGAAGCCGGCCGTTATCCTCAGTTCCGCCACTCCATTATCAATGTTGCTCAGGTATCCTCCTCATCATTAATATTAATATTAATATCATTTATGTGACCATGCTTTATATGTATATATTCATAGCCTTAGCGCTATGGATAAGGTGTGTTGACCTGTTGTATATGGCGGTTGAAAATTATTTTTGTGACGCGTTTATATTTTATGAATGCGTGTTATGAATAGCAAATTCTTTTTTTATTTGTTACTAAAACTATAATTTAAACATTAACGATATGAAGTATATAATTGTTGTGTACAGCCAAAGTTATTGTGTATTTACATATATATATGTGCTAATAAGCATCTTATATGGAACTATTTTATAGGCTAAGTAATTATCTTGAATCATAAATTTACCATTTTGGCAAGAAAAGTCTTGAATATAGAATAATGTCCTTGGACATTTTTAGGTTTGCAATTTTTTGGGTAGAAAATGTTAAGGGCTTTTTCATTTTCATCATTTTGGCATGATATCCGAAACACAAACTTGAATGACAGGAAAAAAAGAGCACCAAAAACTGAGATATACTATATGTTCTTGCATTTTATGCTTGTAGATTTTGCCTTTTGCTATATGATTTACCTTTGTCATTATTACACGTGCCTAAGAAGGCCTGCACAAATTTGTAGGCATCCTATTAAGCATAGCGATTTGCCGATTCAATTTGCTGAACATAGAGAGTTTTTATTGGATTAGATTTTGTAGAGGACATAGTACGGTAGTTCCAATCTAACACGATAACTTGGATTGGATTCTTGCCTTACATATTTCGTGCACTCTCGACCGTGAAGAATATTAGCAAGTGCACTAGGTGTCACCACACAGGGACACCCACCTTTTAAGGCCTTTAATGCTTTGAGTACCTTTATATAACTATATAACTTTGAGTAAAAAGGAGCTACCTTGAATGGAAAAGCCGAATGTTAAATTGGGCCTCAAGAAAAAGATAAAAGGAGAAAACATAAATTAGTCTCATTATTGCTTTAAATAATCTATTAGTCAAATTTCAATCTACTGGGCAATATTGTTTTGAAAGGTAAGGTTAAAACAATTTGCTGGCCTTGATGCTCCGACTCCCTCTCCATGGGTGGCGATGACAACTAGGTCATCTACACAAACATCAAATTCCGTAATTAACAGTTTTTTGTCCAGATTTACTATAAATGAAACTACGTACATATATGTGTGGTCGTTAGAGTAGTCCTAATATGTCTGGCCTTAACAAAAGAGTTGAGTATATGGATGAACCACCACATACATCATTCCATTTATCATTATTTAATAGATTCTTGTGTTGTTTGTGGCTATATTGCAGCTTAATCATCGATTCAAAACAAAGTTGCAAAGGCGAATATATGGTCATGCAATAGATGCCGCTATTCGCCCTCTTAATGAGGAAAAAGCCGTTCAAGCAGCTGCAGATATGCTTGGGGAACTCTTTGTGTTCACTGTAAGTTCTGTTTCTAAAGACTTTCATTTTTTTAATAGCATGATAATGTTTAAACTTTAAAATAAGATCCAAATTTACGCAGGTTGCAGGAATTGCTGTTATCTTGGAGGTCCAAAGAAGTTCAAAATCAGAAGCTAGGAAGGAGGCCATGCGTAGACAAGAACTAGAGGTGAACCTTGTAACAAAATAAATGTAGCATCTTCTTTTATAGCATATATATTTCGTGCAAGATGATCCTCTGTTGGTGTTGATATTTGTTATGAGATATCGCATTCTGTGTGCAATGGTCATGTACTTTTTTCTTATCATATTATTGCTTTTCATATCATGAAGGCATTGAGACAACGTGATGAAGATCTTGCTAGAGAAGTTGAGATGCTCAAATGCAAAATCACCGAGATAGAACAAGTTACTAAAGGACGAGGCTTAGGTAACTTTCTGAAGCCTCTTTCAATCGACTCCAGGCAAATTTAGTGAATTTATTTACACTAACTATAGAAATACATAGGATATTCATTGTATCTTAGGTGTATGTGATAGAATGCCTTTTGTGAACAATATGGTTTATAAATCACCATAGAATGTAAGCATTTGAAAACACTTTATGCGAATTTTGTTTTATAAATCATATATGGAGGAACTGTTTTTTATCATACATGGGGACAACATGGTGTTGTCTTTTTAGTGAAGGCCATGCATTGGCATCAATCCAGTTGAAAGCTATCGGTCCCAAAAGGGCATCAGGGATTCCGAAAGCAGTCACTAAAGCAAGTGCATGTGGTCTTAATTCACTGCACAGTTTAGGAACCTCTATCCTAACCACTGCAGCATTTTCTGTTGATAAGTAACCATATCGAAGAAATGAGGCATCTTCTTCCATCACAATTGTGGTGTACATTGATCTCATTAGACCTAATACGCTCTGCAACAATATCAGTGAATTGAGGCATATCAAGGGTTTAATCTCAATCTCCATATGTAGCTCTTTCTAAGTACAAAAATTTTGAAGGAAATAGAAGTTTACTTTTAGAGAGCCTGTGGGAACGGTTGCTTCAACATCAAGATATGTTTGTAGAATTAAGCGATCTGAGAAGGCTCTGCCCAAATCTTCAGCAATTTGATAGGTCTAACAACGGTAGCAAAACACAAAACAATGAGTGTTACCAACACCGCTACATTGATAAAGTAAACTAGAAATAAGTATAAAGGTAGATGATTTTGGGCAAGTTGGACAGGTTTGGTAATATACTTACATAATTACCCTTTTTGAACCGTTTTTTGAAGGTTGGTCCCTCATGTTGGGCAGAAGTTACGTACATCCCCTCAATACCCTTCGATTTTCCTATTTTAGTTAGAACCTATTTTCATGATAATGATGATTTAGGAGGTTCTAACTGTTGAAATATACTTTGGGCGATTTTTGACCCATTTAACACATTGACCTATTTCCTTTCCATTTAGTTTTCTTGTTTTGACCAGCATAACCAACCCATATTGACCCATCAATGGGTACATTGGTTAAAATTATCACCATAGAGATAAATTAGTCACTTTGAATTAGAAGAATCGATATTTAGGAGGTTTGCCTCACCACTGAGAATATATGTTCTTTGCTTTCTCCCTGGGCCTGGCGCTGTGAGACTTCTGTTACAAAGCGTTGCAATAAATCCCTCTCCCGTAGGCGGAAGATATCGGTCTGCAGTAAAATTAGTCTTAAACTACTATCCCTATGCCCTATAATTGACACTAAGAATCAAAAGTCTACACAGAATGTTATTGTTAATACCTGTAACTGAGTGGTCCTGAGGGTGGAGCTTGTGAGCTGAGAAGGGATAATGGGAGCAGGTTTGTTTAAGTGCTCTAGTCCCATACCTTGAATTTCTTTATTCCTTTTTTTGGCTGCCACCATTTCCATGAGGAGTGCCTTGCTAACCTGAAGTCATATATACAATATTATGATACGAATTCAATGTTTGTCACGTAATGGTAGCACACAAGTACACAACTATAGTTGCAGACTTGCAGATCCAGAGTTCTATAGTAGTATATGCCCTATTATACAAAAATGTATGTGTATCTTGTATATGCATTGCAATATATACTTGAAGAAGATATATATGCATTGTCAATTATGATATGAATTCAGTGTTTGTCACGTAATGTATATGTATCTTTGTTTTTGTATTTACATAATGAAGAATATTTTTAGGAACCCATTACCAGAAACCACTTCTAAACTCCCTTGTATCTACTAGTATCAAATTGTTTATTACCTGTTGCATCAGAACATTATTGTCTCCTTCTAGAGTAAGTTGCACATCATGCTCACTTTTCAAATGACCGACATGATTTTCAGTCTTCAGACCTTCCCCACCACAAGCTTCTCGACATTCCTGACCCAACATCAGTACACAAAATAAACAATTATATTCTGCATCGTAAAGCTGACCCACTTAACATGCTCACTTGCATTTTTCAACCTGAAGGGTTCTCATAGCATGCCAGGTTAAAGTAGCCTTAAGTGCACTAGAAACGACATGAACGCTTTTTAGTGATGTGCGTGTTCTGTTCACGTATATCTTCTTCAAATATTCTGAAGCAAAACTCAGAGCGTATCTGCCAATCAACAAAAATGAAAAGGGTAGGTATAAACTCTAAGCAAACTAGCAAATATCTAAACTATTCATATAATTGGGTTTATTGTATACGCCTGTATTATAAATAGGCAGTTACAAATAATCCAGCCAAAGTAATAGGAATTAGACCTAACACAATTCCAAATAGAAAAACTTCAATCATTTCAATTTGTTTGAAAGGAGAAAAAAGAGGTAATATCTATACCTAAATATTAATCCGAATTACCATGAATCTCAATGACCAAGAATTGACAATTAACGGGGTAAAAATACACAGAAGTTCGCGGAAAGATTTTGTGCAATTAATTTCAAATAAGTCGTATCTTGCTCAGACCAATAAATAGAGCTGAGGTTATAGTTAAAGCCGTTAGTAGAAAACCGAAATAACTAGTTATGGTAAGGCAAACACTTTGTGACCTTAAGGTCTCAGGTTCGATCCCCGTTGGGCACAAAAAATAATTTCTTTAAGGTACCCGTTACCAATGAAGCCTAGACCCATATGTGAAGTTTAAATACGCGGGTTCGATCCTTCGGGGTGCCCAGATCATGTGGGGATTAGGATGGAGGTATTTTACCGGCATCATATGGCTCATACGGGGTGGGTCGATGGGTATCCAATTGTGGTACCGGGGCTAGGGTTTCCCCTCTAGTTTTTTTTGGGTAACCATATGAGCTTTTTATAGTAACACATAACCATTAGTTACTTACGTCTTCGCTACAAGAGGCAAGAGTCGCCTTTGATGACTTGGATAATCAAGCAGGAGAACTTCAGGTTCATTTGATCGAACTGAAAAGGCTCTCCTTGACAAAGAGTACCTTAGTGCAACTGCTAAACCAATCTACAGGCAATAAATAGCACTTCAAATTACTCTTTGAATGAGCTTAAGCAGTTAAGCCTATCTAAGATTCTTTTTTAGTACCTTTGTTGTGTTCATAGAACACGTTGCAATAGTCACACGACCACATGTTAGCGGAGCCAAAAAGGCTGCAAATCTCTGAAATCGAGAATCAAATTACCAACACATTTTTAACATTTTATATGATAATACACCTGAGTTTTGAAGGAATTGAAATGGGAAGGCAATAACCTGATCTGGGTCTTTTATTGCACTTATATATTTTCCATCTGATGTAACATCAGCAACTGAATTTAACATGTTCTCTCTAGGTACTCGTAGATTGTCAAACCTGATAAACATATACGTTCATGGTTACCATCTGTATCAAAAATATTATAACTCATTTCCTGCTGATTAGAATCATATATTTCTATACCATATTCGACCATCATCAACACCATTTAACCCAAGCTTATGACCACAATCGGCTATACGAATATTTGGACATATATTCCCTTTCATGTCTCTGAGTTGGGCTATAAAAGCATGCACTCCTTGACTGACACCGTTAATTTCAAGCTGTGAGAAAACTACTGTGTGTGTAGCATCCTGAAAACAAACGAGTACAATTTAGACAAAATAAAAAGGAAAACTGTGACCAGGTGATCGAACTGAGGTCTTACATTAGCTGCACCTCCAATCCAGTACTTCTGAGCAGATTCACAAGGAGTGCTGATGATGAATTCCTGAGTGGCTGCATCATATCTCGTCACTGTTTCAATGCCCCGGACCTAGAAGATGACTCAAAAAATGCCACATATTTCAGTTACATGCAAGTATGCAACCATAATGTTATGAAAACAGATCACTAAACGGAACAACAAAAATTTTCACATACATTACTTCCATGTCCTAACTCTGTCATAGCAAAGCAACCCTTGACTTCATAAGTCTCAGATGGTTTCAGCCATTTGTCGTGATGGCGTTTTGTACCCATAAATTTGATTGCTCCACCCCTGAATTTATAATAAATCATATAAAACACTGTTTTTTCACACATGATCAACAGTTTGATTGGCAGAGAAACGATATCTGTTGCCAGTTTCAGACGTACCATAAAAAGAAATGAACCCCAAGCTTAATCCCAAGAGAATGATCAAAAACACCACATGAGTTAGCACGAGTAAATCCTGAAAGCTCTGCAGCAGGTCCCTTCCTAGTTAGCCACCCATTGAAAACTCCTTGTTTTCTCAGGTAATCGATTCTTTTCATGGTCATTTCTCTCTGCTGCTGCAATGACTGATTAAAATCTGGTGAAATGAACACTGTGCCACCCCTTTCTTTTGGGCAAAACAGAGTGCTCTGTGTCATCAGATTGAACATGTAGTCGATCTCATCAATGCAGTCGCCATCTAGGAGCTTACGAAGTGATTTGGTATCAAAATCAGATGGTGGTTCAGATATCTCTGGAGGGGAGTAGTTGACACATTGGGCTGTGTTGAGGAGATCAGCTGTGATGTCATGGTGGCTCTGGAAATGACGGGCTAGTACTTGGGTCCGAAAGCTGACCCGATCCATTAGAAGATGTATAATCAATTGAAGAGAAAGAGAACCAAGGTCAATTTTGTTACTATTTTTTTCCGATTTGGTGGGTTTGTATAAGAGTGCAAAAGCTCATTAGTTATATAAAAGGCGCGACAATGGACTAGAAGACTAGAGTTGGAATCTATAAGATTCATCGTTAGTACCTTGAAGACTAATGTCAGTATGAATGATTCTAAGCATGAAAAAAATAAACTTAGAATCTGTATGCATCCGAAACGTAAGCTTGTAATTGTAGAGTAAAAACAGAAACTTAGGATTGGTATCTCTATGTAAACAAAACAGAAACTTAGGATTAGTATCTCTGTGCACTAAAAAACATATACTTTGAGACAATAATACCTTATATATGTATATGTGTGTGTGTGTGTATATATATATATCAACTTTTGCCCCTACAACTAAATCTAGTGTAAGATGTGGTAAAATTAGTACTATCAGCCGCTTGTAGCCTAGTGGTTTAATTGTTCTTTCCCGAGCAGAGGTCGCTCGTTCGAACCTTGCTTTAGCTTGGCTATGTTAGTAGTCTAGTACTTGAGTCCAAACCCGACCATATTAACACACTTAATTTGGCCCCATTTCTCCGTCCCCAAGTATGATTTTACTCCCGTGATAGTACGCCAAATACATTAAGATACTTTCTTTTGTTTTGTCTTAGTAACATATCTAGATAACTTAGGCCAAACACTGCTCGACTTTTTGAGATATAATACTAAAGTACCTGGCAGACAAAATACATAGTTACAAATTATGTGTATATTGTTATGTTCTTGTTTGTTGCCATTTAACCAATGTTGTTGTTCATCTTGTTTCACGTCAATATCAAACTTTGTTGTGAATCTGTACTTTTGTCTTTTACGATTCATTTTTAATAATTATTTGGAATAAAAAGTAATAATGGAGTGAATTTGATTTGATGTTAACCCCAATAAGTAAATTGTACTGAGTTGGATTTGTTAACTAGCTCGTTTTCAGTAACTTAAAAAATGATTGATTAGGTTCACTCACAACAACTATGCGCTATCTGCAAAGCAGATAGTCGTCCTAGGATTAGTCGGCCCGCTAAACGAGTTGTTAACAGAAAAAAAAAACAATGAAATATACTGAATTCCATTCCCATTTTACTTGGTTTCTAAGGCTAACAACTTATTGTCCATAGAACGGTTTGAATTGACATGATTTGAGATAGTGTTGGATCTTAGCCTAAGGTAGTTGTGTGACTGCGTCAAGCTTGAGCTTCATCTTATTTCCCAAACCTATAGTCAACCCACAATGGTTTTAAAGTAGCGCCCTATGTTGTTCAGGTGATGGTTTCTGCCTTCATATCTCAAAAGAACAAAAGAGCATTAGCAATAGAAGATTGATGAGAGTTGTATAGAGGGGATCCAAAGCCACATAGACAGAAGATTTGGGTAGAGATAGAAGTGTGTTGTATGGTGAATTAGGTTGGCACATCTTACCTTCCGAATTAAGGGTGAAAAGTTTGGTTTGATGACATATCTAATTCATACAACTTTTTCGAGTTCTATGGAGTACTTGTACTCTAAAGCTCATTCATGAAGGGAAACAAAAGTAGCTTCAAATGACCTCAACTTTCTCCCTGCCATGTCCGATTTCCTTCCAATGGACTAATGAAAGAAATATATTCGAAGCAGATTGCTTAGCAAAAAAAAATCAACAAAGGCAATGACCTTCAGTGATGTGACTACAATAAATTTTTATTAATCACATTTTTGTGCATGTGTACAATAGCGAAATGAAAAATCTAAAGAGCGCGCAACACCAGAAGTCACTTGCTTTTACTTGGGTTTACGACATATATGGAAGAGTTCTTATTTGTAATATAAGCAACACAAGTTCATAGTCCAAAGTATCGTCTGCATTGTCTTGACCAGGCGTCCGCATCAACCCAGTTGAAAGCTATCGGTCCCAAAAGAGCACGTGGTCTGGGTTCACTGCACGGTATTGGAACCTCTTTCCTAACAACCAAGGCATTGTCTGTTGATAAGTAGCCATATCTAAGGAATTGGGTCTTCTTCCATCAAAATTGTTGTGTACATTGATCTCATTGGACCCCCAAAAATCTTCTGCAACAGTATCAACTTTTGTGTACAATGTTCTCTTTATACTAGTAGTGGCCATAACAATGACGCGAAGGCAACTTTTTATTGATCAAATGATCGTTGTGTGTACATATATATTTCTTCATTTTACAACATATATAGAAGGGTCCTTATTGGTAATATATATGGAAAACAAGACTACAGTTGAATGTGAAGGGTCCTTGTATGTAATAAATATGGAAAACAAGACTACAGTTGAATGTGTGTATTTTCTTTAAACTGAAGACCATGCATTGGCATCAACCCAGTTGAAAGCAATTGGTGCCAAGAAAGCATCAGGAATTCCAAAAGAGCTCACCAAAGAAAGTGCATGTGGTCTTAATTCACTGCACAGTTTTGGGACCTCTTTCCTAACCACTGCAGCATTGGCTGTTGATAAATAGCCATATCGAAGAAACGATGCATCTTCTTCCATCACAATTGTAGTGTACATTGATCTAATTAGACCTAATATATTCTGCAAAAATATTGATAAAATATTTAGTTTTAACATCTTTTTCTAGAGATCAGTTGCATATAATTTTATCGAAACCGGTGTTTACCTTCAAAGAGCCTGCAGGAACAGTTGATTCAACGTCAAGATATGTTTGTAGAATTAAGCGATCTGAGAAGGCTCTGCCCAAATCCTCGGCAATTTGATAGGTCTGGAATGTACAAAACAGATTGTAAAAATATATAAAAATTATATGGAACTTAGTAGCTTGAGTAGTGCCTTACCACTGTGAATATATGTTCTTTGCTTTCTCCTTGAGTTTGATGCTGTGAAACTTCTGTAACAAAGCGATGCAATAAATCTCTCTCGCGTAAGCAGAACATCTCAGTCTACCACCAAAACAGTTTATAAGTACTTCTCATATGTTATGAAACAATTTATAAGGATCAAGGAATGCAAAACAACTTTGTTTTGTTACCTGGAACTGAGAAGTTCTTAGTGTTGAGCTTGTGAGTTGCGAAGGAATAATCGGAGCCGGTTTGTTCAAGTGTTCTAGTCCAAAACCTCTAATTGGTTTGTTCCTTTTCTTGGCCGCCAAAAACTCCGCAAGGAGTGCCTTACTAACCTGAGTTTGTGTATGAAGATAATGGTTTTATTAATTATCGAAGCTGTCAAAGATAGATCAAGAATGGAATTTATGTTTATTACCTGTTGCATCAAAACATTGTTGTCGCCTTCAAAAGTTAACTGAACGTCGTACTCACTTTTTAAATGGCCAACATGATTCTCAGTCTTGATGCCCTGTCCACCACAAGCTTCTCGACATTCCTGACCCAAAATGGGTTAACCATAAGTTAGGATATTTGAGCTTATTGGAAAATCAGATAATAATGATAAACGTCACGAGCAACAATCACCTGAAGGGTTCGCATGCAATGCCAGGTTAAAACAGCCTTGAGTGCACTTGAAACAACATGGACAGTCTTGTTCGATTCAGGTGTCCTTTTCACGTATATTATCTTCAGATAGTTTGAAGCAAAAGTCAGAGCATATCTGCCAATCAACAAAAAGTCAATGGGTCAGAACATATTTTTAAATAAACAGGAAAAACGCTCAAATACTACAGCAAACCATAACCACATGCCAAACTCATTTCCATAGATGATGATGAAATAAACATATGTAATATCAAGGACACTACTAAAGTGCTAATATATGGTACTTACGTTTTTGCAAGAAGAGGTAAGAGACGCCTCTGATGGCTCGGATAATCGAGCAGGAGAACTTCAGGTTCATTTGGTATGATAGAAAAAGCTCTCCTTGAAAGAGAGTACCTTATTGTAGTTGCTAAACCGATCTGGAAAAAGTAAGCAAAAAAAAAAAACCTTGTTAAAATGATATATGCTAATTCATCTTTTTACAAACATGTACAATCAGCAAATGCATGACAAATCCCACTTGTATTTCCTAGTACCTTTGTTGTGTTCATTGCACTAGCAGCAATAGTTACACGGCCAGACGTCAAGGGGGCCAAAAAGCTCCAAATCTAAATCAAGTGTAATATACAGATAAATAAAAGCTTGGTTTTGTTTCTTTCTCCAAATCTTTTGGCATTCTAAATCAAACATAAACTAAGAACAAGAATGATATGTATACAAAAAAGCACTAACCTGATCTGGATCTTTTATCGCACTCAAATATTTCCCATCTGGTGACACATCAGCAACAGAATTCAACAAGTTCTCTCTGGGTATCCTTAAATTGTCAAACCTGAAACACATAAAGGTTTGAAGTTACTATTACTACCTCAAAAACATTATACACTTCCTTAAAAAATTATTTCATACCAGATTCGACCATTGTCAACACCGTTCAAGCCAATTTTGTGACCACAATCAGCAATACGGACATTTGGACAGACATTGCCATCTGCATCTCTGATCTGTGCTACAAAAGCATGCACCCCTTGATTCACGCCATCAATCTCGAGCTGTGAGAAAACGATTGTGTGTGTAGCATGCTGAAAACAAAAAAGCATTACATTCTGTAAACAGTGTAAGAGCATACAGCATCTAAATTTGAAATGAAGTCTTACATTAGCGGCACCTCCAATCCAATACTTCTGAGCAGACTCGCATGGAGTACTAATGATAAATTCTTGGGTGCTTGCATCATATCTAGTGATCGTTTCAATGCCTCGGACCTAAAAGTAACTCACCAAACAACATATGACAGCTAAGCGACAACATAATGTTGACACACTAAACAATCCAAACAAAGATTTAAACAAGCTTCACATACATTACTTCCATGTCCTAACTCAGTCATTGCAAAAGAACCTTTCACTTCATAAGTCTCGGTAGGCTTATACCATTTATCGTGATGGCGCTTTGTACCCATGAAACGGATTGCACCACCCCTGATTTACAATAAGGACACACAAATGATTATCTTCAAAAGTTCATTCCATCCATAAGTTATGTTACTTTAACAAAATAATGAAGTTTTACTTGATAACTGTACTTCCATACTTCTGTTTTAGTATACGAGTAAAAGAAAACACGAAACTAATCTGATAACATTCTAACAATTTTCTTTTCAAAGATTAAGCTACCAATTTTGGGGTCCAAACCTCACTGGGTTAGCATCTTGGGATGGCCAAAAGAGCATTGGTTAGGCTGCGTACATCAAATTCAAAGGCTCGACTTTCCAATGTAGCCTGTATAGGAATCCCTCTCCATTTACCCAACAACTACTCTAATTTAAACTTAATTTCTTCTTTTACCAACATAAACCTAAAAACCAACAATACAAAATCTTGATAACTTTACTCTTCTAAGCAAAACTTAGTTAACTTTAAAGTGAAATTAAGGAACTTTTACAAGGGTTAACTCTTTCCTAAACTTAACTTTCTTATTCTACCAGCAAGTTAAAGTCAACCATACTCGATCAGCCATGAACAAGGTATCAGGGAGGTGAGATGTAGACGGTCTTACCCCTAATAACAGGTATATAGACGGCTTCCAGATTTCTAATTCTACCAACATAAACCAAAAAACCAACACCACAAAATCTTGAAATTTACACATTATTGATCAAATTCTAGTCAAATCAAACAAATAACAGTAAAGTAAACAACTTTTTAAAAAGGGTATTAAATTAAAAAAAAAAACATACCATAAAAAGAAATGAACACCAAGTTTAATCCCAAGAGAATGATCAAAAATACTAATAGTTTCAGCAAGTGCAAATCTCCACAAATCACCTTCAAATCCTTTTTTATCAAACCAACCATTAAAAGCACCTAAATTTCTCAAATACTCAATTCTTTTCATGGTCATTTCTCTTTGTTGTTCCATTGACTGATTATAATCAGGTGAAACAAACACTTTCCCTCCCCTGTTTCTTGGGCAAAACAGGGGACTCTGTATCATTAAGTTATATATATAATCTATATCTTGTATACTATTTCCATCTAATAGTTTTCTAAGTGATTTAGTGTCAAATTCAGATTGTGGCTCTGTTAGTTCAGGTGGAGTGTAGCTGACACATGGGGTGGTGTCAAGATTTGTGGTTATGGGGTTTTGGTGGTTGTAAAGATGCCGGGCTAAGATTTGGGTCCGAAAATTGACCCGATCCATTGATGAAGATGATAAAATTGATGGGGGTTGTGTATAAAGAAAGATGGGAAAGTTTTGGTAGTTGAAGGAATGGGAAAACAGGGCGCCTGCAGGTATGGCAAGTCATGATTTTATACAACTACAACAACAACAACAACAAGGTACCCAATCCCGACATAAGCCGGGCTATGGGGGAGGTATGATGTAGACAGACCTTACCCCTACTCAAAGGTAGGGAGGCTGCTTCCGGTTCCACCGCAGTGGAAGGGACCTCCGGCCCGGTGAAAAAAATAAGGTTAGATCCACCGGAGTGGAAGCTTAACCGGATAGGGATAATCTCGATCTCAAACTCTCAATCTCAATCTCAATCCCACTCTTCGGTTCACAAATTCAGATCTTAGATCTAGAAATTTGTTACCGTTAGGGAGAGGGAGAGGTTAGAGAGAGAGAGAAGAGAGAGAAACTCCCAGAACTGTCAAGTCATGATTTTATAGATATAGACAAATGATATTCCACGATGATCATTGACATTTTATCTTTTATGGATATGCGAGCCAAAATTTTACATTTTTTTTTGGTTGAGATACCTAAGTGGTTGGAGATGCAATAGTCTCTTTATGATAGGGGAGGTTTCAGGATCAAACCTTGAAAGGGCAAGGTTTTATCCCTAATTAGTGTCGTGCTTTTGGGCGGCTAGTTAGGGGGTTTTTCCTCCTACCGGCTATTAGAGGATGAGAAGGTATGTAAAACTAGCTTATGCTAGAGCCTTCGCTGCGATGATTAATTCACACCTTTCAAAAAAAAAAGATCCCTCAAGTTAAAGTTAGAAGTAACTTTGGATAATCTAAACAATGGAGTCATCTCTGGTTTTACCTCAGGTCATGGGTTCGACTCTCTAGAGTGACATGTTCTGGGGGGTTTTCCTTTGAATCACTTGTAACGGCTTATGGTCTACATCTCATAGTCTAGAGTATGTGCAAGGCTTCACCATTATACGGTGAGGTGTCCCCTGATGTCGAATACCGACTGACTGTTAAAAAAAAAAATTCTTTGGATGATCTAGACCATTGATTTTGGTCTATATTCAAAAATGATAATTGAATTTTGATCATTGATTCTAATCCAATGGTCATTAACCTTTTAACTTTACCCTTCAAGTTAATTCTAAGTTGAGGGAATCCCTACCCATTTTTTTAAAAGTGAATTTCACTTAAACTTCATGTTGCGATTCGACAACAGAATGTCTAACTTACGCTTTTTAACCGGGTTCGCGCTAAAAAAAGTCCTTCAAAGTGAAAATGTCTAATTCAAATACCCGATGGGAGAAAACCCCCTACTAATCCGTCCGAAGACACGACGATTAATTGGGTAAACTCTGCTCCCTCGGACTTAAACTTGAGTATAACCAGATCAAACTCTCATGGAGAGACTACCTTGTATCACAAATTTAGCCTAATAGGAATTCAAACATGTGACTTAAAAGTCATCAGGAGCTCCTCCAACCACTAGACCAAATTAGTGATACGAGCCAAATTTATTAATTAATACTGTAGTAATAATACTCTTTCCGTCCTAATATAAATGTCTAACTTACGCTTTTTATCTTTTTTATTTGTTGAGTTTTTTTAAATTTAATCTTGACCGTAAATATTTTTACCGTAAATATTTTATATGTATAACATGATATATAATGAAAGTTATATCAACGAAAAATACATCTAAAACTCAATTTATTCATATATTTTACATCAAGTATTATATTACGAAAATAAAAGAAACTGTTGAGGTTGAGAAATATAAAATTCAAAAATTAAACTATGACATTTAAATTTGAACAGAGGGATATTAGTACATATAGTAATATTGTAATATATTTTTTTTATAGAACTTATTTTTTATTTTTAGAACGGCTTAGTTCTTTTAATAACAAGATAATTATACATGTTAAATTTAACCGATGAAATAAGAGAAAAGAATTAAGAGAAATTGTCACTAATCGTCCCTGTGGTTTGTTCGATTCGTATTTTCATCCCTGTGTTTTTTTTTATCATTAGGTGTCCTTGTACTTTTCATTTTCATTGCTAGTCGTCCCTGCCACTAACAACCGTTAGTTTTCATCCGTTAAACCCCTCATGTGCAATGCACATGAGGGCATTTTCGTCCAGTTTGTAACCATATGGACTATTTGTGATAAAACATCTTTGAGAGACTATTTGTAATAAAAGACAAAAACTCATCATCTTCCTCCCTCTCTCACTCCCACCACCAGCCAAACTTCTGGCCACCCTCACAGCCTCCTGCCGCCGCTCTTTTTCACCATAAAAAACTCTGGCCATCATCCCCAACAACAATTAGGGTTTCATCTTTAATCACAACCACAGAACCGTCGCCGCTGCTGCTGCTCCGCCACTCTACCGCCGTTGTTGTTGCTGTTTCGTTTTCAGCCACCACTACACGACTCCATAACATCCGAGGAAAGTATGAAACGTAAATAACGATCTTCTAAGCAAAACCATTTCGTCTCTCTCTCTAAAAGATTATCAAGAAGATATATTCGGATAATTTATCAATTTTCTTTAAATAACAGATGATATTGCCATATCGGTGCTCCTAGTGTATTGTTGTAGTTATTATATATTTTTTTAGAGTTAATTACTTAATTGGTACCTAACGTTTGCACGATATTGCTGCTTTGATACCTTTCCTTTCGATATTACGCGGATCATACCCAACGTTTCTAAAACTCCACTCGGACTATACTGGAACCAAACGCCGTTTGATGGCCGTTAAAACTCCCACACGTAGACTTGCACGTGAGGGGTAAAAATGTATTTTCACGTTTCTTAATTACTTAAATGCTACCTAACGTTTGCACCATATTGCTGGTTCCATACCTAATGTTTAGTTATTAATTTATTTTTTTTATTTTTTTGTATTTTTTTTAATTTTGAAAGGTGAATTTTGCTTTAAGCGTCGTGTCGCGATAGGTCTAACATATGTTGTCTTTTTTTCCAACGATATTAAATATCAATTAAACAAATAAAATTGTAGTGAGAAACTAGCTTATACAAAATATTACACAGTCCGATCCAAATTAAACCGATGACGAGATATTCGCTCCACTTATGTAACTGAGTGAGTGAGAACGGCACATGATTTTTACCAGTCGGGTCTCTATAGTACTAAATATTTTCAGCATTCAAATCCTCGTTTGTTGATGGACCAACATAGCATACGTTGTTTTAACCGGATCCGCGCTAGAGAGCTCATTCGAAACAGAATTGTCTCCTCCAAGATGCGATACCGGTAGTCCAAGATTAGTAGGCAGTTTTTCCCCATCGGGTTTAATTTAAATCGGATTGTGTACTCCTTTGTATCAACTAGTTTTTATTAGCATTTATTATTAATCAATGTCGTTCAAAAAAAAAGACAACGTATGCTAGACCTCCCGCTGTCGAATGCGCACGAAGCTTAAAGCGGAATTCACCTTTCAAAATTAAAAAAATACAAAAAAAAAATAAAAAATATTAATAACTAAACATTAGGTATGAAACCAGCAATATCGTGCAAACGTTAGGTACCATTTAAGTAATTAACTCTTTTTTTATGTCAATTGTGTAAATATATATAAGGAAAAGGGCATTGAAAATAGTTTAAGATAGTTTATATGTGAATGAAACATATGAACAAATGCATTCAAATTCAATTTATATTTAACTAGTTCTAATACCCGTACGATGTACGATAGCTATATAGATTGTATCATAAAGAAATTCGAATATGCCCATACATGATTCGTGAGTATGAAATAAATTGTGGTTAAAGTAAATCGATGATCGAAGCTAAATTATAATAAACATTAATGCTAAATATAATATATGTTTAGTTAAAGTTTTGGATTTACCTTAAATTTTTAAAACCACGTCAAACTCGAAACTTGTAAGCATAGTAGGTGGTGGAAAATAGTTTTGTGATTTCGGATCGTAAACTCAAAATTTTGAAGTCTTCATGTTAATAATTTATTATAATTATTATAAGTAATAGGAGTTGAAGAATTGAGAAAGAAAAATAGACAATTTATTAATGAGAAAACGATCAATCAAATAAGGTTATAATGTCTTTTGTATTAATAAGATAAGAGTTAGAGTTTAATTCCAAATCTAATAAAAAATTTGAATTTATATACAACTAAAAAAGCTAATTTAGCAAAATAAATAAATTAAAAGGACATGTGTCGATCAAGGATTACGTCACGTGTCGTTTCAAAAACATGTCAATCATGTTTTAGTTTATTGGTAGATATTACATGTTTTTAATAAAATAAATGTTTTTCCTATGAACGATTATTATGTTTCACATGTGGATAAAGTTATTCATATGTGATCTAGTACATAATTTTAGAGTTGACACAATTCTCGTAAATTGAAACTTTCGCATAAGAACCTTCCTCTTATATTTGTCGATTAAAATATTTATAGAGTATTAGAGTAGTCACAATGCCTTCGTTTTCGCTCGTCCCCGTGCTCGTTCCTTGTTGATGGACGAGTGCACACCGTTAGGTGTGACTCGTCCATCAGTTCGTTTTCGCTCGCTCGCTCGTCTAGGGACGAGAACTCGTTAAAAATTTTTTATTTTATTTTTTTTGTTTCAATGCAATGTAACGGCCAGAATTTTGAATTTCAAAAAAGTTACACAACTAGTCCCTCAATGTAACGGCCAGATTTCTTAAATATAAAAATTTTACACTTTTGGTCCCTATTTATCATATACATATACAAACCATTTACCTTCTTATTCTCTACTAAAAAACACACATTCACAAAAGAACCATGGCAAATAACATACCAAACATGACCGTTCACGATGCAAAAATGGGCATGCAGGATCACATGCTTAACGATGATACAAACAGATCTGCAGTTAACAATGTGATTGAGAACATGACTTCCAACAAAGCCGCAATCACAGCCGAAATTGAACACTTTTGACCCATTGACTTCACGTGAAATATGACTAACAAATAAGTTAAATGAAGTTTTGGGTCATTTTGATGATAATATGACAAGGTGGGTTAATTGGGTCGTTTTGTGAACTAAATGACTAAGTGTTATATATTTGAGTCGATAATGTGTTTACCCGGTGTTTAAATGTAAAACGATTGTAATTTTGGCTTGAAAAGAGAAATGGGTCGACCCGTGGGTCGTACCCGACCCGGCTGCCCTTTAAGGTCCAAGATATTTTCATAAATATCTTTATCTATCTTTTCTTCTTTCTTTTCTTTCTCTTTTTCTCTCAAGAACACAAGACCATCCATCTTCTTCTTTTCTTCTTCTAGCAATCATTTGGTGTTCTTATAACTAAATTTAAGCTAGAATCATAATCATCGTTACCTCATTATCGTCTACTCGAAGAATCACAAGTTGAAGTTCAAGCATTCTTACCATTTTGGCCATTTTACCCAAATTCGGGTTTAGCTCGGGGAGAACGTTTTGGTAAGTCTAATTCATCCCATTTACTCCTATTTATGTTAGGGTATGCTATTCCGGTCATTTCGAGTATTTACAAGTCCTAAATCGGCTTAAATCGAGTTTTGGGTCAATTAGGGTTTTAATTAGGGTTTGGATCGAATTGATGATTTGGTGATGTTTTGGACGGATTTATGGATTGGGTTATGTTCATTTATGTTCATTAATACTTATTTAAGCTTCAAATCGAGTCACAAGTCCCTGCAAGTTGTTTTGGATCGATTTGGGTCGAGTTTAAGGGTTTTGGTTTAGGGTTTCAGCTGCTGCTGCTGCTGCTCATGTTCTGGTTCCGTAAGAAGCCACTGCGGCGCAGTGGCTTGGGGCCTAGCCCACTGCGGCGCAGTGGCTAGGGTCTGTGCAGGTCGTGGTTAGCTCACTGCGGCGCAGTGAGCTTGGCAAAGGCTCACTGCGGCGCAGTGAAATCCTCCTGTACATAATGCGCGCGTCAAACTTCAAACGTTAATAACTTTTGAACCGTAAGTCCGTTCTAGACGTATGACCTATCGTTGGAATCGTGAGAGAGTCTACTTTCTTGTAGTAACATTCATTTTGTACAAAACCTCTTTCATTTCTAAAAGTGTCGAGTCGAATGCGCATTGTTCATACTCGTTTAAGTTATAAATGCGATTAGGGTTTGCAACTTGACTTAAACTTACTAAACCAACTTAATTATGATATAGAGTTGACATTATAATATATGACATGCTTTGATAGGTTGTGGATGCGTGGGACCCGATACTCGCCATAAAATCTTCAATTAACGCGACTTAAACTTACTTGCCGATCAAGGTGAGTTTCGTTTATCCCCACTCCTTCGGGACTCGGGCTGAAAAGTGTAAGACTTATGTGTTTACCTTGTACGTGTTGTGTGCTGTTTGGTGGACTTATTGCCTGTCTAGTTGATTTCTGTTTGATTTCCGATTGGTAGACTATTTTGTTTGTTTCGCGTGATGTTTCATGAATGTATTGGTACCATCGTAATCCTTAGGATAGAAGTGCTTACAGGGAGGTCGGTTTCTTTCCAAAGGGTTCTAGATGTGGTGGGAAGGCTGCGGACGACCCTATACATAAGCATCTAGAACTTGATGAAAATAAAATCCTCCGAAGTGTATGTACGTGTTGTTTAGTGTAAATAGGCAGACTCGTGATCGAAATGATTGTGTTGTTCTCATTTGACTTGTTGGCAGACTTCCAAGTGTCTTTACACTTGATGATATGACCTTGTACCTATTGACTGGTATACAGGCTTCCAAGTGTTTTACACTTGAGAACATAACTCGTACTTATTGATTTATAGGCTTAAATCACGAATTGTCTTATTGTTCAATTGATTATTGATTGATTTAGTAAAGGATTGTGATAGTTATTTATTGTTATTATTATTATTACTGTTAGAATAGACGTACATACATGGAAGTCGGTTATGCCTTCCTTTGGGTCTTAGATGTGGTGGGAAGGCTGCGGGTGACCCTATATATAAGCATCTGGGACTTGAAGAAAGTAGAATCCTCTGAAATATATGTACGTATAGTTGGTTATATTGTGATTAATGATTAATTTTGATTGATGCATATGTTGTGCATAGGTCCCACCGTTAGGGGATTTGACTTATGTATATGGAGATACGGCCTTGTCCCTCTGTTGACAAGTGTGCCCCGTTACGATTATTGATTGTTGGTTCATGTTTGTCGAATGTTGATTATTGGTTTATGGTTGACGGTTATTGATTGTCGGTTTATGATTATGCATTTACATTGGATTGTAAGCATTGCATACATTGTTGATGAGCCCTCGGCAGGGGATTGCCGGCATCCTGGTGCATAGATGTATGCACCCATTTTGGATGTAGTCCTGACCCCGAGTATATAGACATATATATCTCGATGTTTTTGAGATACAGCCCTGACCATGGCGATGGCAGAGGGGTATCGTTGCATACGTGATTGAAGGTCACGCTTGGGATAGGCATATTTGCTTATTCATTTAGCTTCACAAAACCAAGAAAAAAAAAGTTCAAAAACTAACATCAAATAAAAAAAAGGTCAAAAGCAAAATCGAAACCGCATCATAAATATGTTTGCGTTTGTTATTCATTTAGCTTCACAAAACCAAGAAAAAAAAAGTTCAAAAACTAACATCAAATAAAAAAAAGGTCAAAAGCAAAATCGAAACCGCATCATAAATATGTTTGCGTTTGTTATTCATTTAGCTTCACAAAACCAAGAAAAAAAAAGTTCAAAAACTAACATCAAATAAAAAAAAGGTCAAAAGCAAAATCGAAACCGCATCATAAATATGTTTGCTGAAAAGTTTGTTATATCAATTTATATATAGTTCAAAGCAATATCATAACCACGGTCAAAAGTTTCACAGATTTTATCAATAGTTTATTACGTCAGATATATATTTATTTGATTTGAAGCCAATACCTTATAACCACACTCAAAATTTTATCATAGCAAATATATTCTTTTTGATTTAATGAAATTTTTAAGTGTGTTTTTCTAAAAAAATTGAAGTTGTATAAGTTAGAAGGTTAAAAGTGTATAATTAAATAGATGGTAGAATATTGGGTTAAAAAGGTAAAGTTAAATAAATGGGGGGTCCTAGACTAGTCCTGACATTGTGGGTGTTTTAGGGATTAGTCCTTGGTTAGTCCTTGGGCTGATGTGGTGCTGACAGGGACTAGTCCTTGGAGGATGAGTAAAAGGCACTGTGAGTGCTCTTAATACTTATTATAAATGGTGGTGCATTTGGTTGTTTAAGCGTTTAACAATACATTAATTCGTCAAACTAACATATCACATATTTTGTTTTGTACATCCATCTTGGGTGCATCTTGATCAAATTTATGAATCTTTATTATTTTTACAGAATAATAAAAAGCTACATCGATACATCCATGTGTTTATTCCAGATGCAAATGTATTATCTTGATAAAGTGAGATGTAAAGGGATTAATTTTAAACATTTTTATCATATTTTAATTTTAAAGTTATCTTATTAGAATGTCACATATCTAGGAAGACTGGGTGATCTTCATCTTTGGGCTGTTAAAGCTTCGATAAGGCTCTGTACTTAGGCTGATAGAAAGCATTATTGTACTTTTTCGACACGTAACAGATCTTACAGAGTCTCAAGCGGTAATATTTAACTAGTGGGTATAATCCCCGCGTTGCGGGGCTTCACTTATGATGTTTGCGTTTGTTATTCATTTAGCTTCACAAAACCAAGAAAAAAAAAGTTCAAAAACTAACATCAAATAAAAAAAAGGTCAAAAGCAAAATCGAAACCGCATCATAAATATGTTTGCTGAAAAGTTTGTTATATCAATTTATATATAGTTCAAAGCAATATCATAACCACGGTCAAAAGTTTCACAGATTTTATCAATAGTTTATTACGTCAGATATATATTTATTTGATTTGAAGCCAATACCTTATAACCACACTCAAAATTTTATCATAGCAAATATATTCTTTTTGTTGAAAGACAACCAAAAGAAAAAACAAAAAAGTTTTAACTAAAAATATCCAAAAATCCTGACTTGTACACCCACCAAATTTTGACAATACGCTACCAAACTTGTTTTAAAATACTCCCTCTGTCCCATTAAAAGTGTCCAGTTTTGAATTTTCAAAGTCTTTCTTTTGCAACTTTGACCAAAAATATTTTTGTTTGTATTACATAATACTTGATGAAAGTTATATGAATTGATCGAGGTTTAGATATGTTTTCATTGGATATAACTTTCATCAAGTATTATATAATCTAATAAAAAATATTTACGGTCAAACTTACAAAATATAGACTTTGAAAATTAAAAACTGGACACTTTTAATGGGACGGAGGGAGTATTATACAATACAATACTATAAAACACATTTGGTATTGTACATTCAAAAATTGATAGTATATATAATGCTTCCAAATTCTAATAGGTAAAAAATAAATAACAAAGAAATATTAAAATTTTAAAAACAAAAATGTAAAAGAAAAAACAAAGTCAAAAGATCATGACATGTCATATTTTCATTGGGCCAAATGTCAGTATTTAAATGGAAAGGGTACTATTCCCTTCCCATTCCATTATTATCGTATCTACCAATAAACTAAAACAAGATTAATATCTTTGAACGACATGTGGCATAATATTTGAACGACACATGTCTTTAATTAATTAAATTAATAAAGTACAGATTTTACATAGATGTCGTAATCTTTAAGTTTTAGAATATATCTTTTTTTATTTATTTATCCTTTTATTATTATTATATATCAATACGTATCCTTTATAAATGGGCTATTATAATATATTTATCATTTATCTTTATTTTTATTTAATTTGTAAAAACATAACTTAACATATATAAATCAAAAACAAATATTATTATTATTATTATTATATTATTATTATTATTAAATAAATAGATCGATCGAAAGGCATCATAAAAACATATATATAAAATCTATACGACAAAGTTATTCCACTTTTGGAGTTAATACACCAACCATTATGTATTACACTTTATATTGTTTTCAAACAAATAGTTATATACTTATATATACTTACTAAAAGTATATATATATCAATATGTATGTTATATTAATCAATTTAGTTAATTAATTTATAACAATGTTAGGTTCAATTTAGTTAATTAATTTATAACAATGTTAGGTTTTCTTGAATGTTAAAATTTTGAATCTAAGAATAAAAATTGGAACAAAAACAATGAGTTCAAATTCATCACTTTGTTTTCTAGAGTTGTGTCGATGAAGAGTTTCTACCAATTTAAAACTTTCTTGAAATCATTATCTAAGTTTATTGTATTTAGTTAAATTAATAATTAGATTAGTTAAAATTATCTATATCAATATTAATAATTTCTCACATGTTAAAAATTCGAATTAGAATAGAACTATAACCGTATAATAAGATTAAATAAAACTGGAACCTTATCTTCCTAATGTTTTGAAATTATCTTTTTCTTATATATAAAACTAGATTATTTTCCCGCGTAATACGCGAGAAATACATATAAATCTACTAAAATGTTAATATGTGACAAACTAATATTTTGACAAACATAAATAAGAGATGTTATAACGACAAGGTATCAATCTTAAATAACTTCGATTGAAACGGTTGAATTTGTTACTAAATATTCTGGCAAGGCACCGGAGTAAGTGAAAATTACGTCAAATAACTTAGGTGAATTTGCTACATAGTCTAAAAAAAAATTGTTACAACGTGTGCTAATCCAAAGAAACAAAACACATACAATATAAAATAGGTCATCGCTTGTTGCATTGTTTTCCCAAAACTATACATTGTCGCGATCACCACTACGTAAATATATATTTTTTTAATCTTTATATATAATAAAATACAATTTTTCTAATTAAGTTATTAAGCAAATAAAATATTTGTTTGGAATGTTATAATATTATAAACAAAAGCAGTCAGATTTTTTAGTTTCTATGTTAATATCTATTTAGATTTAGTTTTATCAACTGAATAATCATATGTTTAAAACCATCTATTCGAATCCGACTTGATTTATAAACACGATTTACAATAGAATTTTTTTTGGAGTGATATGAAAAAGATAAAAACTTATAAAACCAAATTGAAAAATTAGTCCAATGATTAAAATTGTGTATGATTAAAATTGTATATAATGTTTATGACCATAACATAATGTTATTATACGAAACAATAACTTTTTCACCTTTTAAAACCTATTATTGTACATGAAACCTTGGATTACATTCTTAAACAATGTTAAAGCCAATGGGGTTGGTGGCCCATTGGTATGATTTTTGACCTTAGGAGAATCCACCTTGGTCCAAATCTCACTTCTCACATTTGTGAGAGTTGATTAATAGTGTAATTTTAGGAGTAGAATAAAATGTCGTTCAAAAAAAAGTATTATAATCGAAGTCTTCAATTTTTATTATATATGAGAAAGTAAATATGTGGCTATCATATAAGCAAGTTTAGATATATATCTCCTCACATACTAATTTTTTAATATTTGTTGTATAATGAATAAATAATTAGCTCCTTATGTTTTTTATAGATTAAAAAATTAACATGTGAGGGGTTCTATACCGCTTAGATCATGAGAACCACATATTTCCATTCCCCTATATTGATAGATAGATTATAATTATACTTATTATAATTAAAAACTAAATTGATATTTTTAAAGTGTAAACAAAACTTAAATTTACAAAAAACGAATTACTATATCGTTAATTAAAAACCAATAAATAATATAATTTTGACAATGTTGAATGTTGTAATACGATGACAATCTTAATTTAATTATTATTATAGTAGATAAAGTTAAACAACCGAAGGAGTTCGAATAATCAGTATGTATGATTATTATTATTATATTATTTATATTTTATTTATGGTATATTATAATAATTATAAGGGTATATTTTGATAATAATATAAAGTATAAGTATTAATATTGTCATTTAATAAAGATGAAATAATTAAATTTGATCTAATGGTTATAAATCAAAGATGAAATTCATCTAAGGGTTCCTATTTGTTTAAGAATGAATTTAGGACCTTGTTATATATATATTGGTAGATCGTTAGTCCTTTTTATATCTTTATTTAAAACATGAAAGTAGTTTTTTTTATTACTTAAGTTACAAAATATAGTAAATCCGTACAACGTACGGGTATTAAAAACTAGTATATAATATAATTGAATTTGCTACGCGAAAGAAGGGAAAGATGGTGGCAACTAAAAGCATATATTTTATAAGTAAAAATGACTAAATTATAATAAACAGTAATGATAAATATAATATATGTTTAGTTAGAGTTTTGGATTTACCTTAAACTTTTAGAATCACATCAAAATCGGAACTTGTAAGTATAGTGGATGACAGCAAATAGCCTTTTGATTTCCGATCGTAAACTCAAATTTTTGAAGTTTTCATGTTAATAACTTATTATAAGTAATATAAGTAATAGGAATTGAAGAATTGAGAAAGAAAAAAAGACAATTTATTAATGAGAAAACGATCAATCAAATAAGGTTATAATGTCTTTTGTATTAATAACCCAAGAGTTAGAGTTAGAGTTTAATTCTAAGTCTAAATAAGGAAATTGAATCTATATACAATTAAAAAAGCTAATTTAATAAAATAAATAAATTAAAAGGACACATGTCGATCAAGGGTTACGCCATATGTCATTTCAAGAACATCTCAATCCTGTTTTAGTTTATTGGTAGATGTTAAGTTATTTATATATAAAAAAAAATTGGCAAGTAGCTTTATAATATACAAGTAAAAACAAATTCGTGGTAGTTTGTTGCGGGCTAAAAAGCATCGACAAAACGATGACAAAAAAGAAAATAAATATATGGTCGTTTAGATAGACTGTGTATTCACGTATACATACAAAACCACTCTTAGTAAGGTAGCATGGAATCAATTTGTATTTTGATAAATGACAAGTTTAACTCCTACAGTAATTTTAGTTCTTAAACTTAAACAGCTACGACCTTTTTTTTTTTTACTTAATTGACTTAATAATTAAAAACTTAATGCATTCAGTCAAATTTTCTGTTTCATTTTAATAAACAAAAAAACCCCGTCAATTACCTATTTTTACTTAATACATACAGACATTATATTTACATTCAGCCACTTAATACATTCAACATTTAGTAAATAAAAAAAAGAACGGACGCTAAGTATTTATTGAAAGATTGTATCATAATCATAACAAACATTTTTTTTATTTTAAATTTGAATACGCATATTGCTATGGCTTTTTAAACAAGAAGAAAATTAAAGTAAAAAAGATTTTTCGCCAAAAATATTAGTCATAAAAGGGTGAGTTATTCTTATAGCCTCTAAAAAAAGAACACGATAATCGTTCTCAGCCACAAATATTTCTTCCATTTTTTCCGTTCATTTACACATGTGAAAGTTATCAAGTAACATTTTTATAAATATTGACTCTTTTTTTTTGTTACACATGTGAAAAGGACACCTATATATTGTCGAAAGTATACAATTTACACATGTGTAAGGTCTTTACATGCACATGTGTAAAACATTATTATTCAAAATCAAATGCACTGGTTTACACATGTGTAAATAAATAAAATGAGTCAATTTACCCCCGTAACTTTCACTAGTATTGAACTGTAAGCAAGGAAGAAAAATGTATGGCTAAGAATGATGTTTGCGTTTTTTTAAAATGTTCTTAAATAACCTTCTCCCTATTCATAACATCCAAAAGTTGGGATAGTGTCTTTAATCTTTATGCAAGTCCTGCGGAAAACATTAAAATTAAAATTCTAAAAGTGACGTTTTACAAATAGAAGCAAAGACATCTTTACAGGTTTTATACGAGTATATATAAAATCAAGAACATATATTTTTGCTAATTAATTTCATTCGTTTGTTTGAGATATATAATCTTTATTGAGATAACCCATAAATGTAATAATAAAAAAACACAAAAGTATAAAACTAAATTGTCTTATCAATATCGACCGTGTACGAGTATATTTATACTTTTATCGTCAATTTACATTTCAACCTTTCATATGAAATATAATTATCTGTACACATTACGGTATATCTTTATAAAATTAAGTAAAAAATAATGTCAAAGTCTGTATGCAAAAGAGTTTTGAAGCTGATTTATGTTTCGGCAGTTTCGCATTGGTTTTGGTATATATGCAACTTTGAAACGTGATTGAATGTAAGAAAGACAAGGCAGACCAGGTCGCTGGCCAGATACAAAAGCCAGAAAGTACAAGTCAGAAAAATGACGTGAACAACAACTTTTTATTGCTTACATGAAAGTGCGTGTGCACGATAGTCGATAGGGAAGAATGAAAGTAATAAGACAGTCAAAATAAGTTTTGTACTGAGTCATTAGCCCTCCTTATACTACTCACTTCTTGCCCACTTCTTTCACTATTTATCAACTTTCTCTCTCCTAGAACACCCCAAGAACATCTCCCTCCTTATACTATCCACTTCTTCCCCACTTCTTCCACTATTCATCCATTATTTTATAATTTCATTTTTCTTTTTCACAAAATTAAACAAACACATTTTATTATAATTAAAACACATTACATTACTTAAAAATAAAACATTACATCCCTAAAAACACATTAACCTACAAATTTAAAAATAACAAAATTATATCTAGGGTATTAAAGTGAAACTTGTAAATTCATAATGATTATTTCATATACAATTAAAAGTTCAGGGGTCAAAGTGAAAATATGTATTAAATATAATAAATAGGAAACAATCTTGTCTTCTTCATTTCCCATGAGGGCTTAAAGCGCGTACGTTGCATGCCGGAATGAATTGGAATTGATTGCGTGTTGTAGACGCATTAGGGAAGTATTAGTAAAACTATTTGGTTCGTCGTTGTAGGAGAAGAGAATAGGTGTTTTTCGTCAGAAAGGAAAATGTAATCAAAAAGACAGTTGTTTTTGATTATGGTCAAAATTGCAACTCCAAATCACGTAAGGGCCCAAACAGTAGAGGTGTCGATTCAACCAAAATACTTGTGTCTGAGTGCATTTAGGTAATGCATTCTCTAACTACTAATCCCAACCCAGTAACTCACCATAATCGACTTTTTTTTACTCCACCGAGTACCATACCCATCAGAAATACACCCTTGTTTTAGTTCAAGACCATAAGCTTGACCTTGACCACCTCAGTTATTTGATTGCATAGGTCTCTACTGATCTTGCCTTACTTGAAAATAGTCCCCAAAATAAAATTACAAAAAAACATAAATACATCCTCGAGAATGTTTGCAAAAAATAAATTTAAGAAAAATAATGATTATCGAAAAGAAAAACTGGGCATTGTCCAGGATTTTGTTGAGCCTCCTGGTATGCTACATCAAGCTTTTTATTTCCGTTTTGTGTACTGGACCAAACATTATACTTGACACTCTTATGCACATTATCTTCACAATAAGACTTGATATTAAAAAACTTAGCATCTGCATAGGTGTCAGGAAATTCAGTCTGGTTGTATTGCTCTCTATCTGGAACTGCACAAACCTTCTCTTTCTCGACTCCATCGATGTTTGACGAATTACCATTCCCTGTGTTGACAGCTATAGTGAGTGTTGTTGGAACGCTTTGGTTCTAAAGTGTATCATGTAACCAAAATCTTAAAAAAGATATATATAAAGAAATAATAGAACCGTATCAATTAACCAAAATAAAAAAAATATGAAAAAAAACCTCAATAGATATGTGATTATTTTATATGTTGTATATGCTGATTATATTAAATTAATAACAAAAATAAAATGCAAAAATGAATACTTACCAATTGAAAAAGATGATCACACTCTGCATCTTAAACAGTTTCTATACAGTAAATTCCACAAAAATTGTAAAATTATACATACATAATTACATATTATATAACATCATTAGATTTTAAACATGTGATGCCATGAAATTTAAGTGACCTAGGTGGAATTTAAAGGGTGACCATAAGAATCACCATTTGGCAATCTAATCACCCAAAAAATAATATACACTTAAAATTAAACAAATCTCGGTGGTAAGTTTCAAACACAACTGTAACATCCGTCGTTTAAAAATATGGATTTCCAAAAATTTTCGTCTAACGGTGTCAAAGAAAGCAAAAGTAAACTTTAAAAGACCAAACCAAAAGAATCAGTTTGGTTCATTTATTAATTGGTGTTACCAGCAATGTCATCAAAATAAGTTCAAATGGAAACCCATCGGTTGCCCAACATTAAACAACCGACAACAATGTAAATACAAGTCATTAATGTCTAAACATAAATCAAATGTCTAATGCGAGCAGCCACTATGGGTAAACTATAGCCATCCTCATTGCAATCTACCCATGCCTCGCACTTCTCACATCTACCTGCTCACTAATGTTGGACCTGAAGGCACAACACGTTTAAAAAGAACAAGTGTTAGCTAACGAATTAGCTAAGTAAGATAACACATCATTAATAAAACATTTGTTCATTTAAACATTATAGAAAAGTCACATTTCATCTTTAAGGCACATATCATCACTAGTCATCACATCTATTATATCACATCTTGCATTAAATATCTTTCATATAGGATGGGTCATCCTAAATGTGCCTAGTCATCTTTTGCATCTTCACATATAACATCTAAACATCTTTGTAGTTGTGACATAAGTCACGCATCTCATATAAGGTGCAAGTTTGTGTGTAGGCGGCCATAGGACCATACATGGAACCTCACACCCGACTAGATGGACAAACCTTTCGGTGGTACATCAATGTCGTTAAGGAATGGCAAGCCAATCCCGGAGTAATCCGTATGTTCAAGACAATGGGGCTGGTCAAACCTCCCGAATTACTCTTCACATCTAAAACCATGTTGCAAGGAGCCACCCAAGCAACAACATCTACGCACTAGCCGGGCAAGGGCAAGTACGGATTAAGCTTAACACTTTCATCTAAATTACGAGCTTGATTTCACATCTCATATAGTTTAGATGTGCACATTTCCTAAACATTCATCATATAGTTTCATCTTAACGTTTGGGCCCTTAAACGTGCACGTGTCATGGCAACTTATAAAGTCTAGTGAACTAGATGAACAAGCCACGTAATCATCACATTTCACATCTACACATGCACATATACATATCATTTCTCATCTCATATCGCATATCATTGCATATCATCTATCATCTCATCTCGTTTATCATTGTATATTATTTATCTCATATCATGTAACACCCCAAGCCGAGGCTCGAAATATCACGGAAATCATATAGCACAAGGTGGAATTACAATAGAACGAGAGCTAAATGCAAATAAAGATTCAGTGAATCCATTACAATACGAAACAAGTACCAAAATACATAAGGAGCAATTAACCATCAAAGTTTACAAAAGAACATTCAAAAGATGGCAAATCGATCCTAAGTATAATGCAAAAGAGAAGGTCAATGAATCCTTGATCCATAAAGTCCAAAGCCCGGGTTCAACAGCAAGCAAACAATCAAACTCCAAGCCCTGGATTAACCTGATTACCTGAAAAGTGTACTAAGCATAGTCAACACAAGGTTGGTGAGTCCGTAGTAATGGTCCACAATGAACCATCGTCAATAATCACAATGCACGAATAGAGGCAAAGTATAACTTACAGTAAGCCTCTCAGCAACACAATATCATCAACAACAAGATTACACAGATATAAGTAAATGTGTAATAAATGTGCACAAAGATGTAAATATTAATACAAATGTCACATGTACATGTAAGTCATAATGCAAATCATATGTGTGGTCTTCAAGTCATCTATATAATTAGAGTCATGTACGTATAAATGTCATCAAGTACATAACGTACCCGTTTAAATGTCATCAAGTACATAACGTACCCGTTTAAATGTCATCAAGTACATATAGTACCCGTATCAATGTCGTCAAGTACATATAGTACCCGTATCAATGTCGTCAAGTACATATAGTACCCGTATCAATGTCGTCAAGTACATATAGTACCCGTATCAATGTCGTCAAGTACATATAGTACCCGTATCAATGTCGTCAAGTACATATAGTACCCGTACCAATGCGTAAATGTCGATCTCAAACACAAGTCCAATACCCAATTGTTCAACCAACTAAACTATACGTATATACACTTAGGAGGATTCTACTTTCTTCGAGTCCCATATGCTTATATATAGGGTCACCCGCAGCCTTCCCACCACCTCTAAGGCCCATTGAAGGTAGAACCGACTTCCATGTCTATATGTCTATCCTAATAATAATAATATACTTCACAACTTAACTAAGTCAATCAAACGTAATAAACCGTCTCATCAATCCAACAACTAAACCAATCAATCAATCACTCACTCAACCATTTAATCAACGACCATTAATCCGTAAGTTCACCAATACAACGATAAAAGTATGAATAAGTACGTATCTCACAAGTCAAGTATATCAAGGCATTCATGTCTATCTCAAACGTAATCCCAAGGTCCATCATTTACTCTAAACAACGCGTACATACACTTCGGAGGATTTTACTTTCATCAAGTTCTAGATGCTTATGTATAGGGTCATCCGCAGCCTTCCCACCACACCTAAAACCCTTTGAAAGTAAAGCCGACCTCCATGTATGTACTTCTATCCTAAAGAGTTACAATATCACAAACACATTCGTAAACCATCACACGATCAATCAAAACTGTCTACCAAACGACAATCAATCAGAAATTAACTAGACAGGAAATCAAGTCAACCCAAACAAACAAACAACACGTATATGTACACTTTTCAGCCCGAATCTCTATTGAGTAGGGAGCTACAAAACTCACCTTGATCGGCAAATAAGTTTAAGTCTAGTAAATGAAAGATTAATAGCGAGTATTGGGCCCCACGCGTCCACAACCTATCAAAGCATATCATATAACATAATGTCAACTCTATAATCATAAATAAGTTGGTTCCTTAAGTTTAAGTCGAGTCACGAACCCACAATTACTTCTTTAACATTACCGAATGTGAAACATAACACTTTGACTCGACATCTTTAGAAATGGAGGAAGATTCATACAAAATGAAGGTTACTACAAGAAACTAGACTCTCTCATGATTCCAACGATAGGTCATATGACTGATTTGGACTTACGGATCAAAAGTTATTAACGTTTGAAAACTGACGCGCGTATCTCCCAGAAGTATCTCACTGCGCCGCAGTCAAGGCATTGCCTTGCCACTGCGCCGCAGTGAGGCTAAACAATGAAAGAGGTCCAAATATAGCCACTGCGCCGCAGTGGGACAAATTCCAGCACCTGCAACAGCAATTCTTAAGTGCAGAAAACGAGCCAATTACCCCCAAACTCGACCCAAACCATACCAAAACGATTTGCAGAAGTTTGAAACTCATTTTGAAGCTTAACTAAGCACCAATAAACATAAATACACATAACCCAATTCACAAATTCGACCAACAACATCAAAATTACTTCCAAATCATTCTAACCCTAATCAAAACCCTAATTGGCTAGAAATCCGCTATTGACCAATTTAAAACCTGAAATTACTTTGTAATGACTAAAAGCATATAAGTAAACGTAAATAGACGAATTTGGGATGAATTTGACTTACCAAACTAGCTTCAAAAGTCAAAACCCGAATTTGACCCAAATAGATAGAAATCTTGCACTAGAACTTCAAGCTTATGATTCAATGAGGATTAAGAGATGGTAAATATGATGATTCTAGATTTGTATCAGTTTCAATAACACTAATTTGGCAGAATTTTAGAGAGAAAAGAAGAAGAAGAAGTTTGATCTTTCTTTGATATTTAGTTAAGAGATATTTTGTGATGAAGAATGGGATAAGGGGGAAGAAGGGTGGATCCTATAGGGCTGATGGGTCGGGTACGGGTATGGGTCGACCCGTTTCCATTTTCAAGCTAGTTTACACACCGTTTTACATTTAATCATCAAATAAGTCATAACAACAACCCTACAAACATACCACATAGTCATATAATCACCAAAATGAACCCAATTATTTCATTAAACAAGATTGTTAGTCAAATTACATGTAAAGTCAACCGGTCAAAACTCACAGATGTTACATATCATATATTATTACATATCGTATTTCATAACATCTCAAAGCATTTCATGGCATCTCATCTGAAAAGCATATCATCTCATAGCATATCATAACAATACATATCATCTCATAGCATATCATACAATACATATCATCTCATATCATTTCATAACAATACATATCATCTCATATCATTGGGGTAGCATTTCAGGCTTCAATATTCATCTACATAGCCCATATCACCTCCCGAATAATCCCGAATACCCATAAGCAAACAAGATAACATTTGGGGAAGTTATTATATGAAAACTATGTTTTTGTTGAACCCTCAGCGTGACAAAGTTGTCTATCTTACCTCGAAGAAGCGCACAACAAATGATAACTAAGCTACCGTGCAAAGCAAGTAATCCCGACTACCTACAATTATTAAGCGACCATTAGACGAGCTAAACAATACCCACTCAATTATGGTCATAACTCAGACCTAAACACCTATAAACATGTCCCATTGCAATGCTTGATGCATTGAAGATTCGATTAGTACTTTAGAGCTCACATAACTCGACGAAACTCGACCTTCACTCACTAATTCAACCTTTTAGGTACTCTGACATTAGAATAATCCTTTAAAAGTATTACCATTAGAAAGTAGACTCTCCCACGATTCCGTGGATAGCTTATTTGTCAAAAACGAAGTTACGGTTCAAAAGTTATGGTCATTTTCAAATTCAGTCGCTAATTGTGTCGCAGTGGGCAAATTGTGTCGCAACTTAAGTCGTTGCTGTCCTATTGCCTCGCAGTTTAGTGACTGCGGCACAGCAGCCCCCGTTTCTGCACATAACACTTCGTTTAACCTCCAAAACTTAACCAAACACACCCCAAACGACCCCAAATCTTATGAACGACTTTTGTACCTCGAAATTCATCATTTTAAGACCATAATGATGCATTGAAATCATTGATTAACCCCTACTTGATTTGCATCACAATAACAAACATTTTAGGTTACCGAATCGATTAAAACGCATGATTTCGACATCAAACAACCCTCTAATGACTTAGACCAGATATGAATTGAATCAAGGGATTGAAAGGACATGAAATCAATGTAATAATACTTCAAATACCTGTAGATTACAAGAGGGATGCAAAAGCTTGATCAAAACACTCCCGAATCAACCAAATAACGATGAAATCGAACAATAGAATGCTATAGAACTAAGGGGACAGCTAGGGCTTCAAAGGAAAAGTATAATCTCTGTATTATGAGTCTAATGACAAGTTAATAGACCCTTAACCCGTTTTTGGGTTTAACCCTTTGTCAAAACTAGTCCCTAAGCTTCCAAACGGCTCATATTTAGCTCAAAACACCTATAGGGAATACTTACAACACATTAAACACTTCAAGCACCTCTAAAGGCATATAAATATACCTTAAACACATTAGTACATCAATCATTAAGGCATTAAAGCCTTACACATATAGCACATTAAACACATCTAAGCATTAAATCTCCTAGAGACTTAACGAACACATAGTGTTGACTTAACGACTCAAGTCAACCGTTAATTAAAAAGTTTGGGATGTTACAACAACTCCTTTCAAGTTCTGCAAACTCTAAAAGGTTCCACCTACAAAAAGCATGAATTTAAGAATCATCATACGTTGTATGTTAAGCAGTGCCGTCTTTGAAAATGAATAAAAAACTCAGGACCCGACTCGAATATTAAAGATGGTCCTCTAAAACAATAAATCAATAGTATGGTATAAATAATATTACTAACAATAACAATATTAACACATTTAAACTTAAAGTTACTTACTCAATATATAATAGTAAAAAAAATGAAACTCCAAACAAATAAATTGTTAATATGGAGTATTAGACATCAAACATCATTAACACAAAGTATTACGGTAATAATTAAGAGTAATATAGAAATAGAAATATCTTATGTACATGAGTTAAAATCCCAATTTGTAAATTATGTAAGCAAAAAGGTCATAAACAGAATGCAAAACAAACAAAGAGTCTTAAATTTGTAAATTAATTGCAAGTGTCATCTTTCTCCCCCATCATCTATTTATCTTCCTGCAACTTTCATTTTCTTCTAAAAAAATTTCCGTGAACATCCACAAAAATAGACATGATAGGTTTTGGAGATGATGGGCCCTTGAAATGAGTGGGTCCGGCTCGGTTGCACCCCTTATACCCTTAAGAGCCGGCCATGATGTTATGTATAGATAAGGATTAGATGTATTATAAATTTAAGGATTAGGGTTTATGAAAAAAAAAATACCTGAGAAAGAAGGAAGGATTAGTTGATTTGGACAGCAGCAATAATGAGCAAGATAGAAAATACACCGATTGAGCCAAATGTTTTATCTGAATCCTTTTCCTTCCCGTATTAAATTAAAATTTATTGGTTTAGGTTTCGAATTACCTTAATTTGAGAAAAGAGGGGATTGTACCAAAGAATGGTATATTAAGCATTTATGTATCCGATTAGACTTTTATGTGACTGTGATGATTTAATATAACAATTCACTACCATTCAAAGTGGGGGGAATGAGAGTTCCATGGTTAACAAAGCGTGAGTTAATGCGTTAATGTGAAATGTTTATTGAACAGCTAATATAAACATGATAATTTTACTAATCTAACTTTAACATTTATCATAATCATTAAGTAGAAAGAGCTTAAACTTTTAAAATTGATTCAAAACTTAACTTTTATATTATTATATATATAGATAGAAATTGTAATAATATATGTATAATATCTACAAACCCTATGATGTAACAAAATAAAACATAGAATTAACATACCATGGTGAGGCTGATGGAATTACAAAGGTGAATCAATTGTCTTTATTCTCTATCCTAAAATGCCTATAAGAATCGATTAAATGGGGCTCTTAAATATTGATGTCACTTTGACAATAACATAATACACCATTAACACAAACCCTTTGAATTGCCAACCTTTTGACAAACTCTTTGAACACACATTATTAACACGATTAAAGGAGAAAGAAATTAAATATAAGAAATCAATATCATTATGAAGACAGATTATTTAGTTTCAAATTGATTTTTGGTTTAACTTTTATAATATATATAAGGATACCCACACCTGCAACTTATGTATCCACACTGCCGCCTTGCCTAAACTCATTTTATTTGTTTATATATGTAAAAAATTGTAACACCCCACATACATATATATATGATAAGCGAAAAGAAAAAATAAAAAGAAAAATGTTTTTTTTTTTAATTTTGAACCGTTCATCGTCGACTTGGGCCCCACAAACCAACCAAAACGCGCGTTCAAAGTTAGAACAAACGGCAAGGACGCAGGGGTCGACGCCGGCCGTGCTAATAACGTCCTTCGCCGGCTCGGCGTCGGACGCCCCACGTTTTCCCCTATAAGGATCGGCCTTAATTTTTTGTAATAGTGGAAAATAAGGTTATAATATACTCAAGGACGGATCTAAACTAGTATTAGGTTTAAAAGTGATAGTGAGTGTTTTTCGAGGATCTACATTAAAATTTGGTTAGGACCTACCTTAATCGATTTATATGAACATGTGAATGTAAACTAAACTATTAATATGGTGAAAGAAAAGCAACTTAAGTTTGGGTTTTAATGGAGGTCAAATTGTTACAGGGTGAGTCCGTAAGAGAGGTAGGAGATGACGCATATGTACTTTTATTACTTTTTTCATTTTAATAATATTGTGGTTATTTAAATTTTCATTTTTACCCTTTAATTCTATTTTTGTTAGTTCTGTTCTAAAGTAATAATTTTCTAAGAGTTTATGTTTTTTTTTCCAAAACTAATACCGTAGAGTATTAGAAACATATAAATACTTAACAATATAAATTTAAAAATAAGACTTCTATGTGGTAAGTTATTATGAAATTTTTTTATAACGATTTTTTAGATCAAAATGTCACAAAAATTGTAACAACTTTTTAAATAAATGAAATAATCGAACTCTTTCATTTATGTCATGAATATCAATAAAAAAAATTTACAAAATTATTGTATAAATCACACAAAAACTATTTTAATTTATGATGTATGTATTATGTTTATTTTAATGACTTAACCCGACCCGTTAATATGACCCATGCTTTTTTGTCTCCTACCATATCATCAGGTCAAAGGTTGACACAAGACCTACCTAACTCTTAGTTCTAAATTCGCCACTGAATATACTCGTAACCAGCTAACCACAAAATATACATTAGAAATTTTATTTTTTGATCTCTAGACATTTGTACATTATGAATTTAATCAGATGTTTAAACTATTGAAAGTTATGTTATTTCTAAAAATAGTAAATTTATATCCCATTAATCTTCAAAAAAAAAAAAGATCTCCATAAAACTCAATCACGTATCAAACTCCAATTTATGGGTAAAAAAACCTCTCATGCATCTGCATTAGTTCCCAAGAAATTGTCGGTTAATTTAAATTACATTGACTAAATTTTTTTATTTTGATAGTCAAAATATACATTTTGTGACTGCCATGACCTCTTTCTTTTTAACTTCAACTTTTTTTATAGGATGCTGACATCTTTAAAAAAATTTCATATATGTTATTATTAAACTTGAAAATATCATATATGCCCAACTAAATTTTTTATTATCACAAATGCCATTACTAAATTAAAAATATATCAGAAATGCCTAAATCAATAAAATTTAATCAAGATACAACTTTAAAATTTCTTAAAATTATAAACAGTTTTGGTGATTTACAATTTTATATCGTTCTTCTTTAATTCATGATAATCATCTTCATACAATGGTTAACCGGTACAACTTACACAAGAGTCTCAACAACCAAACAATTTTGTTTCTGCAATGATACTAATTTAATTTTAAATGTGTTTACCTTTTATACAATTGAATCGTACAAAGCTATACACTCATCATTAATCCATTATTTATATACTGGCATTTATAATTTATCTTGATGTATCATGTATGTAGATGTAGATAAATAACATTTTTTTTTGAACGACATTAAAAATTTTTATTAAAAAATGTTAGTAAGAATCTAGCAAGTACAAAATACACGCAAATCGATCCAACAGACCAACAAGTAACATTTAGATAAATAACTTTTGCAATGAAGATGTCCATCAACGCAAACTTCATTTCGATTGGAGTTAGCCTAGTGGTAAGGAAAACACTTGATAACCTTAAGGTCTCAGGTTCGATCCCCGCTTGACACAAAAAATAATTCTTTTAAGGTACCCGTTACCAATGAAGCCTAGACCCACATGTGAAGTTTAAATACGCGGGTTCGATCCTTTGGGGTGCCCAAATCATGTGGGGATTAGGATTGAGGTATTGTACCGGCATCATATGACTCATACGGGGTGAGTCGATGGGTATCCAATTGTTATACCGGGGCTAGGGTTCCATCCATTACCCTTATTTAACTTTGTATACCGAGATGAAAACCTTTCCAGAACTCCTAAGATTGCTATCTCATATTATAATTCTATATGAACCAGCACTTGCTTCCAATGTTTATCTTTGGGAATATACTTCAGTAACTAATGAAATGTCGGCTGAATGATTTGTCTGTAGGGTTTTAAAAAAGGTGGGTATAATCATAAATTGCAAATATCTTTTTTTATAGTTTTAAGGGTAAATTACAAGGATGGTACGTGGCGAATACACCAAATTGCACAATTCATACCTATTTGCAAAAAATTACCCGAGACATACCCATGGTTTGCAATTTTGCACAATTGACATACCTACGTCTAACGGACACTGACGGATCGTTAAGTTTGGTCATGTGTCAGTCACATGAAGGGGTATACTCGTCTTTTGCACCTAAATCTGCCCTACCTTGTTGTTTCTTCCTCATTTGTACCTAAATAACCATTTATACAACCATTTTCATACCCACATAAAACCCTAAAACTAAAAAAATCCTACCAACCCAAAAAAGTCCGATCAGCCACCATCACCACCACCAAACTACAGCCACCACCAAGGGGAGATTTACACACACATATATTTATGTTCAATCTAAATATAACCTTCGCTCATCATCTTCAAAATCAGATTCAATTTTGGAGGGTTTTCCTCCATTACAGCCGCCGCAAAAAACCATCACCGCCGCTCAGCCACTGACAAATCCGGCCACATTCTTGCCCATTTCCGATCAGAATTTTGATGGGGAAGGGGCGAATTTGGGTGGGGGAGGTTCTGATCTGAAGGAAATTATTATTTGATTGAAATAATAATTTGATTGGATTTTTTGAATTAAGAATAATAGTAATTTGATTTGATAAAAGGGAACTGATGAGGTGGCTGTGGATATGGAATTAATAGAAGCAGACGAGATTGCAGTGTTCGAATTCGCAAAAAGTTTGCCTGTTTGTTTATACGAAAATATATATATATATATAGATATAGTATTTTAATTGAAATATATGTATTATATATATATAGATATTTTAATTGAAATATATGTATTTTTATACATAATTACACAAATGGTACCTAAGACTTGTTTGAAATTGCACTGAAGGGGCAAATATGGGGGTAAAACAGTCATTTACATGTTCATGTGACTGGCACATGACCAAACTTAACGATCCGTCAGTGTCCGTTAGACGTAGGTATGTCAATTGTGCAAAATTGCAAACCATGGGTATGTCTCGGGTAATTTTTTGCAAATAGGTATGAATTGTGCAATTTGGTGTATTCGCCAGGTACCATCCTTGTAATTTACCCTAGTTTTAATGGATTTTAATATTTTTATTTGAAAATGATCGATTTGGACATTTTTGATTTATTACTACTTTAACAATGACAATTTTGATATTTGAATTTTTAATTGGGCATTATATGATATTTTGAAGTTTAACAATAACATATATGAAATTTTCCCAACATATTTTTGGTGTTCTTAAGAATATCTCCAATGTTAATGACTTTTTAAAGTTACTTTATTTGTCACATCATATCATCAAAAATCCTTAAAATTCTGTTAACTTTACCTTTAGTTATATAAACATTCTTATATATCTTTATTTCTCCGCATCATTACATTTCATTACCTATTATTTTGGACAAACATGCTACAAACACATCTTTTAACTAGGACAAACACTAAAAGACATATAAATATGAACATACTTCAATATTAGTATGAGTTTGTAAGGATTTTCATTGGAGATACTTTAAAATAGAACCATTCTATGTGATCAAGAGTCAAGACACCCAAATTCATTTGAGTGAATGTATAAAACAAAAACAAAAAGTAAATGGTCTAGAATAAAATTCATAAACACAAATGTATCAAACAAAAAGTAAAATAAAGTTTTCATACTTCTACATTTAAATAACTATATTCGTTGTCTTACACAATTAGTAACCAAAAAACATGTAAACATAACAATTCCTCTTACAAACAGGAATTCATATGAAAAATAAACTTTTTATTTATTACTTGAAATGGATCTACAAATAAATGCATAATCTTAGCTTCTTTCGCTTCTTCTTCAATTTCGTTGGTTGAAGAACAATTCTAATCGCAGCATCGAATACAGCCTTCACATTCTGTATATGACAATTTATTGAAATAATTATTGTGCATAGAATTAATCCTTAAATAACCATTGTTATTATATGTATATAAGTTTGTACTTATATATATATATATATAAAGAAAGATATCTTATTCTTATTATATAATATAATATATATATATATATAAAGATCTTACTTATATATATATCTTATCTTATATATATATATTTAATTAATTTATTTAATAAAGCAACTTGGTCAAAAGATAAATTACACCAGCCTTTATATGCTAACAAGACCAAAACTTTTGTAACAATTGGTTTTGTAATTTCTAGGTAATAAAATTCGTACTACTAAAAGACTTATACCAATTATTGGAATTTTGGCTCTAGTAAAGAAGATATGCAAAGGGTATTTGACTATTTGATATTATGCTGCTAGTTTTGGGTTGGTTGCAATGGGTCATTATTGGGATGTTACATGTTTTTGTCATGACGTCCCCAAAGTCTATTGCAAATACTATTATTTGTATAGTGTTGGTATGTATTCTTGCTACAAAATCCATTTCGTTTTATTGTCACTTCTTTTGCAATCCTAACAACTAATATCTCGGATAGTGTCTAGAATAGTTAATATTGTAAAACTCTATTTGATAACTAGCGTCTTGCTAGTTACATTCTATTTAATATAATATAATTTTGCTGTTAAAAAACAACAACTTATAACTAAATTTATTAATGAGACGATTCTGCAATGCTTATTGTTAGGAAACTTAAGGGTTGATGTTTAAAATACTCCATAACTTTAATAAATATGTAATCATGTATTAGTGACAACTTTTAAAACTGTCATTATCAAAATGTTACTTGTATTACTTTTTCAATGTATAAAGTATTAAAAGACTTGTACTAAGCATCTATATATAGTGAACCTGTTGAGTCTTCGAACTGCATTCTATGTAAACGGATGCACCTATTGTCTTCTTGAGCTCTTCCCCCTGCCAATTTTTATACAGCAATATGTTTGAGTTAGTAGGTTTTCTTTTTTTCGGTAAAAAGTTAGTAGGTTTTCTTTTTTGTTGCTTTTTGTCGAAATATGTTTCAGAAAAAGTTTTTAAGCGATTTTCCATGATGTATGAAATAATAATACAGTATAACTTTTTATATGAGTGCATTTTGGTTTGAAACGATTTTTTTTGAAGTTTATGTAACAAACTTTTTAATATTATATAGGACGCAACCAAAAAAGTTAGTTACATATCGATCCATTAAAAGGATACAAAACTAGCGTATATGTGTCATGTGTGACTCGAATCTACAACCTAATTACCTCTTAAGTCTTAAGTCAATATCCCGACCGTTACCAACTAGATTCAAGCCCTTTGATTACTGTCGTAATTTTCATTTAAATTTAAGTTAATTTTGTTGGTCGTAATCCAAATACATATATAGAAACGGGTCAACAAAAAATAAACTCAAATTCTTAAAATACTTACTTGAGAAGTTGTGATCGGTATGGCATTTGGATGATCACTCAGATACTGCTTGTCATCACGCAAGTCTATAATTGGATTTAGAATAGATGAGTAAATTAATTTGACAAGTCTACAATCATAGGTATATACGAGCATGGTACCCGCACAATGCGGCGACGATGATGGCGGCGACGGAAGATGGTGGTGGTGGCGGCGTCAAATGGTGTAGGTAATTGATGTAAAAGTGTTTGATTTAAAGAGAGTAGTAGAGATAGTTTATATATAAAGGACTAATGGTGTAATTTAAAATTAAGGGTGGTGTTGATTTAATTCATTAAGGGTAATTTGGTCATTTTGCATGTCCCATTTTTGTAAACTTTCAACATAAGGGTATAATTTTTGAATTAGGATTCCCTAAAGTTTTCCCAACTTGACTAGTCAAGTTGGGAAGATCATGACCCTTGGATGAAAATCAAGGGTCAAGATTATCCCAACTTGACTAGTCAAGTTGGGAAGATCTTGACCCTTGGATGAAAATCAATGGTCAAGATTTAAAACTTATCTTTGAATCTTGACCCTTGATTTTCATCCAAGGGTCAAAATCTTCCCAACTTGACTTGGGATAACTTTAGGGAATCCTTTCCCATAATTTTTATATAGTAGTATAGATGTCGAAGTGAATATGTATGTCACCAAAAACACATCCATTTATTAAGATGTATCACTTTTAGTTGTTTAGAATTTTAGAAACAGGATTTATTATTTTAATTCGTCATCGTGTTGTGTAGGTAAAGGGACATATTCTTACAGAAATGACTGAAAATGAAAAATATGAGATTTTATAACTATATAAAGGTTGAAATAAAAATGACTATTGTACAACGTTTTTGTTGGTCGACATATATTATATCATCATGTATCAGAAGCGGCCCAGGGGAAAACCTGACCCGTTATGGGCTCACTTTTTTAGGAGCCCAAATTAGTATGAGTATATATATACATTTAAGGGGCCTTAGGAACAATGATGCTAGCAAGCAGGGCAGCAGCCTGCCAGCCTGCTTGTTTTTTTCTAAATTCGCTTTTTATTTATCGTGACTAAGAGGTCGCTGCATATTTAGATCTAAGCGTGCATACTTGATTTTTTTCCCCCCTCTTTTGTCATGCTTTTACTTAACGTTGATTTTTTTTATTTTTTATTCATTTGGTAGTATATTCATTGGTAATCTTTTTTATAAAGAGTTTTACATAAAAAAAAACTAATATTTGTTATCTGCCGTCAACGTTCACGTAATCCACGACTAATAACCATATCTACCTATAAGACTACCTGTTTGATTTTTTTTATTTTTTTCTTTTTTGTTAATACTTTTCCTTAACGTTCATCTTTCATTTATTCTTTATTCATTGATTAGTATATTAATTAATTTTTACGGAATTTTTTAAGGGTTCTTCTAAATTAAAAACAACTGATATTTGCATGACCAATGACCCGGTAATCACATAACACTATGATGTAGTATTATTTTTAAATAGTCTTTTGAACCACTTTTTATTTTCCGCGTTGTAATTTTTTAGTTTTATGATACGCTTTTGTAATGTACGTTTCCCTTTACGCATATATCACCGATCTAATACACATTGCAAGTTTTACGTATCGTTATGTTTCCTGGGGCAACGTCCGGGTCAAAAACTAGTTATTACTATAGAACATTAGGAGCCCAAAATTTTTATTGTTATTTCACAAAGGTAGTCGTTATTCTAAAAAAATATGTTTATATATTTAAATTCGCTAAACATTTTTTTTCTCCCGGCTCGTTCTGAGCACTTAAATTCTCAGGATAAGCTATGCGAGTAATATCTTAACCATTAATAAATACTTACAAAATTACACTATATGAACAACAAATAAAATTGGAATGCATTTTACCTAGCTTGGTTCCGACCAACACAATGGGCACAGCTGGGGCATAGTTTCGTAGCTCGGATATCCACTGAAATAATCAAAACAAGTTTCCATGTATTTATGGTACACAAAACTAAGCATATAACTTACAAATAGCAATATATGCATAACATTATACAAGTCATGTTGACCAATTACCTTCTTGGATATGTTTTCATAACTAGCTTTGCTTATAAGAGAGAAAGCTAACACAAAGACATCAGCCCCTCTATAGCTTAGAGGCCTCAACCTATTGTAATCCTCCTGCCCTGTATACATATAGCTCAAAACTTTCATTTGTTAGGGAACAAAACAAAAAAATAATTACTATGAAATCATAAATATTGAAAAATTGTTCCAAAAATTTCTTAGTGAGTTAACCAAAACACGTCGACATTACTAACCTGCAGTGTCCCAAAGCCCAAGATTAACCGTCCTCTCGCCCACCACCACATTGGCACTAAAGTTGTCAAATACGGTAGGAACATAATCCTAAACCAACAAAATTGGGGAAAAAATAGAAAGTTTAAGATCGAATTGAAGTCACAGTATAAGTTACGTACATTGTATAATGTAACGTAATCACACGTATACGTACAGTTGGAAAGGTGTTGCTGGTGTATGAAATGAGCATACATGTCTTTCCAACCGCCCCATCACCTACGGTCACACACTTGATGAATCTTGAAGAAGTCATTGCTGAATTGGTGAATATACCAATCGGGTCTATGTTGTTTTATAGCAACAAAAAGGAGAGTGGTTTGAGGGATCGGTTTAAACTTTGAATAGAAATAGAGGGGCTAGGTATGATGATTTTTTATAACTTGAAGTTTGTTAAATGATTAAACATTTTTAAATATAAAAGAAAAACCATCATCATTTTGTCCATATAAGTTCTTACTTTCTTGGACTTTTACATGTACCATAAGTTTGTACTCCGTATTAAAATCACTTATTGATTAGTAGTATATTTTTGTATAATTAATTAAAAATTAATGACTAAGCTTTGATAAAAGTCATGCCCGTATTATTATTTTACTTTAGTTTCGCCTCTAATTAAAAATAAATAACAACTTTAATGTAGTTTTGTAACATCATTCAATAAAACACAGATTTGATTTAATATATCCGTTAAGTTTATTCAAGGACTCCACCAAAATGACAACAACTATATAAATTTTTTTGTTAGATAAGCAGAACCAACGGACCATACAGTTTGGTCGATATAATGATTGAAAAATGAAGTTTATGTAACTTAAAGGTGAAGAGTTGGGTGGTGTTGTTAGTTGGGCTTGGAAAGGCTAGCTAGCTAGTGATGGAAATTAAGAAATATTAGATCATTGCTTAGTTACCCAAAACTCTATGATTACTCTAGGCTTTCTTAAATCACAATTTTCTACATTAAAACTTAAAAGTAATGCTTAAGTTTTCTAAGTACTAGTGATTCATTCCATTTTTCCAACAATAATACAAGCATCATATGACCATATGGTCCATGTCATTATCTTACTACAGTTATGCAAAGGTTTTCTTTGGATTTGACCATTATCGTCGAATAAGCAATAACAAATATGTTTCGAAAAATGATAATTATTACTCTATATATTTATAAATGAAATTAGATTAATTGAATATATACTAAAACAAATGGGTACCTGTTAATTTAGAGACAACTTACTTGAAAATAAATCAAGTATACAATCTTTTTCATATATTAGCTTCACTAATCTTTTCTTTTTCTTTTTTTTTTCTTTTTCGATTCCACATACATTAGTAAAAAGGTATCCATTAGATGTTTTCCTACGTGTCTTGGGACATACACATAAATACATAATTAACAAATGTCATGTGGTTGTACATGAGTTAATCATGGGTGAAACAAGACCACATGTAATTTTGACTTTTAAAATGAAAGTATTGAGATATGGACTGAATCAGTGTTTAATTAATTAGAGAAATTATCACAAATCGTCCCTGTGTTTTGTTCGATTAGCATTTTCGTTCCTATATTTTTTTTTTATCATTAGATGTCCCTGTACTTTTCCTTTTCATTTTTTTTATCATTAGATGTCCCTGTACTTTTCCTTTTCATTGCTAATCGTCCCTGTCACTAACTGACGTTAATTACAGTTCGTTAAGTCCCTCAAGTGGAATGCACATGAGGGTATATTGGTCCTTTCAACCCAATCTTTCCCTCTATCAATTATCATCTTCATCATTAACATCAGCTTCACAAACAAACAGTATAACACTATCAGATCTTAGAAAAAAAAATAAAATCAATAAATTTTCTTCCATAATATTAACAAAATCAATCTATCATCTTTAACCCATCATCATCAAACACACTATATTCTTAAATACTAATATTTACCCTTTTTCAATAACAATGAAAGTTAACATCAGATTTCTATATCTATTTTGACCATTAATGCCAAATGGAGAGCAAGCAAGAACAAAAAACTAAAAAAAAGAATGTAATGAAAAATAAGGTGGTGCCATTCACTTCAAAAAGCAGCACGGAGTGCATATAGTTTCATCATATTAAGATGAGCTACTAACCATCTATAAACATAAACAATAAAATGGGGAATACATGTACTGAAAGCATTACACCCAAGAATTTATCACACATATAAACACCCATTTAATAGAACTTACTTTCAATTAGAAACACCCACTTAACGGAAACTTTGACGAAATTACAACTAATATACCCAATTACCACCACCACCTGGTCCAATTAACCACCCAACACAGCGACCGCCGCCGGGCCAAAAACCGCCGCCGTTTCAATCAACCACCCAGCAACGCACCGCAACCTCCATCTTCCTTTTTTTTCGCCGCATATATATAATCGATCGGGGTTTTTAATTTCTATTTGTTTTGCTTAAACATTGTTGATTAAAACTCAAATATAACTTCAAGAATCAAAGATTTGGATGAATTTTTACATGTGGGTTTTGAACCAGAACCCAGGTAGTACCCAGAAAGCGGGTTTGAAGTTATGGTTATGAAAAAAATAAGAAATAATGTGGTTTGATTTGACTGCTAATAGGTAGATCCATTTTTGTTTGTATAGTTTGTGGGTGTGTGTTTTGGGGATTTGTCTTGTAAGTTTGTATTGTTGGGTTGATTGTAGATTTTTGGAATATAAATTTAGATTGATATTTTCTTAATGATGATCGATGAAGACCAGATTTTAGTTGTTTATGATTTCAGAGAAGGGCTTTTTGTTGATGATGAAGAACCTAAAGTTGTTGAAAATATATATACAAGATGAATATATATATATATAGTCCCTGTGGTTTGTGTTCATTAAAACTGGACGATTTTACCCTCACGTGGCAAGCACGTGAGGGGCTTAACGGCTAAAAAGGGACGGACGTTTGTAGGAGGGACGACTGGCAATGAAAAGGAAAAGTCCAGGGACATCTAATGATAAAAAAAAGTACAGGGACGAAACTGCGAATCGAGCAAATCACAGGGACGATTTGTGATAATTTCTCAATTAATTAATTCCATAGCTAAAAGCCTAACTTGCACTCCGAGCGACCCCGGAAACCATCCGGCCCATTCCAACACCCCAGTCTGTATGGCATTGACTTGTTTTTCAATCCAAAGTCCAAACCATATAAAGATCATAACTATACCTATACAATACAGCTATACTACTAAAATATTTGAGCATCTCTCATTTTCTTGAAAAAAAAAATTGATATAATCTTTAATGAAATTATTTTCAATATATATCTTTAATTTTACCCTTAAAATAACTACACTACTCCTTTTGAATCAATTACTTTTACTGTTTTACATTAATTACTACACCCGCTATTGTCGCCGCCGCTACCACCACCACCCTTTTGCCGTCACCACCGGCCATCGCCACCCGTCGCCGCCACTGTCATCACCTGTTGCATTGTTCGGGCATGTAACTAGTATAAAGAAAAAGAATCTGTTTGCATTATGGAATACTAGTAAATTTCGGCCCCGCGTTGTGTGGCTTCAATTGTCGTGTTGAAAAAATTGCATTATTTTAGTGTACTTACGTTGAACATTCAACTGCTTAATTAAAAATCATTATGTCATTAATAGGTTTGTTAAAAATATATTTATTTAAGTGCAAAATCATATTAGCTTCTTTCTGCGCGTTGCGATGTTTCAATTATTATGATTACGCTTTGTTATTGATGATATGTCACTATATATGTTAGCTAAAAACTTTGGTATATGAAATAGATATTTATTCAAAGTCAATACCACAAATGCTTCTAAAAGTTTATAGTAACGAATACATATATGTTATATGTGAAATAAGGTTTTAGGTAAAATAAAACAAGTATTAAAGTAAAACAAATAAAACAATAGGTTTTTATTCACTGAAAATTATCATGCATCATTAAAATCATCGTGAATCAATGTTTTCGTGAATTTTCGTGCATCAATTTTATCATGATCCAAGGGTTAAGATCTTATTTTATTTGCTTTACTTTAATACTTGTTTTACAATAACCAACCCCTGTGAAATAAACCAAAAATAAAAAATGAAAGAAAAAAATGTTAAATGAAAGTTTCAATATATAAGTTGAAAACATCAAAGGAGAAAAGTGTGAAAAAAGCCAAAATAGTGGTACATAATGATACGGGATGCAATATATTGGTTGGAAACCCAAAAGAAAAAAATTGTACAAAAAATTAAGAGTTAAGTACTTTTTTCGTCCCTGTGGTTTATCGCTTTATCACTTTTCGTCCTCGCCGTTAACTTTTGGCTAAAATCATCCCCGTGGTTTGCATTTCGTCCCTGGATCCGTTAACCCCTCACGTGCAAGGCACGTGAGGGGCATTTATGTCTTTTCACCCATGGTTAAGTGCAAAATTCGTCCTTATGGTTTGTCGTTTTTGCATTTTTCATCCTTGTCTTTAACAAACCTCCAAACAAGAATTTAATCAAAAACCAAAACAAACTCAAATCAAAAACCTATATATAGCTACATATGAATATTTAATTTAATACCGGCCGGTACGACTAATTTAATTTATTTTATTTATAAAAATGTTATAAAACTTACTATAATTTAACGTAAATAGTTAAAATATAATTACTATCCACTCAAAAAAAATACCTAATAGGTACTTTATAACAAACTATAAGTTTTAAAGTTTACAAAATACAAAAAAAAACATTAAAATATTATAAAAATAATTTTTAAAAAAATTCAAAAAATTAAAAATGAGAATACCGGAACGGTAATACCAAAAAATATCGAAAATACCGGAAATAGTTGTACCGGAGTACCCCCCCCGATACCGGTAACACCGACCGGTATATACTTGTATTTAAAACATTGTATGTACGTGGTTGCATTTGAAGGTGATTGACTAGATCCTCAAATATAGGTATATATAGGTTTTTGTTTTTGTTTGGATTAAATTCTTACCGGTATTTTTGTTTGTTTACGGCGAGGATGAAAAATGCAAAAACGACAAACCACAGGGATGATTTTTGCACTTAAATTGGTGAAAAGATGAAAATGCCCCTCACGTGACTTGCATGTGAGGGGGTTAACGACAAAGTTATAACGGCAGGGACGAAATGCAAACCACGGGGATGATTTTAGCCAAAAGTTAACGGCGAGGACGAAAAGTGATAAAACGATAAACCACAGGGACGAAAAAAGTACTTAACTCAAAAATTAATAAGTAACCCGTAATTGAAAACCCGAACGGGATGTGTTGTGGCAAAATCCTAGTGGTATGGGGTGTAACGTGGACGAATCATAACTCGCATTGGCGAGTTATTATTCATAAGGTACATAATGGTACGGGATAAGGACACGAAAAGTTGCAATATATTGGTTAGAACCCAAAAGAAAAAAATGTGTAAAAAACAATAACTAACCCGTAGTTGAAAATCCGAACGGAATGCGGTATGCAAAATCCGAATATAGTGATTGAGATGTACCGTGGACGAATAGTAACCCGCCACGAAGCGAGTACTATTCATAACTCCATTCACCTTAATATTATACTAGGAAATTTGGGTCGCGCGTTGCGCGACTTCAATTATCGCGATTACGTTTATTTTACTAATACAATTACGTTAAGGTAGTTTACTAAGATTGAATCCACAACCGCTTAACTGAAAAACCAATACGTGTTTTATATGAATAATAATGAAATAAAATAATAACAAAATAATTTATATACCAAAACATGTTGAATAAAAATTAAGGAAAAAAAAATATAAAAAACCAAATATTAAAAACATAAAAAAAAATATATAATCAAAAAAATAGGATAAGAAACAAAAATATATAGCATTTTTAAAAGCTATAAAAGAACAAAATATTAAGTGTACAAAAAGGTATAATAAAACAAATGTTAAAATAGGAAAGAAAAAAAAACACATATTATATAAGCATAGGGGCTAAAAATAATCTAACAGAAAATAGGAGGGGCAGGAAAAGAGGCAAAATGCAAATATTCCAATAACATACTTAAAACCTCAAAATAAAAATAAAAGGGAAGAAGGAGGGTTTCGAACCTTAGCCCCCTTTTCCAAAGTGTATAGCCTCAACCATTGAACCAAGCAACATCTTTGTTTCATAATAGGTAATTGTAATATTTATGCTAATAAGACAGATAGAGACAAAAAGTCATTGTTCATAACTTTCACCTTTAATGATATTCTAAAAATTCTAATATATTAATATTAATATTAGAAAATTTCATTACATACCCCTATGATATACCATATTATCAAGTTTCACCCCTCATTTTTTTGTATCATTATATATCCATATGGTGATTTTTCGTATCATTACCTACCCCTCCACGTAACGTCCGTTTATTGCCATCCGTTAACCCCCTCACATGCGTTACACGTGAGGGTATTTCTGTCCACACGCACCAAAAACAACCTCCTTATAACTTTCACAGATCTAAATCATATAACATCATCTTCAACAACAACTTCTTCACCATTTTCAGATTTTAACACCAATCAAATTGATTTATATTTCACAAATTCTTTTTCAAATACAACTCTAGATCTTGTAATTCATTCATTCACTTCTCTCTTTTTTGACTCATACATTTATTTTTCCTGATGATAAAAAAAAATACACACACCAACAATATTATTTCAGTTGTTTTTTTCTTATTCTTTGAATTTTTTGTCTCGACATCTCCAATAATCATACTCCTTCCTATTCTTTTACAAACCAAGAAAACACAAACAAGTAAAACCAAGAAAACACAAACATAACTTATTGTACATCGATATAACAAGGTAAAAGCTATGGTAAAATTCGAAGATGGAACCACCCACACATATTCTTCATGGATTCAGATCCAAAGGAAAACAAATAGATCTTCGTTAAGAAAAGATGAAGAAACAATCTTACATACACATACATAGATCTATTATTGTAATTAGATTTAGAGTTATCATATATGCGAACACGAGATGACGGTGGCGGTGGACCACCGACACATTCGGCCGCTGGTGGTGAAAGAGATCTCTGTTGATGGTGGTGGTGGGTCACTTTTTTAATAGGATGCCTTGGTTACGTTGCTTGACCGGATTTATGACATCTTTCAATATGATATGAATTCAACAAAAGCAAGTTAAGCCGTTAGTAAATTATGTGATCTTGGGCTTATTTTCAAACAAAATTTTGGTCAACATACTGTTCAAAGTTTTAGGGAGAACTCACAGTAACATGTAAAGGCTTCAAATTCGTATATGGTGAAGCTAAGAATCACGTGAATGGTATCAAAACATTAAATTCAAGAATCAATCTCATTTCTTACTTATAAATGTATTTGTGTAGATAGAAGGGAGAAGAAGTTGGATAGATTGAAGAGAGAAGAGCACGAAACAGATTACTGGATTAGAGTGGTAAGGGAGGGTGTGATGATGTATATGGACGAAAATACCCTCATGTGCGAGGTTTAACGGAGAGAAATAAACGTTCGTTTGAGGAAGGGGTATATAATGAAGCAAAAAATCAGCATAAGGGCATGTAATGATACGAAAAAACGAGAGGGGTGAAACTTGATAATATGGTATACCATAGGGGTATGTAATGAAATTTTCTCTAATATTAATATTAATATATTATATATAATATCCAAAACTCCAAACGGGTCCATTCCAACCTCTGTCTACACGGCATGACTAATTCAACGAATATAATTGGTTTTCAGTATTCAACCCACTTAGTTTCCATCGTGTTACATACTCCCAAACACCAAAAAACATGTCTCTCTTGTTTTTGGATCCAACCAATATATATGTATATATCTTTTGTGTCATGAGTTAATCTTTTTCTAAGATAGATCATGACTACTTTATAAACAACTTAGTTTTTGCTCAAGAATTTCAACAAAACGATCACATAAATATGGCGGATAAAGCAAGTAAAGCTATGAGCTTATTGAAGCTAGCAGAAGAAAGGGCAATATTGAAGAAAAAAACCGATGAAGAGAAACGAAAAGAAAAGCTAGATTCAATACCTTATATCTCGAAAGATTGTGTTTTTGATATTCTAATTCGATTACCTCTTGAATCCCTTCAACACTCTAGATTCGTTTGTAAGCCATGGTATAACATTATCAAAAGTCCTAGGTTCATTCGTGACAATCTTCAAAGGGCCGAGAAGGTTGTGATCTTCTTAAGCCCTTTGAGTATATTTTTACGCGGTCGTTGGTCTGATCAAGATTCTGTTTTTCATGAAAACGCTAATACGTTTTCCGTGGAATCAAAGATTTTTGACTTAAGATCGGTTCATGGACTTCATCGTCCTCTAATTAACCCATCATCAAAGTATGTCATAGGATATATGGCTTTTGTGGATGGGAAAAGCGTTGTAGGTAATTTTAACGCGACTTGTTTAGGCCAAATTAGAGCGAATTGTGATGGTCTAATAGTGGTTGATAACATGTTGAAAAAGGGTGAGTTGTTGATAATGAATCCTGTCACTCGTGAATTAAGTTTGCTTCCTTTAGGCACGATATATCCCCCACATGATGAATCATTTGGCCTTGTGTATTCTGGTACACAAGGCTATAAACTCGTCCACTTGTTTAGGGACGAGTTTGGATTCATTGGATGTGAGGTTTTAAATATTGGGGAACAGTCATGGAGGGATATTGATGGGCCAGCTTTTGGGCTTATAAAATGGTTTGGGTCTGAGCCGGTTTTTGCACTTGGTGCATTACATTGGGTTCCAGAAATCGACTATAGTGAATACATAGTCACAATGACTATCGAAGACGAGAAATTTCACAAGATCATGCTTCCTAAAAGCAGTAGATTCAATGATCGAATAATGGTGGTATCTCAATGTCTTTGTTTTGTAACACATGAAGAATTGAACGAAATAAGCATTTGGATTATGGGAAGTCTTTCGGAAGAAGTATGGACAAAGAAATATACCATCGCGACCGGGTGCATAAGAGATTTGATCCCTCTTTATTTTGCAAGATTAAAATGGGAGATATATTTTATGGATAAAGATTGTTCGATTTTTGCTTTTGATTTTGAATGCGAACGCATGACAAAAATCTCAACGAAAAGAGGAAATTTTCTGGTCCTTGGAACTTCATATTTAGTTCATGTTAATAGCCTTGTTTCATGGAAGACTAACCACGATGGTATCAACCCGTAGATGATTAACGTACTTGTGTCTACGTATCGATTAGGTTATTCGATCTCGACATGTCCTATTTGCCTTTGGATGTCTACGCAGCTAGGGTCACCAAAATATTTAATCGTCTTGTAAACATAAACATGTATGATATATATGTGAGACTGGTATATGTATGTGTGTTTGAAAGATTACAAGAAAGAGTATGAAATATGTAACTTATTTAACAAGTAGATACTATGTATATATGTTGCTGTTATCACTGTTTATAAATAACTAGTGCTCAGGCCCGTCCAATGGACGGGTAGTCTCGAAATATATTAATCAAAGCTAATATGATTCGAGCAACCATAAATATGACCAATATCACAACTTAATCAATACGAAAGCTAAAGAAGAAAACATATGAAAATTAACTCCATATAAATATTGATTCCAGTTTACCCCTTTTTTTCAAGTTTAGTTAAATAAAAATTTTGCAATAAAGTATATAATTTGAAAAATACATACCAATTCAACAACAAAGACCATCTCGAACGTTTTGATTTTCTTCGGGTTGTTCCACTCAGAAACAGTCCATACATGCACAACACGGAGTCGTAGATGATGGTTAACATGGGTTGGCTTAAGATCTTCAAGATGAACTAATGTGGTCTTATTTTTTGTTGTTGAAGAAAAAGCCAATCTCAAATCTACATAAAAACAATACAACACTCACAGGATAATTAAAACTCAACATGGTTTATAGCGAAGTTAACATGGATGGCCTTACACTCAAGTTTAGAAGGTTTCAGAGCCATTATCCTCTCCGAGCATGCATACAACCACGTCAAGCTTCGTATCATGTAACAAAATATGCATAACACACAATTGTTAACAATAAAGTTAACATAAGTGAATGATGATTTTCAAAGACATTTACATATACATGTTACTCTTTCAAATTTTTGACTTCATACGCACCTATCAAAACAATATGTTGCAGAAAGAAAACCGTCACATTTACATATACATGTTGCTGTTTCTACATGATGTAATTACACCATGACCAACCGCATAAATCCATGAATACTCTTGACAAAGTTAATTTTTATCATGATCTTTACATAAATACACATTCATATATTAGTTTACACGTACCTTTGACAAAGTTAAGATTTTATCAAGTCTGAAAAAATATTATTCAAATAAGAAGAATTTAATAATCTAATTAATAATCTAATTATGATTCATATATTAGTGTACCCCAACCTTCTCTTTTAGTTATTTTATAGATAAATGTAGCAAATGTTAATTTTTGTTTAATTTGTTATTTTTTCCAACTCGTGTAACAAATTACTGCTTTCGATTACCAATTGGTGTTAGATTAAACTATATGTCTATACGCATTATGTGCAACAAACTTTACAGGAATGTTCGTGGCAACAACATACTCATCCAGTTTATTATACGAATTGGACAAAATAATAAATTAATTACATGCATTGAACAAAATTATAGTACGTTACACTATGACTATTTGTGTATAGTAGATGGCATTAATTACTTCTATCTATATCTATATCTATAGAGTTATAGTTGCTTTGTTAGAACAAAAGTTGTGATGAAATTTATGAGGAAATTAATGACTTGATATTATTATGATCAATTCTCATTGCTATGATGTTTATATGTTGATGATGATCATATGTTGATAGCTTGTGTTAATGTGGAGTTTAATGTGTTTAATAGGTTAATTCATTACAACCTTTGAGGTCTCTATTGAATAAAAGTTACCAGTTATATTAATGACTTCATTTATCCCCATAATCTTTTGCATTGCCCATCCATATACATATTTGGTCGGTATTTTGAATGCTAAAAAACCGGCCATCATCTGAACCAAACACATTAAGTGACTTTTTCATTAATGTGCTTTATATAATTGGTTTTTTTTATAAAATCTATAAACATATAGTTGAAGGCACGAAGGTTTTTTTGGCACAAAGTTTATGAGGTTATATATATGATCTTTATTGAGGGTTCATGCTTATTGTGATTATTATCTAAGATGGTAATTATTTTTTGAACAGTTAGTCGGTATTCGACATCAGGGAACACCTCACCGTATAATAGTGAAGCCCTGCACGTACTCTAGACTACGAGATGTAAACCATAAGCCGTACAGGTGATTCAGGGAAAAAACCCACAGACTTGTCACTCATAAGAGTCGAACCCAAGACCTGTGGAAAAAACTAGGGATGCATCTGCCAGTTGAGCTAGCTTCATTTGCTATAAGATGGTAATAAGAGTCCTGTTATAGCTACCAAATTATTTTAATTTAAAATTTTTTTTAGTCAAAAATATTAATAAAGGTGGAACAAAGTCTGCACCTAGATCTTTGCAATGGACTACCTAGAATTTTACAAACAATTTAAGGGTGACTTTGTTTCAATTTTTTTTTCAATTTTTTTATCTTTAATTTTATTTGAAGATAATACTTATACTGTAATTTTTTTTAATTGTTTATATATTTTTCTCAAGTTAATTTTTTTTTTATAAATAAAGTCTGATCTTTTATTTTGGTTTTTTTAGTTTCTGATTTTTTATTTTGGTTTTTTTTTATTTTAGTTTAGTCCAAATCAACCAGCACACTCTAACAACTTTATCTTTTTACAATCTTCAAAGGAAGATTAATATTGTAACATCCTAAACTTTTTATTTAACGGTTGACTAGAGTCGTTAAGTCAACCTAACGTGTCTGTTAAATCTATGGAAGATTTAATGCTTATGTATGGTTAACGTAGTTTATGTGGGAGACTTGGATGTCTGACTGACGGATGTAGTAATGTGTTAAAGATGTAGTTTTATGCCTTTTAGAGGTGTTCAAAGTGTGTATCAAGTTGTATATAGTCCATAGAGGTGTTTTGGGCTAATAATATGACCTTATTAAGCCTAGGGACCAAATTTGACATGTGGTGAAAGTCAAAAACGGGATTAAGGTTTAGGAAGGAGTCATTAGATGTTAATATGCAGAAAAATAACCTCCTTCTCAAGCCCTAGCCGCCCCCCATGATTCCCTATCAAATTCTAAGCCGAAAATCCTTCAAAACGGGTGATTCATGTGGGTATGATCAAGTTTATTGCATCCTCTTTGAGATCTACAGGTAGGAAAGGTATATTAACGCTAATTTTATATCTTTTCAATTATGTGAGTCATTTGAAATCAGATCTAGGTGTTAGAGGATCAATTGATGTCGAAATAACGATTGTTTAAATGATGCAAATCATGTATGTTTTAATCAAAGGTTGTATTGCATCATTATGGTCTAAATATGAAGGATTTTGAAGTATTAAAGTAGTGTTTATGATTTGGAGTCGTTTTGGTGGAGTTTCGGTTTGGATTCAATTATGTTTATGAGACGATTTAGGTCAAATCGGGTGTCAAATGATTTGTATAAGGTGTGTAGGGAATCCATGAACCTATTAATGATTTCATAATATTATTTGAGTCATTGTTGGTGTATATGAACTGAAGAAGTCATGGTGGATGTGTGGTAGTCAAAAGATGAAAGTAGTCTACAAAAGAGTCTGTAGTCTACAAAAGAGTCTGGTAGTCTACAAAGGAGTAAAGTAGTCTACGAAATGTGAAAGTAGTCTACAAAAGAGTCTGGTAGTCTACAAAAGAGTCTGGTAGTCTACAAAAGAGTAAAGTAGTCTACGAAATGTGAAAGTAGTCTACAACAGCTGAAGTAGTCAACAAAGACTATTATTCGATATATATATATATATATATATATATATATATATATATATATATATAGACGTAGGTCGTATAGCATCGTTTACACTCGTTGATTCGTCCTATGTTTGTTATAGGTAGACAAGGGTTGTTGCTTTGTTCGGTAACTTAGCTATCCTTATTGCGTGCTACTTCGAGGTAAGATACACTACTTTTGACACGCTGAGGGTTCAACGAAAAGAATGGTTTCATAATTAAAACTTCCCAATTGGTAACATATCTTGTTTATGGGTATATGGGGTTACACGGGAGATAATATGGGTTATGTAGTTGCCCTATGAGACCTGAAATGTAGTCCCTCATGACATGTAATGTAGTACATGTTATGAAATGAAGTATAATGTAGTATGTGTTATGGTATGAAGGATAATGTAGTGTTTTTATATGAAGTAGCATGTAGAATCTTGAAATGAAGTATGACGTAGTTTATGTTGTTGTGTGCATGTATTAATGGCTTGCTCATCTAGAACACTAGACTTGCTAAGTTGCCATGTCACGTGCACGTTTAAGGGCCCAAACGTAATGAAGGTAATGTGTGAACATGTTTAGGTTGTGTGATGCCTAAACTATAATGTGTGGAATTGTTTAGGTTGTGTGATGCCTAAACTAATAATGTGTGAAACCGAGCTCGTAAATTCTAATGCAGGGAAGTGTTAAGCTTAACCCGTACTTGCCCTAGCCCGGCGAGTGCGTGAACGTAGGTTGCTTGGGTGGCTCCTTGCAACATGGTCATTTAACGCAGGGCGAGTAATACGAGGGGTCTGACCCACCTCCATATACGGATTACTCTGGGATTGGCTTGCCATTCCTTAACGACGTATGATGAGTAGCCTTTTGGTTGATCATCTAGTCGGGTGTGATGCAGGGCACACTTATATGCAGATAACGAAGATACGTGTGATTATGTGTGTAATAAAAGAAGGATAGGCACAATTAGGGTGATTCATCCTAAGTCGATATGCAGGTTGTATGTGTGTGTGTTATGTGGGTTGTGCCTTAATGTTTTGTCAACAAAGTAGAAATGTTTTAATTGGACAACGCTTTATAACTTTAGTGTTATCTTACTTAGCTAATTCGTTAGCTAACACTTGTCTTTTGAATGTGTGTTGCTCCCTCAGGTTTAGCAAAGCCGAGGAAGACGTAGAATGAAAAGTGAGGAATTGGGTAGAATGCTTGATGAAGACTTTAGCTACCCATAGATCCTACACCTCATTAGACTTTATTTACATTTTGATATTATGCAGATTTTATGAAGTACTATGTAGACGGTTGTTTTGTGTTGGGAACCGTTGGGTTTTCATTTAGACATTTTGATGGTATGGCATGTAACACCAATAAATGCAGGAACCGAACTGTTTTATCGGTTTTGAACTTTTAAAGTTTTATTCCGCATCTTTTAACACCGTTAGGTGGAAATTTTTGAAAACCCATGATTTTAAATGTCGGGTGTTACAAGTTGGTATCAGAGAAATGGTTTAAGTGAACCAATGACTAAGTGTGCCATAGGAATTGGACTTAAACCGATGTAGGACAAGTTAGGCTTTAGTAGGTATGCCTAGCTTTGAGATGAAGTACTTTAGGACGGGTTGGGATTGAGTGAGAGTGTAGGATTAAGGCTATTTGATGTTTGTTTATTGATATGTGGATATGTGTTTTAGCCTTTATTTTTCCGTTTCTCGCTCCTCCGTCGCTAGTTATCCTATTGCTACCATAGACGGTCCCCGAAGTAATGTACCATTTCCTAACTGAATTTAATAAACGTGTGATATAGCTTATGTGTGAAGTAGCTGAGGTGAATGAAGCGGAGAGTTAGGTGAAATGGTATCCCATCGACGTTGTCTAACCCATGGGGTTAGTGACAAGGACCGCAAAGGGTATGAGATGTAGTATGTGTGCTGAGAATTATGTGAATTGTAATTGATGGAAAAATAGGAGACGATACACAAAATGCAGTTGGTGCAATGGAATGGATAGCGGACGTTGAGGTGGTCCTTGCTTCATGTTATTGTCCTGATGACATGAAGGTTATGTGTGCAACTCGAATGAAGAAGAATTGTCTCGAGAAAGGGTCGAAAGTGATGCTGAAATGAGAAGCTAACTTGCGTCGGGATGAGCAAACCGATGAGAATAACTCTAAATCCCTTTAATGAAGCTGAGCCATCTAATGTGAGGTCGCAAGTTGCTCCTGAAAATGTTGTTGCAGGAGTGAATGGTGGAGGTAACGTGGTGGAGCCTTGTGTAGTGGTTGCTCCTCGTACCACTAACTTCAAATACGAGAGTTTTTTTTCGAATTGCGGAGCTAAGGATTTTGACGATACACAAAATGCAGTTGGTGCAATGGAATGGATAGCGGACGTTGAGGTGGTCCTTGCTTCATGTTATTGTCCTGATGACATGAAGGTTATGTGTGCAACTCGAATGCTGAAGAAGAATTGTCTCGAGAAAGGGTCGAAAGTGATGCTGAAATGAGAAGCTAACTTGCGTCGGGATGAGCAAACCGATGAGAATAACTCTAAATCCCTTTAATGAAGCTGAGCCATCTAATGTGAGGTCGCAAGTTGCTCCTGAAAATGTTGTTGCAGGAGTGAATGGTGGAGGTAACGTGGTGGAGCCTTGTGTAGTGGTTGCTCCTCGTACCACTAACTTCAAATACGAGAGTTTTTTTTCGAATTGCGGAGCTAAGGATTTTGACGATACACAAAATGCAGTTGGTGCAATGGAATGGATAGCGGACGTTGAGGTGGTCCTTGCTTCATGTTATTGTCCTGATGACATGAAGGTTATGTGTGCAACTCGAATGCTGAAGAAGAATTGTCTCGAGAAAGGGTCGAAAGTGATGCTGAAATGAGAAGCTAACTTGCGTCGGGATGAGCAAACCGATGAGAATAACTCTAAATCCCTTTAATGAAGCTGAGCCATCTAATGTGAGGTCGCAAGTTGCTCCTGAAAATGTTGTTGCAGGAGTTTTTCGAATTGCGGAGCTAAGGATTTTGACGATACACAAAATGCAGTTGGTGCAATGGAATGGATAGCGGACGTTGAGGTGGTCCTTGCTTCATGTTATTGTCCTGATGACATGAAGGTTATGTGTGCAACTCGAATGCTGAAGAAGAATGCCCGTAATTGGTAGAGGGCTACTACGGTGTCAAAAGCTCCTGAGGTACTAGCGGTGATGCCTTGGGGTACATTTAAGGAGAAGTTCTTGGAAGAGTATGTGGGAACTTGAGAGTTGAGGCTTATTGTGATGGCCTCCCGGCTAATTAACGTGGTTTATGTAGGCAGCACACTACCTTGTCTACAACTATAAAGGAGTTTAAGAGGTTGAATGATGGCCTCAAATCTGAAAAGTTGTTGAGAAAGCCGATGATAAGAAGTCGCGATTCAAGAGAAGATCTAATTGTTCTTCGGGTTCTAATAAGAAGTTTAAAGGTAGTTCTATTTCGAATAGAAGTAAGGACAAGAAGAAGAGTGGCACGTGGTGCCCAACTTGCAAGATTACACATGAAGGTCAATGTTCAGACAAGACCAAAGGGTGCCTTACGTGTGGTTCATTGGGGCACATTGCAGCTAATTATAAGGATAGTATCATTACTACAAGTGTCATGAAACAGGACATCTTATTGCCGATTGCCCTCAGATGAAGAACGAAGGAAAGAATGCAGCCGCTCCAAAGATGGGAGTTCAGGTTCTTCGAATGACGGTGGAAGCCGCTAAGAACAAACGACGAGGTGGAGATTCTTTCTCATATTGCAGGAATGAATGGCGAACTAACACGTGAACCTTCCAACAGTTCTATCGCTTACTGCCTTCGCCGGTGTGACGTGAAGATGATATGGAGATCCTATGTTTGCACAGAATTTTACGTATAGCTGCTTCTCAAGATAATGAGTTTTCCCTTAAGAGAAGTTAAGAAGAAAAATGATGGATTTAATTGCAGTCTCTTAAATCACAAGAAGTAGAAGTTTTCAGAAGCATTCGGTTCCGAATTGATCATGTTTCTCGCCTATATGATCTACTTATGTAAGGAAAAGATTGTACTTCTAACGTCGAGGTCACCCGTAGTTTCGAGATGTTTTGTTGATGTTCTAGGTTTCGTTGCGATCGTGAGGTCGAACCTTTTATTGATGTGTGACGAGTGCTACCTTTATTCAAAGACACCTTTCGTTTCGTCCTCACTTACAGAAAGAAGTTAACGATGTCGATTGTGGACTCTATTTATTTCTACAAGATGGATTTACGATTTGTACTACCATACGATGAAGTTGATGATGAAAGTCCTGCTTGGGATAAGTATACGCTCTTTATGACTCAATTGAGTTTCTTGAAGTACCTGCACGATAACGAAGGGTCCTTACCATGTTGCGAACTTAAGGGATAAGTTCAAAGTTTCTCTAGACCGTTCAGTCATTACGTTCGGTGATGACATTACTATCTATTCTATGTATGATGAAGAACATCATGCCATGTAAGGAACGTTACTACGATTTTCTACAAGTAGAGGTCTGATTTTAAAATTCGCCCAAAGTGAGTAAAAGTTAAAGTAGAAGCTGATGCGTAGAATTGAAAGGGACAAGGTCCCATTTGAAGTTTACTTCCATGACTATAAGGTTATGGTAAGCACTTGTCTATAACGAGCCAGTCAAGGGTGATGTTTCTAGAGACGAAGATGTTGGTATTATGAGAGTAGATTCTGAAATAACCAGCATGGAACTATAAGTCAAAAAGTAAGACTTCGGTATCCAAGAACGAAATGACCAAAAGTAGTACTTGAGGGAGTTCATGAACCGTAATGATGTGTTCATTTGGATGTCGCCTGAAGTGTGATACGACCTATTATGGTACAAGGTGTAGTAAATTTTATATGTTGAAGTGTGAATGGGTTAAAAGCCAAGACTAGACACCGAAAGTTTGGTGGCAATACAAGGAGTTAATGGTCCCCTGACGAAAGTGAGTGGTCATGTCACCTTGGACATGAAAGAAAAGATGTGTGATTAAGAAGTGCTTTTAAAGTGTGAGAGTAAATGGTGGAATGTTTTAAATCGAGACGGCCATTATATGAGATTTTTAAAGATGTTTGACAAGTGTGAGGAAAAAATGGTGAACTCATGTGATGCCTATCACTCTTAGTTTGATGGAAAGAAGAATGAATGGGGTATAAAACTTGGTAAAACCATATGATTGTGTGATGGTGCCTTGAGATTTATTGTTGTGATCATATGCATCAATGATCATGTTATAGATGTTGGATGTCATTTCATGATTTGGCAAGTTATTGAAAGGAAAAACGCAGAATCAAAGATCATAAAGGCAATAGTTCATAAAGTTGGAATTGTAAAAGAAGTGTTTTGGTTAGCTCAAAATTGTCTAAAGGTTTTGTGGTGAACAAGGGAAGCTTATTATGCGCAAAGTGGGTAATATGGTTTAACCATAAGCCATTATGGAGGGATATGTTATGCATCGAAAGTTATGGAGGGACGACCCTTTGTTCAAAGGAATTATGAGAGATGTGATAGCAAGTTAGCAAGGGTACGTGTTCGAAAGGCTTAATTGCTGAATGAATAGTATTCACTGAATGTAGTATGGGAATATATGTATGTTGAAATGACTTATGTGTGGCGCTTAAATATGGTGTGTCTAGTTCACTAGATACACGTATGAATCATAATGAGATATATATGTTAGTGAGACCAAACGTTGAAGTAGACGTGGGATTAATTAGGTAATGAATGTACCTAATGTTAAAGTAATATGTAAGATGTAGTAAATCGTGTTAGATGTAATGTTAGTACGTAAGATGTGGATAATCGCGCTTATTGTGAAGCTAGTGCTAAAATGAATATGTGAGACAAATTTATGTGTGATATGCCAAGATGTGCTATGAAGTTACGTGTAAGTGGTGAGTCCATGTTAATGTGATATAAGACATGGATTAAGATGCAAGTATACGATGACATGACGTATTGGTTGAGGTGAAACCAATGTGCATCCGTGGAGAGATATGAGTATTGATGATAACGTGTGTTTGTAGTTGGTCGGATTGAGATCCTTGACCAAAAGTCAAAGAAGCTTCAAAGGAAGCAAAAGAAGCTACGTAGGAAATTGATTGATCTTGTGTTGATCAAGTGGAAGCATAATCATGGAGAAAACTTAGCGTGAGAAACCGAAGCAGTAATGAAGGGGAAGTATCCGGAGTTATTCCTTTCTGATGAGATTCCGGGGACGGAATCCTCTTAAGGGGAGGTAATTGTAACATCCTAAACTTTTTATTTAACGGTTGACTAGAGTCGTTAAGTCAACCTAACGTGTCTGTTAAATCTATGGAAGATTTAATGCTTATGTATGGTTAACGTAGTTTATGTGGGAGACTTGGATGTCTGACTGACGGATGTAGTAATGTGTTAAAGATGTAGTTTTATGCCTTTTAGAGGTGTTCAAAGTGTGTATCAAGTTGTATATAGTCCATAGAGGTGTTTTGGGCTAATAATATGACCTTATTAAGCCTAGGGACAAATTTGACATGTGGTGAAAGTCAAAAACGGGATTAAGGTTTAGGAAGGAGTCATTAGATGTTAATATGCAGAAAAATAACCTCCTTCTCAAGCCCTAGCCGCCCCCCATGATTCCCTATCAAATTTTAAGCCGAAAATCCTTCAAAACGGGTGATTCATGTGTGTATGATCAAGTTTATTGCATCCTCTTTGAGATCTACAGGTAGGAAAGGTATATTAACGCTAATTTTATATCTTTTCAATTATGTGAGTCATTTGAAATCAGATCTAGGTGTTAGAGGATCAATTGATGTCGAAATAACGATTGTTTAAATGATGCAAATCATGTATGTTTTAATCAAAGGTTGTATTGCATCATTATGGTCTAAATATGAAGGATTTTGAAGTATTAAAGTAGTGTTTATGATTTGGAGTCGTTTTGGTGGAGTTTCGGTTTGGATTCAATTATGTTTATGAGACGATTTAGGTCAAATCGGGTGTCAAATGATTTGTATAAGGTGTGTAGGGAATCCATGAACCTATTAATGATTTCATAATATTATTTGAGTCATTGTTGGTGTATATGAACTGAAGAAGTCATGGTGGATGTGTGGTAGTCAAAAGATGAAAGTAGTCTACAAAAGAGTCTGGTAGTCTACAAAAGAGTTGGTAGTCTACAAAGAGTGTAGTCTACGAAATGTGAAAGTAGTCTACAAAAGAGTAAAGTAGTCTACGAAATGTGAAAGTAGTCTACAAAAGAGTCTGGTAGTCTACAAAGGAGTAAAGTAGTCTACGAAATGTGAAAGTAGTCTACAAAAGAGTCTGATAGTCTACAAAAGAGTAAAGTAGTCTACGAAATGTGAAAGTAGTCTACAAAAGAGTAAAGTAGTCTACGAAATGTGAAAGTAGTCTACAAAAGAGTCTGGTAGTCTACAAAAGAGTAAAGTAGTCTACGAAATGTGAAAGTAGTCTACAAAAGAGTCAAGTAGTCTACGAAATGTGAAAGTAGTCTACAAAAGAGTAAAGTAGTCTACGAAATGTGATGGTAGTCAAAAGATGAAAGTAGTCTACAAAAGAGTCTGGTAGTCTACAAAGGAGTAAAGTAGTCTACGAAATGTGAAAGTAGTCTACAAAAGAGTAAAGTAGTCTACGAAATGTGAAAGTAGTCTACAAAAGAGTAAAGTAGTCTACGAAATGTGAAAGTAGTCTACAAAAGAGTAAAGTAGTCTACGAAATGTGAAAGTAGTCTACAAAAGAGTAAAGTAGTCTACGAAATGTGAAAGTAGTCTACAAAAGAGTCTGGTAGTCTACAAAGGAGTAAAGTAGTCTACGAAATGTGAAAGTAGTCTACAAAAGAGTAAAGTAGTCTACGAAATGTGAAAGTAGTCTACAAAAGAGTAAAGTAGTCTACGAAATGTGAAAGTAGTCTACAAAAGAGTAAAGTAGTCTACGAAATGTGAAAGTAGTCTACAAAAGAGTAAAGTAGTCTACGAAATGTGAAAGTAGTCTACAAAAGAGTAAAGTAGTCTACGAAATGTGAAAGTAGTCTACAAAAGAGTAAAGTAGTCTACGAAATGTGAAAGTAGTCTACAAAAGAGTAAAGTAGTCTACGAAATGTGAAAGTAGTCTACAAAAGAGTAAAGTAGTCTACGAAATGTGAAAGTAGTCTACAAAAGAGTCTGGTAGTCTACAAAGGAGTAAAGTAGTCTACGAAATGTGAAAGTAGTCTACAAAAGAGTAAAGTAGTCTACGAAATGTGAAAGTAGTCTACAAAAGAGTAAAGTAGTCTACGAAATGTGAAAGTAGTCTACAAAAGAGTAAAGTAGTCTACGAAATGTGAAAGTAGTCTACAAAAGAGTCTGGTAGTCTACAAAGGAGTAAAGTAGTCTACGAAATGTGAAAGTAGTCTACAAAAGAGTAAAGTAGTCTACGAAATGTGAAAGTAGTCTACAAAAGAGTAAAGTAGTCTACGAAATGTGAAAGTAGTCTACAAAAGAGTAAAGTAGTCTACGAAATGTGAAAGTAGTCTACAAAAGAGTCTGGTAGTCTACAAAAGAGTAAAGTAGTCTACGAAATGTGAAAGTAGTCTACAAAAGAGTAAAGTAGTCTACGAAATGTGAAAGTAGTCTACAAAAGAGTCTGGTAGTCTACAAAGGAGTAAAGTAGTCTACGAAATGTGAAAGTAGTCTACAAAAGAGTAAAGTAGTCTACGAAATGTGAAAGTAGTCTACAAAAGAGTAAAGTAGTCTACGAAATGTGAAAGTAGTCTACAAAAGAGTAAAGTAGTCTACGAAATGTGAAAGTAGTCTACAAAAGAGTAAAGTAGTCTACGAAATGTGAAAGTAGTCTACAAAAGAGTAAAGTAGTCTACGAAATGTGAAAGTAGTCTACAAAAGAGTCTGGTAGTCTACAAAAGAGTAAAGTAGTCTACGAAATGTGAAAGTAGTCTACAAAAGAGTCTGGTAGTCTACAAAAGAGTAAAGTAGTCTACGAAATGTGAAAGTAGTCTACAAAAGAGTAAAGTAGTCTACGAAATGTGAAAGTAGTCTACAAAAGATGAAAGTAGTCTACAAAAGAGTCTGGTAGTCTACAAAGGAGTAAAGTAGTCTACGAAATGTGAAAGTAGTCTACAAAAGAGTCTGATAGTCTACAAAAGAGTAAAGTAGTCTACGAAATGTGAAAGTAGTCTACAAAAGAGTCTGGTAGTCTACAAAGGAGTAAAGTAGTCTACGAAATGTGAAAGTAGTCTACAAAAGAGTCTGGTAGTCTACAAAGGAGTAAAGTAGTCTACGAAATGTGAAAGTAGTCTACAAAAGAGTAAAGTAGTCTACGAAATGTGAAAGTAGTCTACAAAAGAGTCTGGTAGTCTACACAAGAGTAAAGTAGTCTACAAAATGTGAAAGTAGTCTACAAAAGAGCTGGTAGTCTACAAAAGAGTCTGGTAGTCTACATAGGAGTAAAGTAGTCTACGAAATGTGAAAGTAGTCTACAAAAGAGTAAAGTAGTCTACGAAATGTGAAAGTAGTCTACAAAAGAGTAAAGTAGTCTACGAAATGTGAAAGTAGTCTACAAAAGAGTAAAGTAGTCTACGAAATGTGAAAGTAGTCTACAAAAGAGTAAAGTAGTCTACGAAATGTGAAAGTAGTCTACAAAAGAGTAAAGTAGTCTACGAAATGTGAAAGGTAGTCTACAAAAGAGTCTGGTAGTCTACAAAAGAGTAAAGTAGTCTACGAAATGTGAAAGTAGTCTACAAAAGAGTCTGGTAGTCTACACAGGAGTAAAGTAGTCTACGAAATGTGAAAGTAGTCTACAAAAGAGTAAAGTAGTCTACGAAATGTGAAAGTAGTCTACAAAAGAGCCTGGTAGTCTACAAAGGAGTAAAGTAGTCTACGAAATGTGAAATTAGTCTACAAAAGAGTCTGGTAGTCTACAAAAGAGTAAAGTAGTCTACGAAATGTGAAAGTAGTCTACAAAAGAGTAAAGTAGTCTACGAAATGTGAAAGTAGTCTACAAAAGAGTAAAGTAGTCTACGAAATGTGAAAGTAGTCTACAAAAGAGTAAAGTAGTCTACGAAATGTGAAAGTAGTCTACAAAAGAGTAAAGTAGTCTACGAAATGTGAAAGTAGTCTACAAAAGAGTAAAGTAGTCTACGAAATGTGAAAGTAGTCTACAAAAGAGTAAAGTAGTCTACGAAATGTGAAAGTAGTCTACAAAAGAGTAAGTAGTCTACAAAGAGTAAAGTAGTCTACGAAATGTGAAAGTAGTCTACAAAAGAGTAAAGTAGTCTACGAAATGTGAAAGTAGTCTACAAAAGAGTAAAGTAGTCTACGAAATGTGAAAGTAGTCTACAAAAGAGTAAAGTAGTCTACGAAATGTGAAAGTAGTCTACAAAAGAGTAAAGTAGTCTACGAAATGTGAAAGTAGTCTACAAAAGCAAAGTAGGCACAATTAGGGTGATTCATCCTAAGTCGATATGCAGGTTGTATGTGTGTGTGTTATGTGGGTTGTGCCTTAATGTTTTGTCAACAAAGTAGAAATGTTTTAATTGGACAACGCTTTATAATTTAGTGTTATCTTACTTAGCTAATTCGTTAGCTAACACTTGTCTTTTGAATGTGTGTTGCTCCCTCAGGTTTAGCAAAGCCGAGGAAGACTTAGAATGAAAAGTGAGGAATTGGGTAGAATGCTTGATGAAGACTTTAGCTACCCATAGATCCTACACCTCATTAGACTTTATTTACATTTTGATATTATGCAGATTTTATGAAGTACTATGTAGACGGTTGTTTTGTGTTGGGCAACCGTTGGGTTTTCATTTAGACATTTTGATGGTATGGCATGTAACACCAATAAATGCAGGAACCGAACTGTTTTATCGGTTTTGAACTTTTAAAGTTTTATTCCGCATCTTTTAACACCGTTAGGTGGAAATTTTTGAAAACCCATGATTTTAAATGTCGGGTGTTACAAATATTCATGAGCCAACGTATTAAGAAAAAAAACACAAAACAGAAAAAATAGAATCAAAGTCAAGGTTTTGAAAATATAATTTTGTTTAAAAAGAGAAAAGTCACTTAAATTGTAATTTTGGAAAATTAAAATACAGTTAGAAGATCAATTGGAATAATAAACTAATTAATTCAAACACCAATACTTCAAAAAAAATTATACTATATATAGGGATGATAAACTTAACACTTTTAATCATCTTTTTAAATACAAATTAACAGAAACATAACACAAGCAGGTTAATCTTTCTTACAACTCATTGAAAAAATATTTTTAACATTTTGATTGTTGACCACCACGGCTGCCACCTCTGTCAAATTCCGGCCGCCACCACCGTTTCCACGTCCGGCAACTTCCGGCCACCACCACCACCCACCATAGACCGCACATAACACAAGCAGGTAAATCAACCACCACCACTTTCAGCCACCCCCGACAATCTCCAGTCACCACTACGACAACCGCTGTCCACCACTTTACAATCTGAAAAACAAAGAAAACAACCTCCCCCGCCTTCAGCCACCTCCGGCCACGACCACCGACCACCTTTAGCCACCACCTGCCAATACCGCCGGCCACCACTTTCAGATCTAAAAAAAGAATCCATCAACCGCCGCCACATCCGGCCACGAACCCCGACCACTCCTCCAGCCAACCCTTGCCATAACCTCCGGCCGCCACCTTCAGATCTGAACCGCAACCACCACCAACCGCCACTTTACGAATCTAAACCAAAACCACCATAAACCGCCGGATCTGAGAAGGGGGAGAAAAAGAGGGGCGGCAGTGGTTAGAGAGAGTGTGAGACTTTTTGTTGGGGGAGAGAGAGGGTGGCGGCGATTGGAGGAGAGAAAGAGGCCGGAGGTTTTTTGGGGGGAGAGAGGGAGAGAGGGGGAGAGAAAGGGGCGGCAGTGGTTAGAGAGAGTGTGAGACTTTTTGTTGGGGGAGAGAGAGGGTGGCGGCGATTGGAGGAGAGAAAGAGGCCGGAGGTTTTTTGGGAGGAGAGAGGGAGAGAGGGGGAGAGAAAGGGGCGGCAGTGGGTTTTTTTGGGAATGAGTGTGTGTTTTTTTTAAGGGATACAAGTCATTATATATGGAAAAGGTTTTGGTAGTATTTGAAGAGTTATGATTATTATTAAAAAGTTATTAAATTGATTTAACATAATAATACTAAATTTATATTAATTATTTTTTTAATCAATCAACATTTTTATTTTTCTTATAAATAAAATAGTTGCAGCAGTATATGTTTTTGAAATTCTTTAGTTTGTCTTTTATTAACAATATATTTTAAACTTTTGATATTGTTTTTTTATCTGTATAAATAGATGTCTGAATTCTACGAAAATCATCCAATGGAAGACAATAATTTTTTTATGACTACACCAGAATTTTTCACCAACGAGGTATATATATATATATACATAATTATTGAGTATTTTTTATTAAATGTATTTGTTATCTTTATATTTATATGTTTTCTATTTCGTTATTATTATTAAATGTATTTGTTATCTTTAAATTTCATATTCTTTCGATAAAGTCTAACACGATATAATTTATTTTAGGTGTTCAGCTCCCGGGAAGAATTGATGAATTGGGTAAAGGACGTGGCATACTCTGTTGGTGTCGTCGTTGTCACCAAAAGTACGATCTACAACGCACGCACTAAACTTCGCATGGTCGAGCAAGTAGGCAGTTCTCCAATGCAGGTTCTCATGGCTCTTTTGCATTCTAATAATTATGTTTACGAATTTTCTACAACTGCTTCGAACGAGCTAGAAAATCTATTCTTTGTGCATCAAACATCATTCAGTATTTGGCGTGCATTTCCACATGTGTTGATCATCGATGCCACGTACAAGACCAACTATTACAATTTGCCTTTTGTTGAGATTGTTGGTGTAACGTCGACCAACAAGACATTTTTGATAGCTTTTGCATTTATACAAAATGAAAGGACAGCTAACTATACATGGGTCTTAAACTGTCTTAAGTTGACATTAGACAGTTGCATGCACCCACGTGTTATAGTTACAGACAGGGAGTTGGCTCTAGTAAATGCATGCAAAGAGATTTTCCGAGATGCAGCTCAACTACTTTGTAGAATTCACATCAGTCGGAATATTTTCGACCACTGTAGGCAATCTATCAGCTCAACACGTGATTGGTGCAACTTTAATGCATTATGGAGTAAACTAGAAAAGTCTACAACCATGGATTCTTACACGGAAAATTACAATCAACTTCAGTCATTGTTGACAAAATATCCACGTATGTTTTCTATATTCACATTTTACATTAATTCTTTTTATCTCCCAACGTATATTTTTTTTTCTTTTTATATTTCTCATACAAGTTTACCTTACCATTCATGTATATATATATATATATATATATATATATATATAGAATGATATATATATATATATATATATATATATATATATATATATATATATATATATATATATATATATATATATATATATATATATATATATATATATATATATATATATATATATATATATATATATATATATATATATATATATATATATATATATATATATATATATATATATATATATATATATATATATATATATATATATATATATATATATATATATATATATATATATATATATATATATATATATATATATATATATATATATATATATATATATATATATATATATATATATATATATATATATATATATATATATATATATATATATATATATATATATATATATATATATATATATATATATATATATATATATATATATATATATATATATATATATATATATATATATATATATATATATATATATATATATATATATATATATATATATATATATATATATATATATATATATATATATATATATATATATATATATATATATATATATATATATATATATATATATATATATATATATATATATATATATATATATATATATATATATATATATATATATATATATATATATATATATATATATATATATATATATATATATATATATATATATATATATATATATATATATATATATATATATATATATATATATATATATATATATATATATATATATATATATATATATATATATATATATATATATATATATATATATATATATATATATATATATATATATATATATATATATATATATATATATATATATATATATATATATATATATATATATATATATATATATATATATATATATATATATATATATATATATATATATATATATATATATATATATATATATATATATATATATATATATATATATATATATATATATATATATATATATATATATATATATATATATATATATATATATATATATATATATATATATATATATATATATATATATATATATATATATATATATATATATATATATATATATATATATATATATATATATATATATATATATATATATATATATATATATATATATATATATATATATATATATATATATATATATATATATATATATATATATATATATATATATATATATATATATATATATATATATATATATATATATATATATATATATATATATATATATATATATATATATATATATATATATATATATATATATATATATATATATATATATATATATATATATATATATATATATATATATATATATATATATATATATATATATATATATATATATATATATATATATATATATATATATATATATATATATATATATATATATATATATATATATATATATATATATATATATATATATATATATATATATATATATATATATATATATATATATATATATATATATATATATATATATATATATATATATATATATATATATATATATATATATATATATATATATATATATATATATATATATATATATATATATATATATATATATATATATATATATATATATATATATATATATATATATATATATATATATATATATATATATATATATATATATATATATATATATATATATATATATATATATATATATATATATATATATATATATATATATATATATATATATATATATATATATATATATATATATATATATATATATATATATATATATATATATATATATATATATATATATATATATATATATATATATATATATATATATATATATATATATATATATATATATATATATATATATATATATATATATATATATATATATATATATATATATATATATATATATATATATATATATATATATATCTATATTCACATTTAACAAATTTTTTTTTATCTCCCAACGTATATTTTTTTTTCTTTTTATATTTCTCATACAAGTTTACCTTACCATTCAGGTGTTCTTAAGTATTTGAATGAAACTTGGTTGGACAAATACAAAGAAATGTTTGTGTCTGTGTGGATTGATCGACATCTCAATTTTGGGAACAACAACACCAATAGAGTAGAAAGTCAACATGCGGTCCTAAAAAAATATTTGAAATCTAAAAAATGCACTTTGCATGAACTTGTGGGCTGTATTAATCGTCTCGTACAGTCTCAACATACGGCGATCAAAGCAAGCTTCGAAAAAAGCAGAATTGTCCGTTATCAGAAGCACAATCTACGATGTTTCAAATTGTTGCATGGTTTTGTTTCCAATGAAGCTCTCGATATAATTCTTACGAACTATCATCAAGTAGACCCTTCAAATTGTGATTGTCGACTTCGCAACAGTTGTGGGTTACCATGTTCTTGTGAACTTTCGATGTATAAAAATTCAGGTAAGTATAATCCGATAGATTTATTTTTATAACATTACTTTAAAAATTGTATATACAAAACTTACTTATATTTTAATGCAGGTCAATGTATTTCATTGGATTCGATTGACATCTTTTGGAGAAAGTTAGATTTTTCACCGGCAACATCTGTGGAAGATGATGATGTTAGTTGTGGGAGTGTACTAGAACATTTTAAAGAAAACTACAACAAGCAGTCGAAAGTTGGAAGAAAGAGTTGGTTAAGAAAGTTGAAGAATATATTCAGTCCAAGTACAACCGACATTCAGGAACCGCGAGTTCAAAAAAATACCCGTGGACGACCAAAGAAATCGCAACAAAAAAGACGTGTCGAATTTTGCTCAACAAGACATAGTTGTTCAACCATTCCCAATTTTGTCAATTCGGGTAATGAGCCGGTCAGACATAGTTGTTTCGAATTTGACCTAAATGAGGTCCCAGCTGATAGCTGTTTCGAATTTGACGAAGGCCCACCCATGAGTGGTTCAAATTTAATGGAAGATATTCCAGAAGTCTTTCATTCAAGCCAACCATACTTTCAAGATCCTTTTATGAGCCAAAGTCAACACCAAAGTTCATACTATCCGGATCCATATGTGTATACAACCGAAACCCATAATCAAGATCCATATATGTACCACAATCCAGATCCATATATGTATACACCCGAAACCCATAATCCAGATCCAAGTATGAACAATGAAGATTATTTAATTGGGCAGGGACTCAAAGATTTTCTTCCGTATATCACACACGTTCAGAATGTACAAGGAGATGGGAACTGTGGATTTAGAGCTACGGCTGTTTGCATTGGTCGTCATCAAGATGATTGGCGTCAAATTCGTATGGATTTATTGGATGAGTTATCTGTGCATAATGCAAGATACACTGCAATTTTTAACAAAGAAGGCGTACAATCACTTCAGTACATGCTGAATCACTTTGAAAGAGGATTAGCGGATCCACCATATTGGATGATTATGCCAGACACTGGGTTACTCATTGCTTCAAGGTATAATGTGGTGGTTGTTTTTTTGAGCAAAGAAGGAGATACAACGTGCTTACCGCTTTTTACTAGCCCACCAAGTTCACAACCACATAATATTTGTGTAATTGCACGCTTCAATGGTAATCATTTCGTGAGACTGATGTTACAAGGAGATTTTCCGATACCTCCTATGCATCCACAATGGTCTAGTCACGCATTTGATCGGGCATGGGAAAATCCTTTTTTGCATAGACAAAATGTGTACAACCAGATTAAATTTCCTAGACGTAATTCAGTAGGTGTGAAAACTTGTATTAATATTGATTAAGAAAATGATATAAAATATTTTATTATCTATTATTATTTATATCTTCTACTATTATGTATAATTATATAAGGTGCGTGTGACGGATTTTATTATATTTTTAGTCTTTCAATTGCAATAAAAAGTAAAATGTATGATATTGTAAATAAAAATAATCAAATACAATAATATATTTAAAGAAAAAAGTAACAAGACATCATGATTACTATGTCATTATTATTATATTATTGATAACAAAAGTCAAATGTAAAAGGTAGTCTAAAAAGGAAAAGACATCATGATTAGTATATTATTATGTTAACTTTAGTTATTTTAGTGTGGATAATATAAAAAATTGGTGTCTATAATGAAAACAAATGGTGTGAATAGTCATTCCCTGGTAATAATAATATGAATATGAATATGAATATGAATATGAATATGAATATATCAAAGTGCTTTGGTTAATTTGTATCATTGAATGCATATGAATTTGTAAAATTGTATGTAATGTTATGTAGATATTTATGATATTTAATGATGAGTGAATACATATAAATTTATAAACTCTATATGTAATGCATGCAATGCATATGTTGATGAAGTCTCCTATGAATAGTAAAGGTTAGGCCTTTAATTAATTTTTTTGCTATTAGTTCACCATCATCAAGTCCCATTTAATTGATAAGCCATGTTTATCCTTATATAATATAAAAGTTGAGTCATGAATCAACTCTAAAACTAAATAATCTCTCTTCATAATAGTAAATTATTGATTTGTTATGTGATTTATTAGTGGGTATGTGCATAATTAGAAGAGTTAGTAATTGATTATCCATGTAAGTGTGATTTAATGAGAAGTTTTGGAATTCTATTGGGCTTACTATTGAGGATGTTTCGGAAGCTGAAAGATTGGAATGTGAAAGAGACTAACTAATTCACAATTGCTATGGTTACTTTATTTTCCTATGATTCTATTATATATATATATATGACATAAGCTGTCGTACTATATATTATGATATACTATATATATATATATATTAATATGTAAACGTATATATGTTTTTATGATTATATTGGTATGACTGTTCGTTTATATATGTACGAACTTCGACACTGTCACATACTAATAATATTTGGTTGCAAAAATAAAATTGCATTACCAAATTTGTTTACCTTGACATGTTTATCATTATTTGACTTTTTAAAAATATAATAACATGGATATGAAGTTCGACACTGTGACATACTAATATATTATAGTACGTACTTAACAACATAAAAGGCGTCGAAGATTGTTGGAGTCATGCAACTAAATGTTACAAAACCTTCTAATATTCTAATACATGTGTTAATAAATACAGCGTTTGTCCCGACCCTCTGTTACAAAAAAATTAATTTTGTAAATGGATACTGATACGTCCCACGGTGTATCAATATACCAAAGTATATTGAACACAGAACAGTTGTAGAGGGGGGTGAATACAACTTTCCACAATCTTTACAAACTTTTAACACAAAACGTTTTAAGATTCAGATAATGAATATCAAGCAAGTAAGTAAAGTGCAGGAATCATTAAAACAGTAAAGCAGTAAAGAAATAAAAACATTCTTGAACACAGGTTGTTATTTTCAAATGTAATCCTTTATTAAGAAATAATCTATACAAAGAATTACAGGGTTGTTGCGGAATAAAGATAGCCTATAGATATCTAAACAACCCTATGAAATGATAAACAACAATCAATAAGTTTCAGCTCAAGAGAATCAGCCCAAGCTGATCTCGTACAGACTAAGCTGTGTATAAGAGCAGAGAAACTTGTGTGAAGAATGATTCTCAGGAAATGCCACACATATGCAATCCATGAATGAGGCTTTTATAGGCACAAGCGCTCCTTCATTAGGTGTCCGTTGCAGCTACGTGTTCTTTAATCAGTGGTTGATGAAGGAATAATCAATCGTGCTTTTCATGGTACTTGTGGTCCCCCACGTACTGACGCACATTCTTCATCTACCAATAGGAGTATGGACACGCATATGTAAAACAACCACCAACCTGGATCCTAGGATTCTTCCTAGTCACGTCATTTGTCCTTATCTTCAATCCAGGTTGTTATCTTCACTTGATTGTCAGACACAGATTGGGCCGTTTGTCAAGGCACCAATCTGCCTAAGTGTTTCCAAGCTGACTGCTAATCCCAAGCTGTCTTCCACTAACATCTTGGTCTTCTATCTTCAATCCTCCTCTTCGACTTGGACTGAATGCTAAATACAATTTGATGCAGCTTGAATAACACTTGCTTCCATAAGATATTACAATTACAAGTATGAAGCATGATCTGGGTCAGAGACAGATCGTAAGCTGTGTCAGCTTAGTCTGACCCAGATCAGATTACAAGAACCAAAAGATTACTAAGTGTTTATAGGTCAGATTTGTCATCATTAAATTTACATTTAACATTGGGACTCAACAATCTCCCCCTATTTGATGATGACAAAACCCAACTACACTTTTGACTATCAGCTTACAAAGAATCAAATGAAAATATGACTAACAGCTTGTGACCCTTTGAATCTTTTGGGTTCTTTTCAATCTGATATGAAATTTTAACCAAGAAACTAGATTGTACAACTGCCTTTGCATATATAGAGAATAAATCAAAGATATTACATGTTACATCACTATTCTCCAAGCATTTCAATAGCTTCTTGCTTAACCTCAAATGATGGAGCAATTCTCACATCTAATTGCCTATCTAACCCTTCATCTATAAGGAACTGCTCATACCCATTACCTTCTTCACTAAAGTTTCTGCATAATCTGTATAAGGTAAATAGGTGCATAGATGGTACCTGTTTTAGTTCAGCAGTCCTTTGAAACACCAAATTTCCTCTAGCATCTACAAAGTACATCCCATGCTCAGGTTCAGTTATGAACTTCCCACATCTTGCATCTTTGACACCAGTAGGTAGAGACAGATTAAGATTATCAAGAATCTTGTCAATTGCACCAGAAGATAATTGTGCTAGCAACTCTGTAGGAGACAAGTTTTGGAGAAAAACTGAATGGTCACCTCCAGGAGCATCAATCCTTTCATACCTTCTTCTTTTCTTCTTCAGTGGCTCAGCTAACTCATCTTCATAATCCATATCATATGCAATTGGTCTTGGAAGGCCAGAGACATCAATCTTGTACTTCACAACATCAGCTAACTTCTTCTCAATGGCTTCCAAGACTGTCTCTTTGTGAACTCCAGACATACCAGTAATGATGTCATGTAGTTCCACCCACTCTGTGTATCCTAGATCAAGCAGTTTGTCAAGATCATGGGTTTCCCAGTTGGTTTCATAGCCTCTCCTTGTAAACCTCATGCTGGGAATGTTCTTTCCTTTTCGCCTTTTCAGTAGAACCTGGAGGATTGGTTCTGGATGCCTTCTATAATGAATCTTTTCAGTAACTTGTCTTTTCTCCAAGGCATCAAACCAATTATGGGCTTTCACACTTTCTTTCACATCTTTAACCTTCTGTGATGGTTTAGAATGAACCACCACTTTCTTCTTTCCTTTTCCTTTGCTCACAACTTTCTTTTTAGAACCAATGGCTGCAAGATCTTCTTCATCTTCCTTATTCAATTGTTCTTGAACAGCCTTGGCAATTTCAGAATCAGACTTAGTTGCAGCAATTCTTTCTCTTTCTATTCTGTCCTCCTTAATCATTTTATATGCCATCTCAACTGTTACCCCAAGCTGTGGAGCAGTTTCAGTTGCAATCTCCCAATCTTTTTCCTTTTCAGTTAAGATCTTCACACCACTTGACCCAGCTTCTGTTGTTCTTTTCTTGATCATAAACTGGGACAGAGTGGCTGTGTCTTCACTAGATGAAGATTCATCAATTTGTACTTTGGGAGCTGGGTCAGCTTGAGTTGGCACAGCTTGCACAGGAACAACTTGGGAGGACTTTCTTTTCTTTTCAACTTTCTTATCCTTTTCAACACCAACTTCCTTCCTTATATCTCCCATTACATCATTAACAGTCTCCCCCTTAGTTGTATCACTCTCCTTCTTAGTTTCTTCATTCAATTTTCCAACAGTTTCACCACCAGACTCAGATTCTGGTCTTTTTATCTCTTCCACCTTTTCCTTCTCACTTTCCACCCTAGAACCATGCACAACCAATCTTCTATCATTTTGTGCCTCCTCAGCTCTGGCCTTATCTTGTCTTTCTTTCAATCTTTCAAGGTATTCTTCAATGTCCTTGTCAACCTGAGCTTTTTGCCTTTCTCTTTCTAGCTCCATTTCAGCTTCACTCATTGCACTCCTCTTTCTCTTAGTAGCATTCTTCTACCCCTTTTTGTCATCATCAGCAGGGAAAGAGCTCACTGGAGAAACAAGGAAGTCTTTGAGATCCTGGTTGATCAAGTCAATTTTAACATTGGTAAGACAGCAGGCTCTTCTTAGCTCAACATAATCCTCATGGAGGAGTTTAATCTTTGATTTAACACAGAAGCTTCAATCAGATCATTCTTGAAGTCAGCTTGTGACTTGTTTGAAGATCGAAGTTCTATGGTGACTTCCCTTTTAAATTTGGTTGCAGCATTCTCAATCTGACCCAGAGTACTCTTGTTTCTTTCATTTTCTTCATTAACTGCCTTAGTAAGACTATCAAGAGACTCTGTCAGCTTGCTCTGGTTCTGCTGCATCAAATCAACTGCTTTCTTAACATAATCTTCCAATGCAGTCTGATCTTGACTCAGCTTGTCCACCTTCTTATCCGTCAAATCCTGATCCTTTTGGATCTTTTCCAAGCATTCGGTTAGCTTTGAGCTCTCAACCTTAGAGGTTGAAATGAACTCAGTGAGCTGACCCACCACATCTGAAAATGAGATAGTGGCAGCTTGGGAAGGACTTGCAGTTGGCTTAAAAGCCACTGACTCTGGAAAGAGCAGCCTGCAATCCTTAATATCAGGGTCATTGGGCATATTTAGAAGGGGGTGGAGGTTTAAGGAGTTTTGGAACATTTGCTCATGAGAGTGAGTCTCATGAGTGGATATGTCAGAATTGATGATGAGTTGGTCAGCCTGAGAAAGATTAACGTTTAGTTCAGGCTGAGGGCCAGTGGGAATGTGTTGATCTAGATTTTGATCAACTCCTCCACTGGCTTCTTCCATCAGAACATCCCTTGAGGATGGATGGGCAAACTCATCATCGAATGAAGAATCACTTCCGGAGATAGTGATCATATTCTCATTGACATCGAGAGGACCATCAATGGTTCCCTTTGCTGCACAAGGGGCTAACATGACAGCCTTAAAGACAGCCAAGTAACCTGCAGAATCCCTCTGTCCAAGGACAGATGCAGACACAGACTCTGCAGGTGTAATGTTTTGTGTAAATGATTGCCCTTCAACAGAGGTGTGTTGTTGCACCAAAGTATCCTTAGGGAGAATTGAGGCCTGCACCCCTCCTTGTGACATAGAAGGGGCATTGGCAGCCTGTGCAGACTCAGAGTGTAAGATAGAAGGAGTCTGATTAGCTTGGGGAGGAGAAGCAGTGTCACCAATGCGTTCGATACTTCTCTCCTTTGGCTGACCATCCTCAGAAATGATGTGCATTGACTCTGAATCACTTTGGATCTGGGCTAGATCCTCTGTTACCCCTTTAATGATATCATCAACCTTTTGGGAGGCTGATGATGGTGAATTTGGTTTAGACACAGTATGACCTTGGGAGGAGGTCTTTCTTTCAATCTTTCAAGGTATTCTTCAATGTCCTTGTCAACCTGAGCTTTTTGCCTTTCTCTTTCTAGCTCCATTTCAGCTTCACTCATTGCACTCCTCTTTCTCTTAGTAGCATTCTTCTCCCCTTTTTGTCATCATCAGCAGGAAAGAGCTCACTGGAGAAACAAGGAAGTTTTTGAGATCCTGGTTGATCAAGTCAATTTTAACATTGGTAAGACAGCAGGCTCTTCTTAGCTCAACATAATCCTCATGGAGGAGTTTAATCTTTGATTTAACACCCTTAGAAGCTTCAATCAGATCATTCTTGAAGTCAGCTTGTGACTTGTTTGAAGATCGAAGTTCTATGGTGACTTCCCTTTTAAATTTGGTTGCAGCATTCTCAATCTGACCCAGAGTACTCTTGTTTCTTTCATTTTCTTCATTAACTGCCTTAGTAAGACTATCAAGAGACTCTGTCAGCTTGCTCTGGTTCTGCTGCATCAAATCAACTGCTTTCTTAACATAATCTTCCAATGCAGTCTGATCTTGACTCAGCTTGTCCACCTTCTTATCCGTCAAATCCTGATCCTTTTGGATCTTTTCCAAGCATTCGGTTAGCTTTGAGCTCTCAACCTTAGAGGTTGAAATGAACTCAGTGAGCTGACCCACCACATCTGAAAATGAGATAGTGGCAGCTTGGGAAGGACTTGCAGTTGGCTTAAAAGCCACTGACTCTGGAAAGAGCAGCCTGCAATCCTTAATATCAGGGTCATTGGGCATATTTAGAAGGGGGTGGAGGTTTAAGGAGTTTTGGAACATTTGCTCATGAGAGTGAGTCTCATGAGTGGATATGTCAGAATTGATGATGAGTTGGTCAGCCTGAGAAAGATTAACGTTTAGTTCAGGCTGAGGGCCAGTGGGAATGTGTTGATCTAGATTTTGATCAACTCCTCCACTGGCTTCTTCCATCAGAACATCCCTTGAGGATGGATGGGCAAACTCATCATCGAATGAAGAATCACTTCCGGAGATAGTGATCATATTCTCATTGACATCGAGAGGACCATCAATGGTTCCCTTTGCTGCACAAGGGGCTAACATGACAGCCTTAAAGACAGCCAAGTAACCTGCAGAATCCCTCTGTCCAAGGACAGATGCAGACACAGACTCTGCAGGTGTAATGTTTTGTGTAAATGATTGCCCTTCAACAGAGGTGTGTTGTTGCACCAAAGTATCCTTAGGGAGAATTGAGGCCTGCACCCCTCCTTGTGACATAGAAGGGGCATTGGCAGCCTGTGCAGACTCAGAGTGTAAGATAGAAGGAGTCTGATTAGCTTGGGGAGGAGAAGCAGTGTCACCAATGCGTTCGATACTTCTCTCCTTTGGCTGACCATCCTCAGAAATGATGTGCATTGACTCTGAATCACTTTGGATCTGGGCTAGATCCTCTGTTACCCCTTTAATGATATCATCAACCTTTTGGGAGGCTGATGATGGTGAATTTGGTTTAGACACAGTATGACCTTGGGATGAGGTCTTTCTTTCAATACCTTCACCCTGTTTGGAGGGTTGGGTAGCAGTAAGTGTTCCCTTTAACTCGTCTACACTCTTTTGGGAGAGTGCAGATGGGCGTGGTGTTTTCGGCTTGTCAGCTTGGGTGACAGGGACAGCTTTGGAACGTTCCTTAGCTTTCCCTGCACCTTGGGGGATCTCAAGATTGGATGAAGCATTATCAACCCCAGAAGCTGACACAGATTTCTTATTCGATCTTTTCTTTTTGGCCTTGAGAGGTACTAAGTCCTCAACAAGGGGTCTTTTAGAGTCGGATTTTGAGCGAATGGACGAAGGTGTGGCTAGGGAGGCTGATGTTTTGGCCAACCCTTCACCCTCTTTTGTAGGAGTAGAATTTTGAATAGATTCAGAAGAGTTTGAGGGTTCAGAAGCATGTGTACCTGGGTCCCCCTGATTAGCAGATTGAGTGTCAGACCCAGATCGCGTCGAAGAAGGGATAGCTTCCCTAAGTGCTTCTTGTTCCTCTCTATTTTCCTGCAAAAATCAAGGTAGATCTGCATTGCTCGGGTCAGACCCTGCACAGATACCTTGGGACTATTGAAGATGTTGTTATTGATAGACTTGCATTCCACAGTCTGCCAGACTGTAATCATTGTCAAGAATAGCTTCAATGATAAGAGCAAGAATCCTACCATAAGGTATGGTAAGACTCTTCTTATGAATGCGATCAACAAGGTCCTTAAAGATTAAAGCAGCAAAATCTATTCTGGTCATGGTGACCATTGCATGAAAAATCTGCAATTCTAGGACATTAGGCTGATCAAAGCTGTCTGCCTTTACTTGTAAGGTTTTCGAAATTGTGCTCAATAAGTAGTTCCAAATACCAGTTAAATGTTTCATTTTAACTACTGAAGCCAATGGACCAGTATATCCAACTTCTTGTAAAACATTTTTGGCTTCAGTATGAGACACAACAACATCATATTCATCATCAGGCATATATGACAGCTCAAAAGCAGACCTAAGCCTCTCGTAAGAAATGTATACCTTTTTCTTACCGTTGAGGATGGAGCCATAGATTGCAGCATCTCCTTTCTTGTTTTGTTTTACAACACAGCTCGCCCAAAATTCACACAAAAGATCTTGAAACACCCAGTCTGGCTTCTCAATCATCACCTTGCCGAATGGATGATGCCATAAGAAAGCCACAATCTCATCGTATCCTTTAGCCCATGAAGGAGGATGAATATTGGCATAAACCAGACTGCCAATCTTGATTTTACCAGTATCAAGATCAGCCGGAACCACTACTACCTTATCTCCCACCACATAAGGTGAAAGCTTGTTGGCGCTTATCGGAGCTGGGTATAGACTTTCAGGTTCAGAACTAGATTGAGAGTCATTAGTATGAATAGAAACAGATGATGATGCCATTTTGAAAACAAATTTTAGAAGAAATTAAATTTAATAAAACAGTAATCAGATTTGAGAAAAAAAAATTGATTTTAAGAAAATAAGAACAAGTGATTTGGGATTTAGGTTAAATGAAAGTTATATACAAAACCCAAAATATCTTATTTGAAAAAGTTGGAGAGAGAAAGATTTTGATTGGAGGATCAACAAGTAGTGGTGGTACTTTTTCAGTAACCGGTAGGACCACTACACGTGTCACACTCCAATAGGATCAGCAAGTAAACTAAATAAAATAATGAAAGTAATAAAACGCACTGAGATATTTAATAACAAAAATAACCACGAAGCTGGGTTAGACTCAGCTTACCCTCTTTCACTTGACATGTACCAAGTGTGAAAGGGTAGTCTGGGTCTGACACAGCTTACCCTCAAAATTTTAGTATAACTCTAAGGGGTCAGATTTGCTATTACTTAGCTCACTACATTCTACAAATTAAGCATACCTAGCTTACTTATGAGGTAGTTGAACCTTGATTCATCCAATGGCTTTGTGAACAAGTCAGCAAGCTGATTGTCTGTTGGAATGAAGTGGAGTTCAACATCTTCTTTTATTACATGATCCCTAATGAAATGATATCTTATATCAATGTGCTTGGTCCTTGAATGAAGCACAGGATTGTTTGAAATTGCTATGGCATTGGTACTGTCACAAAAGATTGGAGTTTTTGTTGCAGTGACACCATAGTCTTGAAGCTGATATTGCATCCAAAGAATTTGAGAACAACAACTTCCTGCAGCAACATATTCAGCTTCTGCAGTGGAAATAGAAACTGAATGCTGCTTCTTGCTAGACCAGCTTACAAGTCTATTGCCAAGCAATTGACAAGCTCCTGAAGTACTTTTTCTGTCAATCTTACAGCCTGCAAAGTCAGAATCTGAATAGCCAATTAGATCAAATCCTGAGTCTTTGGGATACCAAAGACCCAAATTGGGACTACCTTTAAGGTATCTAAAGATTCTTTTTACAGCCTTAATATGAGATTCCTTAGGACTAGCTTGATATCTTGCACAAAGACATGTAGCAAACATAATATCCTATCATACCCCTATAAGCTGTGATGTCAACAGATTTGCCATTTTTATCCTCATCCAGCTTATCACCAGTTCCCATAGGAGTTTTCATAGGTGAGCAATCAGTAAAACCAAATTTGTTTAAGAGATCTTTAACATACTTTCCTTGGTTTATGAAAATTCCATTTTTAGTCTGTTTAACTTGTAAACCCAGAAAATAGTTTAGTTCTCCCATCATGCTCATTTCATACTTTTTAAACATTAATTCAGAAAACTTTTTGCAAAGTCTTTCACTGCTAGACCCAAATATTATATCATCTACATAGATTTGTACAAGCAGAATATCACCATTATACTTTCTCACAAACAAAGTCTTGTCAACATTACCTCTTTTGAAGTTATTAGCCAATAAGAATTTAGACAAAGTATCATACCATGCCCTTGGAGCTTGCTTCAACCCATAGAGAGCCTAGTCAAGCTTGAACACATGGTCAGGAAACTTTGAATTTTCAAAACCAGGAGGCTGTTCAACATAGACTTCTTCTTCCAATTTTCCATTAAGAAATGCACTCTTCACATCCATTTGATAGACTTTGAAACCCTTGTGAGCAAAGAAGGCCAAGAACATTCTGATTGCCTCTAATCTTGCCACTGGTGCAAAAGTCTCATCATAATCAATTCCATCCTCTTGTCTGTAACCAAAAGCTACCAATCTTGCTTTGTTTCTGGTCACAACTCCCCTTTCATCCATTTTGTTTCTGTAGACCCACTTGGTTCCAATGACAGTCTTGTGATGAGGTCTTGGAACAAGTTCCCAAACCTTGTTTCTTTCAAACTGTGTTAGCTCATCTTGCATTGCATTAACCCAAGAGGGATCTTCCAGAGCTTCATCAACCTCAGTTGGTTCCATCTTGCTTACAAAATTGACAAACATGCAGAAATTGCCTGTTGCCTTTCTTCTTGTTTTCACACCAGAGAGTGGATCACCAATGATTTGGTTGATTGGATGACTCTTTGTCCACCTAGTAACTGGGACAATGGACTGATTCAGATTAGATGGTTCAACATGATCAGCTTGAGGAAGAGGCTGATCAGCTTGGACAGGAATGGAGGAATCTGAACCAGTTGGAGAGTCATTAAATGGATTCTGAACAATAACTTCAGTAGGAGTAGGATCAGCTTGTGCATCTTCAAAGATTGGAACTTCTTCTTCTTCTTCAATGAGTTGCTCCCCCTGAGTTTGAGCATTATTAGCTCCAACTGGAGGATTAGTTGGAGGCTCATTCTCAGGTACAGCCAGTTCTTCAAAATTGAAGTCTTCATCTTCTGGAGGAGAACAGTCTGGCTTAGAACAACCTTCATCAATGCTTACATTTACAGAGTTCTCGATTGTTTTAGTTCTCTTGTTATACACTCTGTAGGCCTTCATCATTGTTGCATATCCAAGTAGGATACCTTCATCTGATTTCTCATCAAACTTTCCAAGATGGTCTTTCTGATTTAGAATATAGCAAGGACTTCCAAACATTCTTAGGAAACCAATCTCAGGTTTTCTCCCCCTAAGAAGTTCATATGCAGTCTTCTGGTGTCTTTTTACAATGAGGGATCTGTTATGGGTAAAGCAAGCTGTGTGTACTGCTTCAGCCCAGAAATGAGACTTGACATTGTTTTGAGCCATCATGGATCTGGCAGCTTCAATGAGAGTTCTGTTTCTTCTTTCTGCAACACCATTTTGTTGAGGAGTTCTGGCAGCTGAGTAGACTTGTGAAATCCCCTTTTCACTGCAGAATGAATTAAGAGTGATATTCTTAAATTCAGTACCATTATCACTTCTTAATTGCCTAACAGGCCTTTTGTAGAGAACCTCAGCTTGCTTGATGAAATGAATAATGCTGTCAGCAGCTTCACTTTTGTGTCTTAGAAAGAAAACCCAGGTGTATCTTGAATACTCATCAACAATTACCAAGGAGTACCTCATTCCAGTGAATGATGGAGTACTGATTGGTCCAAATAAGTCCATATGAAGCAGATCCAAACAATTATCAATGGTTGAGTATGTTTTAGACTTAAAAGAAGCTTTATGTTGCTTGCCTTTCTCACAAGCACCACACAGCTTGTCCTTCTCATAATTGATCACTGGAAGCCCAGACACCAACTCTTTCTTACACAGCTTGTTGATGTCTTTGAAATTCAAATGAGACAGCCTTTTATGCCACAACCAATTCAGCTCATCTTGAGACTTTGACATGAAACAGACTTCTCTTGTGACAATTGGATTTCTCATGTCAAAAGAATACAAAGACTCATCCCTCTTTGCAATCAGAACCACATTGCCTTCTAAATCAAGAACAATACCCTTATCAGACCTGAATCTCACTTCATAACCAGCATCACACAACTGACTCACACTGATCAGATTGTGCTTCAAACCATTAACATATGAGACTCTTCTGAAAGTAAGAGGACCATTTGAAAGAACACCAAAACCTTCAGTCTTTCCTTGAGAATCATCTCCAAAGTAACATTAGGACCAGCGCGAATCCTAAAGCTACATAGCAGGGACTTACATCCGGTCATATGCTTGGAACATCCACTGTCCAAGTGCCAGGTGTTATCGTCATGACCGCCCTGCAATATGATAAGAGATTAGTTCATTTTGGGAACCCATCCAAGGATGGGTTCACCAGAGCTGACCTTCTGGTCTGACTCAGATTGGGTGACTAAACACAGACTCTTATCACATTTTGAAACCATTGTTGCTTGGTCTGTCCTTTACCAGATTCAAAGTTCTTTCTAGCAACATTCAAGGTTTCCTTCTTAACAAAACCTTTGCCTATTCCAGCTTTCTTACATTCAGCTCTCAATTTTCTTTGATCAACAATTTTTGGATCAGACACCTTCTCAAGAAAATTGGTTTTCATTGACACCTTATCAGTTTTGGACTCAACATATTTTAAGATCAACTTGTCAGACTTGGTGTTACTTGAAATAGACTCAGATTTTGCTTGTGACTCATTTCCTAGAGAACCAGACTTCTTACTCTTTAAAAGCTTAATTTTCTCTTTAGGAACACTGTGATCTCTATCCTTTCTTTTATTTCTCTTTGAACTATTCTTGTTTGTTTTATTCTTTGAATCTGACACAGATTGGGTAATGGTCAGCTTGGACAAGTCAAGACTTTCTTCAGGTTTTAACTCAACAACCTGATCAGCTTCAGACACAGCTTCAGCAATGGTCTGACCCATAGTTTCAGGATCTTTAAACCCAATACCATATTTCTGAACCAACTTAATTGGTTTAGAAATAGTCTCTTTGGTTTGGACTTTGGGTGGTGAAGGAGGCTGATAACAAGGCTCCATAGCACATACTTCAGCTATGGCTGTGGCCCTATCATATTCACCATCAAAGATAGCTTGGATCTGATGAGGTATTTGTTCATTTACACATTTAGCAACTCTATTAGAGCTTATACACCATGTTTCAGTAATTTGTTTAACCTTTAAAAACTTTTCTTCTGCAGTTTTAGCTTCTTTAATCAAAATGGAGTTTAATTGCTTTTGAGCTTTAACTTCAGATTCTAGTTTTTCAATGGTGTTATCAAGTTTCAAAAGATGTATTTCCTTTTTGAGTTCTTGATTAAAATGTTTTTGCAGTAAAACCTCATCACCAAGTTTGTTCAGTCTGGACAGCTTCTCATTATCAGACAGATTGGAAAAAGAAGTTACCTCAGGTGGAGCAGTCTGACTGGTGGATGCCTGGTGAGCTGACTCAGATTGCTGTTGTATTTTTACCAGATCTTCAGCAAATCTTTGAGTAGCTTCTTTAGCCATGAAACACTTGGCATCTTTGTACAGCTCATCATCAGATGATGTGGCACTTTCAGCCCAGTCTTTGGCCACCAGACTCTTCTCACTTTTGTTCACTTTCTCAGTCAGCTCAGCTACTTGTGCTTTCAAGGCTTTGTACTTAGTCTTGAGCTTAGAGTATTTTTCACCTCTTCCACCTTTGGTTGGCACAGCTTGAGCAGTTTCTTTGGATCTGCAATCTCCAGCCATATGTCCAGTCTTGCCACACTTGTAACAAGTGACCTTGGACATATCAAATGGCTTCTTGGCTTTATCAGCTTGGCCACCTCTTCCTTTTCCTTTAAACTTGTTAAAGGATCTCCTTCTGATCCTTTCAGCCAACATAGCTACTTCATTAGCTAGTTCATCACCATCAGATTCTTCACACTCAGATTCAACACAAACAGAGTTAGGATTTGACATCACAGGAATATCATCATTAACACAAGGAATGATCTCATTACTAATTGAACTAGGGTGTTCAGTCATAGAAGCAACAAGTGCAGCAGCAGGCTGACTATAAGAATCACCCATAGCAATTAGTTTTTCAGCCTCTGAACATTCTTGGTTATGAAGCAAACCAAAAAGTCCAGGGAGATCAAGATCATGATAAACAGAACTTAATTTAACAGAAGAAATATAGTTGTTCCATTTAGGTGGTAATGAATCAAGAAATTTTCTCTTTAAAACCTCATTTTTCTTATTAATTTCAACAGCAGCTAAATCATTTACCAAAGCATTAAAGCAGGTATGAGTGTCAGTCAAGGATTCATTTCTCAAAGAGAAAAATCTCTCATACCTCCTGGTCAATGTAGTAATTGTGGATTCCATGGAGGTAGAACAACCCTCTGTTAGAAATCCAAAAATAGTGATAAATTGTAATCTAGATTAGAGGAATTTCTTGTTATTAAATCATAGATAAATGATCACTAAGGTTGAGGGGCTAATTGTGACAATTAGCATAATTGTGTAGTTAGACTATAAATAGCCCTCTCATACCTTATAGATCATAACTTTTAGATAATCCTTTCATAACTTTAATACCTGATAACTTTTACACACAGTTCTCTCTCAAAACACACACAAACACCAAGAACACACACTCACCAAATCCACCATTGATGACTTGAATTCGGTGTTATAAATCGTGTTATATCAAGTGGTATCAGAGCAAAACATCGATCTGATGACGATCCATAACTGAATTCAATCACAAATTCATCAAAATCAAATTTATTTACAATTTTAGTTCGTATTTTTCACCTACTGGTTCATCAAAATTCACACTTAAAAGTCACATAAAATCACAGTTATTTGTTCACCAATAGATTCGTGGTTGTTGAAAACATAATCCTGTCAAGTTTTAAGTTTCAATTCAATCTAATTCTCGAGATTGAATTTTGTGTTTTTGGCGCGAATTTGAGGGATTTGAATCTGTTGTGTTTTGTGTTGAATTTTGTTCATACACTTGTTGCGGACGTGAATACAATCAGTTTGCAAGTGATTTCATGATTTAACTCCCAGTAATTCAAAAGTTATTGAAGCTTTCTGAAGTTGTTAATGGAGTTTTTCTGGAAAACTGATGAGATGAAGAAGATGACACCAAAACGATCTTCACTAGGACGATCTTCCCAAGATCGTCTTAGTCTTTGAAAGTTCGTTTTTTCATTCTTGTGCTTTGTGGCTTGCATATACTATGTATGCAACCCGTTCTTAAATGATATATTTATTTGTAGAGTGTTTTTACATTCTAAGCTTTTGTTATTATACATACAAATTGATATAAGATAACAAGGAATCGAACGCCTTTGTGTACTTCCAAGTGTTCTTATATAAATATGTATGTGTGATAGCAATCAAGTTGTTCAAATAAAGTTTTCAAAACTCTCAATTGTTGATATGAGACGCAAAGGATCGAACGCCTTTGTGTACTCCCTTGTTGTCTCATCTTGAACAATTGCTTGGGTTAATTTTTTGCTTAAATGTTTTAATTGCCTCCAACGTGTTGTTGTAAGATGCGACGGATTGAACGCCTTTGTGTACTCCCTAGCTGTCTTACTATCAACATTGTTGTTGAAGCAAAAACTTTATGTTTTTCAAATAAAAATCTTGTTCACAATAGACTCTCAAATGTTGATCTCACAAAACCAATTTTTGCTCCACCTTTCTATGAAAATTTTTGATCTATTCTTGCATAGATTAAGGAGGAGTTTGTGATTTCAACAACCTTCAAAACTTCAAATGTGTTTCAAATGTTTTTTCATGCACACATTTGATGTTTTTCCAATGATTTTCAATCAAATGGAGTTCGGTGATTAGTTTGCACATGAGTGATAAGTATTTCTCAAAATTTACTCCATGAATTTCATCATCGCCGATGAGTTCTAACCCCGGAGTATTCACTTCTTTCATTAGATAGTAAGGGTATTTTGAGTGATGTTGTTTTGTGCAAATAGGATGAAGGGAGTAAAGTCGAAAAGTGAGAGGTTAAGGTGATATGATGTGAGAAAGGGCTAAAATAAACAAAAGCCCTCCCTAAATTCTCAAAAAGCCGGGTAAACACGTTTCTATCGGATTTCATTTGTTGATTTCTTGATATTGAAGAAGTCTTCATGGACCCAGTGAAGCGATACACATCTTTACCTAACCACTCAAGTGTTTCTTAACAAATACTTGTTTCATTTCTCACGGAGATTTTCACATTTCTATTGACTCTTCATTCGGAAGATGTTGATATTGAAAAAGGGCGACATTCTACTCCAGTCCCCGACTTCATTTGATCACGCTGTGTCTAGAGCTATTTTGATTGATCATTAATTTGATCATCATTTTTTTTAGGACACATTAGAGTCATGTCTTTGTGATATTCTTTGTGATATAATTGCTTATCTTTGTGATATAGCCGGAACATTTGTAGTGATATCTTAATTGATATTCCATGATGATCGAATGGAAATCCTACCAATGCTAACATCCTTTCCAACATTGAACGTAGGTCTCACATTTTCATTTTATGAATTTGTTGAGTTAACGAGAAGTCTATGTGACCTCAGATGTTATTTCCCAAAAGTCTTTGAGGATAGTAAGACATGGTCATCGAACGCCTTTGTGACACTGACCATGAATTACATTCTTTAAAGCACTCTCGTGGTTGAAAAGCCGCAGATCGAACTATGTTAGAGAATTGTTTTGTGCATATCTCAATGATACATAGGAAATCCGAAAAATGTTATACATTTCAATCGGTTATTTCATTAATCCTTTTGATTTTTGAACATGCTAACGGATCATTTTTATCCGGTTTCACTTCTCATCACACAAACACAGAAAACACCAACACCATGATATAACGTTCGTACCAACAACTTCGATCTTACATTTTAGTCACCCCTAGGATTTCTTGGGTTGGGCTAATGGTTTGGGTTGATGTTTTGATGGTTGACATTTCTTCATGTGCTCATGTTATTCCTTTTGACATTTAATCAATCAAATGTGTACATAATGACATTGGTTCCCAATTTTGTCATTATGAGGGGGAGAAAATATTATGATTGATTTACTGATTGATAAGGAAACAAGGAGAAAAGTTTGTGTTTGGTTGTTTCAATAGGTTTTAGGTTTTTCAAAGTTTGTGTATAGAGGGAGAAAATTCTTCATGATGTGTCAATAGTCTCTTGTATTCAGATTTTCACTAGATTTTAGTTGATTGAGATTTTGGCTTTAAAAAGGGGGAATCTGAATTAACTTCAAAGATAAGAATGAAACCGAAGATGAAAGATTTTCACTTAAGATGCTTCAAAAATCCAAAGACACTCCAAAATGTTTATACTCATGGATTGAAGGGGAGCATGATTACTTCATAAGAATTTCATCCAAACTTCATTCAAATGCTTACTCTCCAAAGTGTTCAAGTTGATGTGAAAAAGATCAAAGCTTCAAAAAGGTTGAAAGATTTGTCAGAAGATTCAAGTCAAAGAAGTAAAGCTTCAAAAGAGTCTTCATCAAACACACTTCATGCAAGATCTTCAATTCATACAACTACATTTTATCAAGAAACTACAGTGCATACATCAAGGGGGAGAGTACATATTCATGAAAATTTATTTCAAGAAGATGAGATTCACTCAAGAATCAAAGAATGAAGAATCGATAAGTTGAATTTCACTCAAAATTCGAAGATTGAAAAATCAAAACCAAGATTCATACCTTCCGCATTTCAAAAGACAACTCTGATTCATGATTCAACAATCCTCGAAGATTCAAAACACACGCATTCATTATTCTCTGTTCAAAAAGAACATTGAGAATCATCACATGATTTAATTTCAAGAAGTCCAAGACCAAGACTGAATCAAGTTTTCAAAGACAACTCTGATTCATGATTCAACAATCCTCGAAGATTCAAAACACACGCATTCATTATTCTCTGTTCAAAAAGAACATTGAGAATCATCACATGATTTAATTTCAAGAAGTCCAAGACCAAGACTGAATCAAGTTTTCAAAGACAACTCTGATTCATGATTCAACAATCCTCGAAGATTCAAAACACACGCATTCATTATTCTCTGTTCAAAAAGAACATTGAGAATCATCACATGATTTAATTTCAAGAAGTCCAAGACCAAGACTGAATCAAGTTTTTCAAATAAAAATCTTGTTCACAATAGACTCTCAAATGTTTGATCTCACAAAACCAATTTTTGCTCCACCTTTCTATGAAAATTTATTTCAAGAAGATGAGATTCACTCAAGAATCAAAGAATGAAGAATCGATAAGTTGAATTTCACTCAAAATTCGAAGATTGAAAAATCAAAACCAAGATTCATACCTTCCGCATTTCAAAAGACAACTCTGATTCATGATTCAACAATCCTCGAAGATTCAAAACACACGCATTCATTATTCTCTGTTCAAAAAGAACATTGAGAATCATCACATGATTTAATTTCAAGAAGTCCAAGACCAAGACTGAATCAACTTTTCAAAGACAACTCTGATTCATGATTCAACAATCCTCGAAGATTCAAAACACACGCATTCATTATTCTCTGTTCAAAAAGAACATTGAGAATCATCACATGATTTAATTTCAAGAAGTCCAAGACCAAGACTGAATCAAGTTTTCAAAGACAACTCTGATTCATGATTCAACAATCCTCGAAGATTCAAAACACACGCATTCATTATTCTCTGTTCAAAAAGAACATTGAGAATCATCACATGATTTAATTTCAAGAAGTCCAAGACCAAGACTGAATCAAGTTTTCAAAGACAACTCTGATTCATGATTCAACAATCCTCGAAGATTCAAAACACACGCATTCATTATTCTCTGTTCAAAAAGAACATTGAGAATCATCACATGATTTAATTTCAAGAAGTCCAAGACCAAGACTGAATCAAGTTTCAAAGACAACTCTGATTCATGATTCAACAATCCTCGAAGATTCAAAACACACGCATTCATTATTCTCTGTTCAAAAAGAACATTGAGAATCATCACATGATTTAATTTCAAGAAGTCCAAGACCAAGACTGAATCAAGTTTTCAAAGACAACTCTGATTCATGATTCAACAATCCTCGAAGATTCAAAACACACGCATTCATTATTCTCTGTTCAAAAAGAACATTGAGAATCATCACATGATTTAATTTCAAAGATAAGAATGAAACCGAAGATGAAAGATTTTCACTTAAGATGCTTCAAAAATCCAAAGACACTCCAAAATGTTTATACTCATGGATTGAGGGGAGCATGATTACTTCATAAGAATTTCATCCAAACTTCATTCAAATGCTTACTCTCCAAAGTGTTCAAGTTGATGTGAAAAAGATCAAAGCTTCAAAAAGGTTGAAAGATTTGTCAGAAGATTCAAGTCAAAGAAGTAAAGCTTCAAAAGAGTCTTCATCAAACACACTTCATGCAAGATCTTCAATTCATACAACTACATTTTATCAAGAAACTACAGTGCATACATCAAGGGGGAGAGTACATATTCATGAAAATTTATTTCAAGAAGATGAGATTCACTCAAGAATCAAAGAATGAAGAATCGATAAGTTGAATTTCACTCAAAATTCGAAGATTGAAAAATCAAAACCAAGATTCATACCTTCCGCATTTCAAAAGACAACTCTGATTCATGATTCAACAATCCTCGAAGATTCAAAACACACGCATTCATTATTCTCTGTTCAAAAAGAACATTGAGAATCATCACATGATTTAATTTCAAGAAGTCCAAGACCAAGACTGAATCAAGTTTTCAAAGACAAAAGAGAAAGCTTTGAAGACTTGTTTCAACACTCCAATTGTCTTCACCACCGGGCTCATCAAATTCATTCCTACAAGACAATATAACACGTACTTCATTCATTACAATGTATCACTAAGGGGGAGAATGTTAGAAATCCAAAAATAGTGATAAATTGTAATCTAGATTAGAGGAATTTCTTGTTATTAAATCATAGATAAATGATCACTAAGGTTGAGGGGCTAATTGTGACAATTAGCATAATTGTGTAGTTAGACTATAAATAGCCCTCTCATACCTTATAGATCATAACTTTTAGATAATCCTTTCATAACTTTAATACCTGATAACTTTTACACACAGTTCTCTCTCAAAACACACACAAACACCAAGAACACACACTCACCAAATCCACCATTGATGACTTGAATTCGGTGTTATAAATCGTGTTATAACACCCTCAAACATAACAGTCAAAGTACCCCACATTTTCTTTGCTGTTGAACACATTTTGATTGAATGGTAAAGGTCTTTGGGCACAGCTTGGACAATGAAATTTCTAGCCTTCACATCCAAGTTTGCCAACCTCCTATCCTCATCCCCCCAATCTGCCTTATCCTTAACAATAGATTTGACTGTGGCAGGAATGGTTGGTTGACCTTCCCTGACCACAGCTTCTACCACAAAGGTTTGTGTAGGAACATAAGGACCATCCGTAAGGATGTCAGGCATATTGTTATCGATGGATTCAAGGAACAAAGACATTCTACCTTTTCACCCACTGAAATCATCTTTGTCAAACATGGGTGGTCGGGTTGAAGAACCATTATCAATATAAGATGACATTACGCTTTACTATAAATGAAAATATGCAAGGATCAAGTCAAGTTAATTCTCAACCTGTCTCTGATACCAATTGATACGTCCCACGGTGTATCAATATACCAAAGTATATTGAACACAGAACAGTTGTAGAGGGGGTGAATACAACTTTCCACAATCTTTACAAACTTTTAACACAAAACGTTTTAAGATTCAGATAATGAATATCAAGCAAGTAAGTAAAGTGCAGGAATCATTAAAACAGTAAAAAGTCAGTAAAGAAATAAAAACATTCTTGAACACAGATTGTTATTTTCAAATGTAATCCTTTATTAAGAAATAATCTATACAAAGAATTACAGGGTTGTTGCGGAATAAAGATAGCCTATAGATATCTAAATAACCCTATGAAATGACAAACAACAATCAATAAGTTTCAGCTCAAGAGAATCAGCCCAAGCTGATCTCGTACAGACTAAGCTGTGTATAAGAGCAGAGAAACTTGTGTGAAGAATGATTCTCAGGAAATGCCACATATATGCAATCCATGAATGAGGCTTTTATAGGCACAAGCGCTCCTTCATTAGGTGTCCGTTGCAGCTACGTGTTCTTCAATCAGTGGTTGATGAAGGAATAATCAATCGTGCCTTTCATGGTACTTGTAGTCCCCCACGTACTGACGCACATTCTTCATCTACCAATAGGAGTATGGACACGCATATGTAAAACAACCACCAACCTGGATCCTAGGATTCTTCCTAGTCACGTCATTTGTCCTTATCTTCAATCCAGGTTGTTATCTTCACTTGATTGTCAGACACAGATTGGGCCGTTTGTCAAGGCACCAATCTGCCTAAGTGTTTCCAAGCTGACTGCTAATCCCAAGCTGTCTTCCACTAACATCTTGGTCTTCTATCTTCAATCCTCCTCTTCGACTTGGACTGAATGCTAATACAATTTGATGCAGCTTGAATAACACTTGCTTCCATAAGATATTACAATTACAAGTATGAAGCATGATTTGGGTCAGAGACAGATCGTAAGCTGTGTCAGCTTAGTCTGACCCAGATCAGATTACAAGAACCAAAAGATTACTAAGTGTTTATAGGTCAGATTTGTCATCATTAAATTTACATTTAACATTGGGACTCAACAGATACCCCAACTAACGTATTATATACTTTTTTAAAACAAAATAAGTTTAATTATAATCATTGAAATTACATGTTTAGAGTAACACATAATAAAGACTAATTAACTTAAATTAATTATTAGTAACAATATATTGTACATATCATGGAAGTAAAAAAACATTATATAAAGGAAAATGATTTATCCCCCTATAAATTAACCTAAAAATTATCCTAAAACTATTAGATTGTGACATGTGGAAAAATAAGTAAATAAACTCATCATATACAACATCAACTCAACGGTGCGTAACTTTTTATCCTACATACAAATATTTTAAAAAAAAATATTACTAAACTTAATTGTAGTGATATAGATGTATTCTTATACATTTTTTAATCAACGATCAACAACATGTAACTTTTAACCAACACGACTATATATTATATTGTCGATTACTTTCTTACATTCTATCTTCACAATTTTGTCCATATTATAACTATACTCTTACACACAACTCAACATCGTTCTACTATAGATCATTTTTAAACCACACGTTAACAATAAAAATAATACTTTTTAAATACAACTATATGCAGAAACAAATATAATTCATCACAGACGTGCGACGCACGGGTCTTAAGACCTCGTAATTATCAATAATCAAGTTCATTTGCTAATAATTAATAATGGGTAGTGGAATGAAGTGGAAACTAATTTATTGTGACTGTTTGTTGCTCATAATAAGCTTTACATTGATTCAACTCCCCAACATTCATTCGTTTCTACCCTTAATAACACATCTTATTTTAGTTTTCTTATCACACTCTTCTATTTTTGCATTGATATGATATTTCACTAATTAGATATTTTCATAGCTGTAAACCTAATTTTGTGTAGTGTTGATTTCTATTAGTTTAATCAGTGTTTTAAACTTTTTTACAATTAGTTTTATAATTGGGTTGATGTTAATTACAGATGAATCTTCATATCGTTATTGATCAGGGAATTGTTTACATCATTTTCATGACACTTTATCAGTAGGATTTATGAATGTATGTATGTATTTTTCTATCTTCGATCTTATGCTTATCCTTTGTAGTTTTAATTTGTGATATCTCTTTCGTTATATCTAAAATCCTTAACTTTCTTTTTGAAGCTTGAATTCAATAATTCGCCTCTAAGATCAGTTTTATATCAATGGAGAAACTACATCAGTCTGGTTTTTTGAATGTTCTTATTTTTTAGGCCTATTTGATTGAAAAGTACTCTAACTTGTCCAGAATGTCTTTTTTGGGTCAATACTTTTAAAATGTCTATTGTGGGGATTGAAACCGGTAAAAACTTCTATTTAGGGTCCGTCTTCAAGTATCCGGTTATCTTTAATTTTTAAATTAATTTATCTTTTTATTAATGCTTATATGGCTATTTCATGTCATTTAAACATATTCCATGTCATTTAGTTATATTAAATCATTTTCCATGTCATATAATCATTTTCTACCCAAATCAAATTTGAAGAATAGCTTCCACAGCATATCCGCATTTTCCAGTTGGAGAATAGCTTCCAAGCCAACTTCATATTCCAAAGAAAGATCCCAGGATATTTTCACGTGATAGATTCCACATGCTTTTCTAGTTGCAAATTCACATATCTAATCCTTACAAGAATCAGGTACGAGACAAATTGACAAACATTGTCTATCTATCCACCAAACCGTCTTCCCCAAACTACCCAACAGCAGCCCCCTTTATCCCCAAAACGGATCAAAATACGTACAAACAACTAGATCTGATAACATCCCTCTTGAAATCCAAATGGAATTCATTGAGAGAATCCCCGATATAAAATAGAAGTTTGTGATCGATAGCACCGACCCAGATCTGATCAGAATCTGCTAAAAACAAGATCCTATTGTTGGTGGGTTTTGCTAGAAACCGAAAATAATCAAGAAAGAGTGGTGCTGAGGGGGCTGCGGCGGCGCGGTGGTGACCTTCAGGTGGTGCGGAGGCGACGGCGCGACGTGAGGGTAGCGGCTGAAGTGGCGGCGGGGGTTGGATGATTGCTTTTTATTGCTTACATGAGGATGGAGGTTATTTTTGTAGCGTTTTTCAGTTTTTCCGGCAAGTTGGACGGCGGTTCGTCGGTGGAGTTGGCCGGAATTAGAAAAGGGATAGAAAGGGAGATGAGTGTGTCTGTGATTTTCTTATACATATGTATACCTATACAGGGGTGAGTTATTTTGAGAACCACTAAAAAAAAGAACGCGAGAACCAATCTCAGCCCTCCATTCATCAAGATCAGGAAGGGCATGATTGTCATTATGAAAAATCAATATTTTGTCCAGCTCTCTCTCTTTCTCTCTCCTCTTATTAAATTAATAAAAATATCTAATTCATTAAAAAACTTTTATCTCACAAACTGTACATCGTTAGACGGAAAAAAAAAGCATGGGTAGTCTTGAAATTTCGTCCTCTTTCATTAGAGATGCGACTCGATATACTTTTAAAGACTTTTTAAATGTCGTTTTTTTTTCATCACGTTCATCCTACACATGTGTAGGACAAGTGGAAACCAATAAAAGGTTCATCCTACACATGTATAGGACAAGTGAAAACCACAAAAAGGTTCATCCTACAAATGTGTAAGACAAGTGGAAACCACTAAAAGGTTCATTTAATATTTTGTCCTCTTTCATTAGAGTGGTCATCATATATACTTTCGACGACTTTTTAATTCAGAGGGCGGATGGATACGGTACGGGCGGTAGCCCTTAGTCGAACGGGCGTTGCCCGTTCAGGGGGGCTTCGCCCTTCTCGATAGGCTACCTCGAGGCATTTATAAAGGGGTTGGAAGCCGGACGCATTTGGGAATGGTTTGGATTCGATGGGCGGCGATCCATGAGATGGTAGTGGTTGGATACGGTACGGGCAGTAGCCCTTAGTCGAACGGGCGTTGCCCGTTCAGGGGGGCTTCGCCCTTCTCGATAGGCTACCTCGAGGCATTTATAAAGGGGTTGGAAGCCGGACGCATTTGGGAATGGTTTGGATTCGATGGGCGGCGATCCATGAGATGGTAGTGGTTGGATACGGTACGGGCAGTAGCCCTTAGTCGAACGGGCGTTGCCCGTTCAGGGGGGCTTCGCCCTTCTCGATAGGCTACCTCGAGGCATTTATAAAGGGGTTGGAAGCCGGACGCATTTGGGAATGGTTTGGATTCGATGGGCGGCGATCCATGAGATGGTAGTGGTTGGATACGGTACGGGCAGTAGCCCTTAGTCGAACGGGCGTTGCCCGTTCAGGGGGGCTTCGCCCTTCTCGATAGGCTACCTCGAGGCATTTATAAAGGGGTTGGAAGCGGACGCATTTGGGAATGGTTTGGATTTGATGGGCGGCGATCCATGAGATGGTAGTGGTTGGATACGGTACGGGCGGTAGCCCTTAGTCGAACGGGCGTTGCCCGTTCAGGGGGGCTTCGCCCTTCTCGGTATGCTACCTCGAGGCATTTATAAAGGGGTTGGAAGCGGACGCATTTGGGAATGGTTTGGATTTGATGGGCGGCGATCCATGAGATGGTGGTGGTTGGATACGGTACGGGTGAAGCCCTTATACCTACGGGCTCCGCCCGTGTAGGACAAGTGGAAACCACTAAAAGGTTCATCCTACACATGTGTAGGACAAGTGGAAACCACTAAAAGGTTCATCATACACATGTGTAGGATAAGTGGAAACCACTAAAAGATTCATCCTACACATGTGTAGGACATCAAAGAATAATAACTTACACATGTGTAAGATGAACGTGATGAAAAAAACGAAATTTAAAAAGTTGTCAAAAGTATATCGAATCGCATCTCTAATGAAAGAGGACGAAATTTTAAGACTACCCATGCTTTTCTTTTCGTCTAACGATTTACGGTTTGTGAGATAAAAGTTTTTTAGTGAATTAGATAGAATTCTATTAATTTAATAAAGTAAGAGAGAGAAAAAAAGAGGGAGCTGACGAAAATACCCCTCTAGTGTTGAGAGGGCTTTTTTATTTTTAATCTGATCCATCCAGTTTTTTTGATCCGAGGGTGGAGAGGAGTTATTGAGTTCTTTTTTATTTAGGGGTTCTCAAATAACCTCTCCTCTACCTATACATATATAACTATTAGAGTTAATTTCATTACATGCCCTTGGGGTATGTCATATTATCAAGTTTCACCCTTGTACTTTTTTTTATTATTACATCACCCTATGGTGACTTTTTGCGTCATTACACACCCCTCTCTTTAACGATCGTTAATGTGTCTCCGTCAACCTCATCATGTGCAATGCACATGAGGGTATTATTGTCCAATCCCATTTAATAACAACTTATAACAACAATTTCATCCACACATTCAAACATACGGATCAAATAACCCATATCCCTAAAACCCCTATTCTTCCCCATCCTTTCTTCCCATTATCTTCTTTTCCAAACATTCATTAATAAAATAAAATCACAAACATAAAAAAAAGAAATCTTTTTGGTTATTTATATTACATGCAGTATTCATTTTTTGTATCACTTTCACATGATCACCTCTGACTTTCTTAATTGCAATTGAAATCACGATTTGCATCATGAAAGGAACTTTCAAAAGAGATAGTAAAAACCTACCTTTGTATATTCAATCTCACCAGCTACTTTAATCTTTAGTATCTCTATATCAATCCACCCACCACCACCCCACTACCACTAAATCCGGCAACTACCTCACCGCTACCACCCCGCCACCACCAGATCCGGCCATCGGCCTACCACCACCACCATGAAAATCCGCCCACTACCCTCAGCATCATCAAGATCAGTTGGAAAATTGCTTCAAGAGTCCTAAAAACACATCTCTCAAGAAGGCCCATGTGGGGTTTGAATTTTGTTGCTTTTTGTTTTAATTTCTTTGCTTACTCCTTCGATCACACAGCCGCAAGCTAGTATTCTTGATATATTATTGTTATTATTAATATTAATATTATAGTTACTATTATTGTTATTATTAAATGTTTTATATTTTTATGTTTGATGATGATTTTAAAATATTGATTAATAAAGTAATATGTTATTAATATATTATTATTAACCGTTAACTAAAGGAATGAATTCAGTTACAATTAGAGTTTAAGTGTTGATGAAGAATATTTGATTTCTAAATTGGGTTTTGATAAATTTGGAATTAGGTTTGAGTGTAGCAAAAAGAAAAAGAAAGATACCATCTGGGTTCATGTTGAAGTGATGAATAATACGAGTAGAGGATAGGGAAGGGATTTGGATAAAATGACAAAATTAGCCTCATGTGTAATACACATGAGGTCCTTAAACGGAGCCACACTAACGTCCGTTAGTGAGAGGATATGTAATGAAGCAAAAAGTCACTTTAAGGTGATGTAATGATAAAAAAAAAGTATAGGGGTGAAACTTGATAATATTGTATACCCCAGGGGTATGTAATGAAATTAACCCTAACTATTATATAATTAAAGTAAATAAATAAAGGTAAAGTGGGGTCCCAAGTATACTATATAGATGCCAAGTAAGCAATGACCGGCTCCATCATATTTCAGCCGGTAAAGACCCCTATATATAAGTTTTTACCGGTTTCAATCCCCACAATAGACATTTTAAAAGTATTGACCCAAAAAAGACATTTCAGACAAGTTGGAGTACTTTCCAATTATATAACCCTATTTTTTATGTTATGACCAGATTCTCTTTTTCTATCTATATTTTATCTTTCTCTATTTTTATGATATGGGTATTTAAAAAGAGTTGATTTTTCCCCCATTGTTTCAACAAAACCGGTATATCGTTAAATAACCAAGGACGGTTTCTAAGTACATGTTGCATGCCCTCATCATTGCTAAATTTAAAATAGAAATTTCCTTGGTCATTTAGAATCACATCAATTAATCCACACTTTTTCCATAATCTAAAAGCATGGAACCTAACAAATGGGAAAGCAGGTCTCTTCCCAATAAAACAACCAACTAATGTCAACATCCATTTCTCATTCTGTTTCTCAAATAACTCATCTGGTATGCTAGCATGAGTACCAGTTTCAGTTACCATAGGAGGAATGAAACGGAGTTTACCTGTTTTCAAGATGTTCGCAGCTTCTTTGAAGAGATTAGCAAATGTATTTGGTGTGTGAGCCTTTGGGCTATTCGGTTGGTAACAGTTATCATTGGTGTCCGACATAGCCTGCTCTACAGATTTCAGCGGCCGGTTCGATAACTCCACCCCTATCTTCATCGCATCAGGGCCCTCCTCCAGAAGATTCTCAGCCACCACAGTTGCGGTGGATTGCGGCGGCTCCACCCCCTTCGGGTTTTCAGTGGTTGCCGGAGGTGTTGCAGCTGAAACAGTGGGTTCAAACCCCACGACCACATCAAGATCAACGACCACAACATCCTTTTTAGACACCACCACATCATCCTTCTTAGACACCACCTTGGGCATACCTCCATGGCTGGAGCTTCGGCCAACAGTGGTCGGAATTACTTGCGGGTTCATGGGCTTGAGCGGGGGAGAGTCGATTTGTGAGCTATTAGATCCCAAGTTTTGAAAAGCTTTATCAGTTTCCCAAATTTTAGGATCATATTTAGGGTTTCTTGATTTTTTTTCTTGAAATTCCAATATCTTTATTAAGATTTTTAGGCATGGATGGAAGGAGGAAGAAATTGAACAAAGATATGATTGAATTGAGACAATGATTAAATACAATTTAGTGATTGTAAGGCAAAAGAGAAATCGAAATTTGAAAAAAAAGGGATTTGGATCTGCTATGTAGAAAGGGGATCGCCCCATTGAAAGGGGAGCCTAATTTTTGAAAATAACATAATGACGACCTTAGATGGTCTAATCGGTTATCATGTCAACCCGTGTATAACCATTATTATCATCATTGAAGGAGGAGAGTTTGGCAGGTGGGTTGGTCTCGTTTACATAAATCTCATAAAAACTGATTATCATTTATTATGGCTTATTAGTCATTCTTATATCCTATACCTATAACGATTAGATATAAAACTTAGAGATGCAGCCGCAAAAACCCTTGATCGCATCAGCAAGAAGTCCTTCTTTTGGGGTATATACTAAGAACACAACAAACATTATAGTCATTTGTCATTTTTATTGTTATGAGCAAAACTAGAACTACATATTTACTATTATCATAATCTAATTTGACATTTTGGCACTTTGAATGATAAAGGTTGCAGTTTTGGCTTGAAGACTTATCCTAGGAGTCGAAGCCCAAAGTCAAGTCCCACATCTTTTTCTAATAATCATAAAAGTCTTTTATAGCCGCCTCTGTTCCCGAAAACAATGGAATTTCATAACACAAGTGACAAGTTTTATGTGTATTTAGATTTGTATCATCCCTTTGTCTTTTCACCAATGTGTCAAATACTAAATGTTGCTTTGATCTTAGATTAGTTGTACAATTAAAGGTCGAATGTTTGTAACACCTAACCTAACAAGAAATATAAAATAAACCTATTACAATCTTACATATATTATTCAGGTAGTGCAGCTATATCAACAGATACATCAACATGGAAAATGCGAGGATTACCACTTCATTCTTCCCATGTTTAACAATGTAGCTATCTGAAAAGTAAATCAGCCGGTTAGACTTGAAGCCATTATATTGTTTATGCAAGTTTTTGGCATCTATCATAGCATAAGCATTAATAGTACCTGTAGTGCCACTACAGCTGTAGCACTTATAGTCTTTCAGACTAAAAAACGAAGACCCCCAAAAGGGCAGCTTCCTCTTCAACAGGTGAGTTCAAACCTTTTAATGCTTCTCTGCAATTTGTTGCTCTGTGGCAGCCTTATATAGGTAGCATATTCTATACTGGTAGTAATGTCAACCCGGTTTAATTTTGAATGGGTCAATTTAAGGTTTAAAAATGAGTATGGCGGGTAACAGGTCCAAGCCTTTAGGTTGACCCAAAGCCATTATCTGTATTTTTAAGTTTCAATAAGCAATTTGTGTTTGAGATATGATTGAAAAAAGTTTATATTATTTCAATAATACTGATTGTTAGAGTGAAATAGTTTTAGGTGAATCATCCAACATGCACAATTTACCACCCACCCTTCTAAATGAATCGATAGTAATTAAGACAAATAAGCATGCGAGGGGACATATTGTGGACTGAGCCTCACTAATAGTGATATGGTCTGGCTGAACTGTGTAGTACGTCGAATTTGAGACAACAATTCAGTGAGTAAATCAGCCGGTTAGACTTGAAGCCATTATATTGTTTATGCAAGTTTTTGGCATCTATCATAGCATAAGCATTAATAGTACCTGTAGTGCCACTACAGCTGTAGCACTTATAGTCTTTCAGACTAAAAAACGAAGACCCCCAAAAGGGCAGCTTCCTCTTCAACAGGTGAGTTCAAACCTTTTAATGCTTCTCTGCAATTTGTTGCTCTGTGGCAGCCTTATATAGGTAGCATATTCTATACTGGTAGTAATGTCAACCCGGTTTAATTTTGAATGGGTCAATTTAAGGTTTAAAAATGAGTATGGCGGGTAACAGGTCCAAGCCTTTAGGTTGACCCAAAGCCATTATCTGTATTTTTAAGTTTCAATAAGCAATTTGTGTTTGAGATATGATTGAAAAAAGTTTATATTATTTCAATAATACTGATTGTTAGAGTGAAATAGTTTTAGGTGAATCATCCAACATGCACAATTTACCACCCACCCTTCTAAATGAATCGATAGTAATTAAGACAAATAAGCATGCGAGGGGACATATTGTGGACTGAGCCTCACTAATAGTGATATGGTCTGGCTGAACTGTGTAGTACGTCGAATTTGAGACAATGATTAAATACAATTTAGTGATTGTAAGGCAAAAGAGAAATCGAAATTTGAAAAAAGTTTATATTATTTCAATAATACTGATTGTTAGAGTGAAATAGTTTTAGGTGAATCATCCAACATGCACAATTTACCACCCACCCTTCTAAATGAATCGATAGTAATTAAGACAAATAAGCATGCGAGGGGACATATTGTGGACTGAGCCTCACTAATAGTGATATGGTCTGGCTGAACTGTGTAGTACGTCGAATTTGAGACAACAATTCAGTGAGAAATTATCATAATCTAATTTGACATTTTGGCACTTTGAATGATAAAGGTTGCAGTTTTGGCTTGAAGACTTATCCTAGGAGTCGAAGCCCAAAGTCAAGTCCCACATCTTTTTCTAATAATCATAAAAGTCTTTTATAGCCGCCTCTGTTCCCGAAAACAATGGAATTTCATAACACAAGTGACAAGTTTTATGTGTATTTAGATTTGTATCATCCCTTTGTCTTTTCACCAATGTGTCAAATACTAAATGTTGCTTTGATCTTAGATTAGTTGTACAATTAAAGGTCGAATGTTTGTAACACCTAACCTAACAAGAAATATAAAATAAACCTATTACAATCTTACATATATTATTCAGGTAGTGCAGCTATATCAACAGATACATCAACATGGAAAATGCGAGGATTACCACTTCATTCTTCCCATGTTTAACAATGTAGCTATCTGAAAAGTAAATCAGCCGGTTAGACTTGAAGCCATTATATTGTTTATGCAAGTTTTTGGCATCTATCATAGCATAAGCATTAATAGTACCTGTAGTGCCACTACAGCTGTAGCACTTATAGTCTTTCAGACTAAAAAACGAAGACCCCCAAAAGGGCAGCTTCCTCTTCAACAGGTGAGTTCAAACCTTTTAATGCTTCTCTGCAATTTGTTGCTCTGTGGCAGCCTTATATAGGTAACATATTCTATACTGGTAGTAATGTCAACCCGGTTTAATTTTGAATGGGTCAATTTAAGGTTTAAAAATGAGTATGGCGGGTAACAGGTCCAAGCCTTTAGGTTGACCCAAAGCCATTATCTGTATTTTTAAGTTTCAATAAGCAATTTGTGTTTGAGATATGATTGAAAAAAGTTTATATTATTTCAATAATACTGATTGTTAGAGTGAAATAGTTTTAGGTGAATCATCCAACATGCACAATTTACCACCCACCCTTCTAAATGAATCGATAGTAATTAAGACAAATAAGCATGCGAGGGGACATATTGTGGACTGAGCCTCACTAATAGTGATATGGTCTGGCTGAACTGTGTAGTACGTCGAATTTGAGACAACAATTCAGTGAGAAATTCCTGCTTAATCTATTGGGCACTTATTGTTTTGCACAACCAAAAGAAATGAAGTCCGGCAGATCAATAAACTTACAAGGATTTTTGGCTTATTCAACAAATTGCAAGTTCGAGATGCCTAGGCCCGTCTACAATGATAATATATGTCATGCCTGAAACCTTGAGCCCAACCTTTATCCCCACCCCATGATGGATGCAAACTCATACCTTGAGCCACAAGTAAGGCTTCAAATTCATATTTAAAAAAAATGAGCGGTAGCAATTTGACTGAATATTTGTGAATGGATTAATTTGGCTTACAAAAGTCTAGAAAATGTTAGAAATATAGTGAATGGGGTTAACCCGACCCATTTTGCAACCTTTAATAAAAATTCAGCCATTTTTATAATATTTTGAGGTTATGTTTTCCTTGCAGCAACAAGCTAGATCATCTAATGGCAAACAACCAAAGTTTAAAGATCATGCTTATTGTACACATTATGGAAGACTTTTGCAGGTTTGACTTTTTGGGGTCAATGTAAAAGTAGTGAGTGTGATATTTGGTTAGTGGTATATAAAATGACAATTGGAGGTGACATGGGTAACAGCTTCGGTAATGGGTTGAAATGGGTCATTTATAGAACAGTTTGTAACAGGTTGCGCTAAGTTAGGCTTTTTTCCCTACACTTCTTTTTGTCAATCACTTCTTTTGTTATATTACTCTATCCGTCTCAGATTTGACACCAATATAGTTTATTAATGTTGTTTAGCAAAGACATCAAAATTTGTTATCCATGACAAAAACTGTTCTTATTACGACTCTTTTTTATTCATTGTGCTATGTTTGGAAAATTGAAACACATAATCAAGGAGATTCTAAAAGGGCATGCATTACAATTTCAAACTGAAATATGTACATAACTTAAAGGTGGCAAAGTGCGTGGTGGGTCAATTCAAAACCAAATTTTTTTGTATTAATCCAAACGGGTGGATTCTAAACGTATTTTTCCCGACATCGTTAAAGATAAACATTGAAAGCTGCCTAAAATGCACCGAGCATTGAGCACAACCACTCAAACGCTTGGTATCTCACAAGAGGTAAAGTAAAGTTCGAAAACTAAAAAAAATATATAAATTTAGAGGTCACGTGATGGGTGGGTTGGCCATATTGGGAATGAGCCACAATGGGTCATTTTTGTGTGGGTTGGTTCGACCTGAACAAATGGCTGAAAAGGTGAAAAATTCTTAGCTAAGAAACATTTTTGGAGACGACTGGATTTAAAAACGTAATTGGAGGTTCCACCAATAAGCCATGATCTATGAAGGGGGCCACTTGGAGCTCTATTGTGAATTTACTTAAAGAAAACGGTCTTGGTAATTCAGGTTGTTAGAGTATTTCACTACATATCTTTATATGATGTCTCGGTACATATCCACATAACCTCCTATGCTTTTACACTTAAATACATGTGGTCTTTTTGGTTTCAAATTTGTACACGGAATACCAATTTTTTTTTGAAAGGCGGAATGGGATAACGGGCTAACACCCCTGGCTTACACATGGAATAATTATCTACTTTAAATGTTTCTTGCATTCTATTACTCCGTATATATAATAGAGTCTTTATAGTAGAATCTAGATATGAACTATTAGATATTTATCATCTGTGTGACACTACATTACTTCTCGATGTAAGATGAAACCTCAGAAACATACATCGCAGTTGTATCCTTCAAGGACCCATGATGCGGCAGATATGATTGGAAGGCAGCTTCAAGAAAGGTATCGACTTTACATTATAAAGCTCATTGAAAAATTGATATAGTGTGTTTGTTATATATGATCGAATCATGCCCCGAGTCGTTGAGGGTCCTGAATTCAATTACATGTTATATAAAATAGGTAAATAATACTTTGGAAATACTTTGGTTGTGTTTATTTTATTTATTTTGGTTACTAATTTGGAAATAGTATTTCTACTTTCCAGCACTTTTACATAAGTCCGTAAAAAAGTGTATATAAGTTGATAGCTGACAGGCTAAGTGGAGTAACAAACTGTGCTTAACGATATGCCATGACACATAGACGTGACATTACAAATTAAGCAAACATGTCATATAAAAGAAAATAGAAGTTTAACTATTATGATACTAAAAAATTCCACTACATAGATATACATGTCTTCGGCTAAGTTCATAGAAAAGTTATGGAGTTGTGACGAGAAAGATTAGGAGCACGGTTGAGAAAGTTGTCGAAAGGAGGCAAAGGCGAATGATAAAGAACCGAGAGTCAGCTACAAGATCACGTGCACGTAAGCAGGTTAGTATTGTTTGTAAATTGTTTCTTTTATCTTTATTTTCTTCTATCTGAAACATTATTACCATGTGTTACAACATTGAACATCTTTTTCGCTTATTTCTGTTATATATCACATGCTGTTACAAATATGCGTGATTGATTTGTTCCACCAGGTCTCTTGAGAATTATGAACATGACAATGAGTGTCTTTAGGAGTTCTAAGCAACCAAGTATGTCCCGGTTGATTGATGAAAGGATGATGTCTGTAAAGATCAAGGGGATAGTGTGTGACGTTGATATGTTTTCTGTGTTTGGGTTTGAAGTTTTCATGTTTTGGAAATCTGACACCATGTTGATCTTTGAGTTGCTACTTTTGAAAACTATGTTGGTGCCATTGTTGGCTTTTGAGTTTGTGTATTGAATGTGAAAGATTATGTGCTTCTAAACACTTTTTTCGATTACAACTATCCTTCCCGTGCACGGGACTGCACTCTAGTGCTATATAAAAGTTGAGTTCATGACATCAATACTAAACCTATATAATCTCTCTTCTTAATGGTTTATTAAATTTGAGTATTCATTATCGGGTATTTGAAATAGGCATTTCTACTTCGAGTGAGCTCTTTAGCGCGGATCCGGTTAAGACAACGTATGCTAGACCTCTCGCTGTCGAATCGCGACACGAAGTTTCCAATGAAATTCACCTTTCAAAAAAAAATTTTCTTCCAAGTTATCTATTCTATTATATTAAATTTGTGGTTCATTATTATGATATTAAGTTTGCTTTGATTGAAAGGATCAACTTTCAATTTGCTGATTAAAATTCCTTTTTCATTAACTTATTCCATTATTCATAAACTCCATCTTTTTCTTTAATGCATGAATGAATGAGTTCCTTCACATTTCATTTTCTCCATTAGTTTATTTGACATCTCAAAAACTTCCCCACATACTCCAAATACAAAAATCAGTTTTTATTTCCCTCTTCTTCATCTAATTGATTCTTATATAAGAAAATTCTATTTTTTATTGTATTATAACAACAATTATTAAATCAAGGTATGTGAACTCTGTAGGATTTAACCATTATGTATTCCTTTTGGGGCTTTTCTCAACAAATATTTGGATGTAGTTTTTGCATGTTATATATGGTGATGATATGGATGAATGGGCAGGTTTGGGGAAATCGTGTTTGCTGCTACAATTCACAAACAAAATCCAATCCAGACCTATTAAGCTTCAGATTTGGGATACTGTTCGTCTTCTCACTCCCTTTTTACGCATTTATCTATTTTTACCCTATTTTTCTCACATAATAATCATAACAAATATATAATATAATGAGATGGAGATGATCATCATCTATAAGATAAAAGTTATTATGTATTTATTTTTTAGTGTTTTTTTGTTCTGATGATGGTAACGATGATGATGATGATGATGTTTTCTACCATATTACTTTCACTTTATTTAAGCTGCAAGGTCAAAAGTTGTTAGTAAAATAAAAGTTGGAACAGATAGTTTCCTGCGATATCCTATCCAGTTTGTTGCCTCTTTATAACGTTCCTAAGTTTGATTGCTTTTTGCAACTTAATTGGTTAATATTCTTATTAACGATATACATTATTAGAAACACATGAATCTTTTACATAATCAAACCATCAAAAACCTTGCTTTCTTATAAAGTATGTATAACTCGGTTTAATATACGCATCAGACTCTATAGGTCAAACTTTATTACTCACTGGTCTAGATATATGTGTAAGTTCATCTCTATAATGTAATTTTGTAACATTCGTGATTTTTAATGTGTAATTAACGTGAATTAAATGTGAATTTGTTTGATTTAATTCCGTGATATGGTGGCTTAATTTACTCTCGACCCGTTTGACTTTGATTAAATGTGATTTAACGTGATTATTTGATTCTCGAATCGTTAACCTAAACGTGTCGGATGACTAATTGTTCTAGTGGTTTAAATAATTAATTCATTTAAATATGAATTAGAGAACGTGTATGTATGCTGAACGAGACTATGTGAACGTATTGATTGGGTTGGAACGTGAAACGACTTAAAGGTTAACTAGAAATGTAATCGGGTGATCCATGGGTCGACCCATGACCCATGAACCACCACCCATTTGATCCAACCCTATCCAATTCCACCCAACCCAAGCCTCCCACCTCATTCCATCCATTCATTCAATTCTTACACCCACTCACCCTCTCTCCCTCACTAAATGCATTCAAATTCTCTCTCACTAAATTCTTACACCAATCAAGTGTTGTTCAAGTTAGTTTTGCAATAAATTCATCATCATTATCATCATCTAGGCATCATATCAAAAGTCGAATCTTCAAGTGCAAGAAATCTTGTTTTATAGCTTAAATTCGGGTTTGGACTTCTAGTGGAAGATTTGGTAAGTTAATCTTGTCTTAAATTAATCATTTCATGTTTATAAACTCAATTCTAAATATATATATAAACAATCTTGGGTCAAATTGTAGTCAAAATCGTTCTTGGGTCGAAATTAGGGTTTTTAATGAACTAATGGGTCAAAAACCGGGTTTTATGTTTGATTGTCGAAATGAGTTCAAATTCTTGATGGAGTTATGTTCTTGAACATGTTTTTGAACTATTGAAGCCAACACTTGGTAAAATTTCAGGCTAATTCCTTCAAAAACGAAAATTAGGGTTTCACATTTTGAAATTTAGTCAAAACGAAATTAACCACAAGAAAATGATGATTTCGATCGATCTGGGCAGAGGGTTGGATTTGTTTACATCTGAGACATTCATCAATACTAAAAAACAAGTTACCATTTGCCCCAATTCGGATTTAAGTGGTAGAAATTAAGGATTTTGGATTGTGGTCAACGTTTGACCTTTTGGTCAAACTGTTCTTCCCCAAGAGTTTACCCAGATCGTCCCTGCTTCCTTTCCACCGTAAGCCACGCCCATTGTGGCGTAGGTTACGCCCCTCTGGAACTCCAAAATCAACCTTACGCCTCCCACCTTCTGTTTACGCTAGATTCGAGTTTACGAGACGCCAAAATCAACTTTTCCAAGCCACCGTAAGATACGCCCCCCCCCACTGTACCTTACGCCCTCCAGCCTTATGCCACCGTACCCTACGCCTCCTGGTGCCGTAAGCTACGTCTGTTGTTCCATCAGTCACCGTATATTACGCCCCCACCACCGTAGGTTACGGTGGTGTGGCTCCTTGTTTTCCCAGATTTTTATCTTGCTTTCTTCCCTCTTCTTGAATCTTGTCCAGCCTCGTGTGGGTCTTCTTGAGCTCTGTTGAGTCGATTTCATGTTGGTTGTGGTGTGGGGAAGCCCAAAAATCTGATTTATTGATCAAGAAATAAACATTGTATAAGATAGATATATATATATATATATATATATATTCACAGACCTCCCCCTTTTCTTTTACGTAATATTCTAATTATGGGCCACACATCTAGGCTCAGTTGGGCTTTCATTTGGGTCTTTCAACATGCCACTAAGATGCTCCATTCGATCGGTTAGAGAGTCCAAGTCTAGTGTTCAAGCAGAGCATTATATATAAATGTATTTAAATGTATTGAAATACAAAAAAAAAAAACAAAATCATATGTATATATATGTACATAAATAAGCATGCTTATATTAATACACATGCTATAAATACATTTAGGTCGTGATCATTGACGGTTGGACATTCTTGGATCGACTTAAATATTTATAAATCAATTTACAACTTGACGATACAAGGCAAAGGTGAGTCTCGTAGCCCCTACGTTTATCTTATTTTGGGTGAAAAGTGTACTCGTTATTAAACGGTTGTCGGTTGATTCACTTGTTATGATATGGAACGAGATGTTGAATGCTTACTTGTTTTGCTTGTTCACGTGATTGTATGGGTTTATGATTACGCATTGTTCATCATGTAAGTCGTGCCGGTTTATTACGCATTATTTATTATGTAAGTCGTGCCAGGAAACGTATTTTACGCATTGTTCATCATGTAAGTCGTGCCGGTTTATTACGCATTATTTATTATGTAAGTCGTGCCAGGAAACGTATTTTACGCATTGTTCATCATGTAAGTCGTGCCGGTTATCGCTATTATTAAACGTAAACGTTGACTTGTGTTGATTTGTGTGAACGTGATTAGGTATCCTAATCCTCGTGTATCGTTAACGGTTGATATCCCGACACTTGATTTTCATTACTTAAACCTACGAACTCACCAACTTTATGTTGACACGTTTTAGTATACTTTTCAGGTGAACAAGTTAATGGAAGACGTATTGGATGAATTATTGTTTGATTGTGCTAGGATTGGACTTGGTCTTGGACTTCATGGATCCGTGATTCACAGTTCCCGATTATGGGTTATGCTTAGGATCATTTACCATCTTTTGAACTATATTTTGCAAACGTTTGATGGGCGTGCTCCTTATGCATTTTTGTATGATTCCAGTACTTGTAATTGATTGATATATGGATTGTCCAATCCTTTAAATGCATTCTAGATTGTCTCTACTTAATTTCCATGTCGTGCTGTGCTTAGTATGTAACCCTCATGATTCCGCCTTATTGGGGTGTTACAAAATGGTATCAGAGCCGTGGTTGTAGAGAATTAGGTGGATCGACCTAGCCTATAGCCATTGCACCCTTATTTCATAATTAGCATGCATGATAGGAAATTTTGTGTGCAACGTGAATTATATGATGCATAAAACTTGTTTAAACGGAGTTCGTAGGTTTCTTATGACTTGATTGCTATGTGATAACTTGATGGGGGTATGTGTTAGTGTCGGGATACACCGTGACTTGCCGAATGAACGTTAACGTATATTCTTATAGTTTATTGTTTAACCCTAGCAAAGTGAAATGATGGTTATAGTATGACACTCGGTAACCCTAGAGGCGCCTGTTCAACAAATTTATGGTTACCCTATGTCATATAAAGTTAATGACCTCGTGGATTGCGCATTGTGGATGAAGTATAGTAGGTAACCCGGTATGCTTGATGAGTGTTGGTTAGGTGGAGGGTTAGCCGCTGGTACACCCTGTATACATACCCGGCCAATACTTAGAGGGCATAACGGAACCGAGTCTTGACATCCATTCAATATATTAACGGTATGGAGGGTTAGCCGCTGGTACACCCTGTATACATACCCGGCCAATACTTAGAGGGCATAACGGAACCGAGTCTTGACATCCATTCAATATATTAACGGTGTGGAGGGTTAGCCGCTGGTACACCCTGTATACAAACACTTTTAATGTGTTGAATGTTGAAGTTAAGATTCGGACTATGCTTTACCCACCTTGTTATGACTTGACCCCTTTTATATTTGTGTTAATTGGCTTGTGATTGTGATGTTGATTGTGATTTGCATGAAACGATGATGCCTTAGATTATTGCCATGATAATATCCCCGTAGAATTATATAATCTTGTAATGGTTTAGAAGGAATTAGGTGTATATTGCTTATTATTTGTCGACCGATTTCGATTATTCGTGTGTGAAATGTGAGAATTAACTTGCTAATCTAACACATGTGTTCAGGAAGAAATGGTTAGACCGAAAAGAGTCGTTCGCCGCCCTCGTGCTCAAGAAGAAGAAGAGGTTGTAGGTGGACGTGGTGGTAGAGGAGGCTGTGGAGGCCGTGGTGGTCGAGGTGGCCGAGGTGGCCAGGGTGGTTCCAATCCCCCGGTAACCGCCGAGGTTATCACTCAAGCTCTAAATGATCTCATGCCGGATCTTGTGGCCCGAATCCAAACGGCCATGGAAGCTAGAAATGAACAAGAAGAACCGGAAGATGAAGCGGTTCATGTTCAAAATGAAGATGAAGATGTGAATGTAAACGGTGAGGATGGAGGAGAAGGTTTTGTGCGACCAAGAGGTCATGATGCTTACCAACAAGGATGCTTGTTTAAAGACTTCAAACTTTGTGGAGCTCTGGAGTTTAATGGTGTTGGGGGTGCTACGGGTTGTTTGGAATGGTTGGAGACAATTGAATCAATTATTGCCCGGAGTGGTTGTGCTTACCACCAACGAATTACTTATGCCACCGGTATGTTGAAGGGTGATGCTCTTGAATGGTGGAATGAGGAGGTTGATGAGTTGGGGATTGATGCAGCTAACAACCTACTTTGGGGAGAGTTTAAAGATATGATAATTGCTAAGTATTGCCCGGCACATGAAATGAGAAACTTGCAAGTGGAATTTTCTAAGCTTGCCATGAAGGGAGGAGACTATGAGGGTTACACTCGCCGTTTTGGCCAACTCTCTAGGCTCATTCCCCATTATGTGAGGCCCCAAGAAGTGAAGGTTGAGAAGTATGTAGCGGGATTGCCTCATGAAGTGAGAGTGCTTGTTTCTCACCCCACCATGCCATTGACATACAAAGAGGCAACCACCCGCACCGCTAGTGTGACATTGGAACTTATTAGGGGTGGTAAGTTGAGTAAGAGTGATGGGAAGAGGAAAAAGGTGGCCGAGTCGAGTGGCACCAAGAAAGATGAGAGGCGTGATCATAAGCGCCCTAGTCGTGGTGGAAAGGTTTTTGCGGCGGTTGTGCCGGCGGCGGGTCCTCCAAAGGGTGGCTATGCCGGGGCTAGTCCTTTATGCCCTAGGTGTAACCGTCACCATTGGACTCATGTGAGATGTGATGTTTGCTTTCTATGTAACCAACCGGGTCACACCACCAAGTTTTGTCCTAATAACCGCCGAAATGCACCATTGAACGTTGCTCCTCTTAATGTGAGGCGTCCCCCGATGGCCCCGGGTACTTGTTATGAGTGTGGTAGCCAAGACCACTATCGTAACCGGTGCCCAAATCTCATTGGCCAACAAGTTCAAGTGACCGTGCACCCAAATCAACTTCAAATTGCCGGTCCTAATCAAAACCGGGGAAATCAAGGCCCACAACATCAAGCTCCACAACAACAAAAACTTGCTCCCCGTGGAAGAGCTTTTGCCGTGAATGCGGCCGAGGCTCGTGTTGACCCAAACGTCGTGGCAGGTACTTTTCTTCTCAACAATCAATATGCCATCATATTATTTGACTCGGGTGCCGATTTTAGTCTTGTCTCAAATGATTTCATACTGTTGATTGATGCTAGCCTTAGTCCGTTATCTTATTACTTTGAACTTGAAATGGTAAACGGTGGGTTAACAAAAATTGATCAAGTTGTTCGTGATTGTACCCTAGAGTTATGTGACCACTCATTCTTGATAGACTTGATTCCTTTTGATATCGGTAGCTTTGATGTGATTGTGGGAATGGATTGGATGTCGGCAATGAACGCGGTTATAGATTGTGGTAGTCGGGTGGTGAGAATTCCGCTAGATGATGGTGGTGAGTTAGTAGTTCAAGGCGAGATAACCGAACCGTGGGAAGGAAAGATCTATAATGTTAACGTCACAAAATTCGAATTGAAAGCCGTACCCATGGTTAATAGATTCATGGATGTATTCCCGGATGACCTACCGGGTTTGCCCCCATCCCGTGAACTCGATTTCCGTATTGATCTTGTCCCAAATGCTTCTCCCGTGGCCAAAGCACCCTATCGCTTAGCCATAACCGAAATGCAAGAGTTGGCCGCCCAACTCAAAGAACTCCAAGGAAAGGGTTTCATCCGCCCTAGTCACTCACCGTGTGGTGCACCGGTCTTATTTGTCAAAAAGAAAGACGGTACCTTCCGTATGTGTATCGATTATAGAGAATTGAACAAACTCACGGTGAAGAATCGTTATCCTCTTCCAAGGATTGATGATTTATTTGACCAACTCCAAGGTGCTCGTTTCTTTTCCAAAATTGATTTGTGGTCGGGTTACCACCAATTGCGTGTCCATGAAGATGATATTCCCAAGACAGCTTTTCGTACACGATATGGACACTTTGAATTCACCGTTATGCCTTTTTGGTTGACCAATGCACCGGCGGTGTTCATGGACTTGATGAACCGGGTGTGTAAGCCCTACTTGGACCAATTTGTCATTGTCTTTATTGATGACATCCTCATCTATTCCAAATCTAAAGAAGATCACGCCGAGCATTTGAAGCTAGTTTTGGAGCTACTCCGGAAAGAGAAATTGTATGCCAAGTTCTCAAAATGTGAATTTTGGCTTGAAGAGGTCCACTTTCTTGGTCATGTGGTGAGCAAGGAAGGAATTCATGTGGATCCAAGCAAGATTGAAGCGGTAAAGAATTGGAGACGACCCGAGACGCCAACCGAGATTCGCCAATTTCTTGGTTTGGCGGGTTACTACAGACGATTCATTGAAAACTTTTCCAAGATTGCCCAACCTTTGACCTTGTTGACTCAACGGGAAAGAAGGTTTGATTGGGGCGAAAAACAAGAACAAGCATTCCAATTGTTGAAGGACAAGTTGTGTGATGCACCCATTTTAAGCTTGCCCGATGGAGCCAAAGACTTTGTTGTTTATTGTGATGCGTCCGGGCAAGGATTGGGTTGTGTCTTAATGCAACGGGGTAAAGTGATTGCTTATGCATCTAGGAAATTGAAGGTGCATGAGAAGATTTACCCGACCCACGATTTGGAGTTAGGAGCGGTGGTGTTTGCTTTGAAATGTTGGAGGCATTACTTGTATGGCACCAAAAGTGTGATCTATACCGATCACAAAAGCCTCCAACACATTTATGATCAAAGTGAATTGAATATGAGGCAAAGAAGATGGCTTGAACTTTTTAGTGATTACGATTGTGTTATCCGGTATCACCCGGGTAAGGCGAATGTTGTAGCCGATGCCTTGAGCCGGAAAGAACGTATAAAGCCAAGGCGAGTTAGAGCCATGAGCCTCACCGTGATAAGGAGTGTTCGTGACTCCATCATTGAAGCACAAAGATTGGCAACTAGGCCGGAAAACTTCATCAATGAAGCATTACACGGCTTAGAAGAACAATTTGATAGAAAGATTGATGGCGGGTTATACTTTGTAGAGCGATTGTGGATTCCCGTTCTTGGCGGGTTGCGATTGAAATTGATGAACGAAGCTCATAAGTCGGCCTACTCGGTTCATCCGGGTTCCGACAAGATGTATTTTGGCTTGAGAGACTTGTATTGGTGGCCGGGAATGAAGAAGGACGTTGCTAGATATGTTAGTCAATGCATCACGTGTCTGCAAGTGAAAGCCGACCACAAGAAACCACCCGGTTTGCTAGTTCAACCGGCAACACCGAAGTGGAAATGGGAGGAGATTGCCATGGACTTCATCACGAAGTTACCTAGAATGAGTAGTGGTCGGGACACCATTTGGGTGATAGTGGACCGGTTGACTAAGTCGGCTCACTTCTTAGCCATCCGGGAAGATGATAAATTTGAAACCATGGCACGCTTGTACATCAAAGAGGTGGTATCCAAACATGGAGTGCCGATTTCCATCTTAACCGATCGGGATGCCCGATTTACTTCAAAATTTTGGAAGGCGTTCCAAAGAGCAATGGGTACACAACTCAACATGAGTACGGCGTTCCACCCTCAAACCGCTGGTCAAAGTGAAAGAACAATTCAAACGCTTGAAGATATGCTACGAGCTTGTGCCATCGATTTTGGTGGCAATTGGGATGCACATTTACCATTAGTCGAATTCTTTTATAACAATAGCTTCCATGCTAGTATCCAAATGGCTCCGTTTAAAGCATTGTATGGGAGAGATTGTAGGTCACCGGTAGCTTGGGCGGAAGTTGGTGAAAGCCAACTCATTGGGCCCGAAATTGTTATTGAAACGACCAAGGTGATCTCACAAATTAAGGAGAAATTGAGAGTGGCCCGTGAAAGACAATTGAAGTATGCAAACGTGAGACGACGTCCTCTCGAATTTGAAGTTGGTGATTATGTGTTGTTGAAGGTATCCCCGTGGAAAGGCGTGGTTCGGTTTGTGAAATGTGGCAAGTTGGGCCCGAGGTATATCGGCCCATTTAAAATCCTTGAACGAATTGGCCCGGTAGCATACCGATTGGAACTTCCTCAAAACTTGAGTGGAGTTCATAATGTTTTCCATATTTGTAATCTCCGGAAGTGTTTGGCCGACTCAACACTTCACGTGCCCCTTGAAGAAATCCGAGTCGATAAAACGTTGAAATTCGTGGAAGAACCGATAGAGATTCTAGATCGGCAAACTAGAAAGCTAAAGAATACCCGGTATACACTCGTTAAAGTTAGATGGCAAACTAGACGTGGACCCGAATTTACTTGGGAACGTGAAGATTCTATGAAAGCCAAGTACCCTCATTTGTTTGACGAGTCTAGTTAGATTAAATTTCGGGACGAAATTCCTTTAACGGGGGAATGATGTAACATTCGTGATTTTTAATGTGTAATTAACGTGAATTAAACGTGATTTTATTTGATTTAATTCCGTGATATGGTGGCTTAATTTACTCTCGACCCGTTTGACTTTGATTAAATGTGATTTAACGTGATTATTTGATTCTCGAATCGTTAACCTAAACGTGTCGGATGACTAATTGTTCTAGTGGTTTAAATAATTAATTCATTTAAATATGAATTAGAGAACGTGTATGTATGCTGAACGAGACTATGTGAACGTATTGATTGGGTTGGAACGTGAAACGACTTAAAGGTTAACTAGAAATGTAATCGGGTGATCCATGGGTCGACCCATGACCCATGAACCACCACCCATTTGATCCAACCCTATCCAATTCCACCCAACCCAAGCCTCCCACCTCATTCCATCCATTCATTCAATTCTTACACCCACTCACCCTCTCTCCCTCACTAAATGCATTCAAATTCTCTCTCACTAAATTCTTACACCCACTCACCCTCTCTCCCTCACTAAATGCATTCAAATTCTCTCTCACTAAATTCTTACACCAATCAAGTGTTGTTCAAGTTAGTTTTGCAATAAATTTATCATCATTATCATCATCTAGGCATCATATCAAAAGTCGAATCTTCAAGTGCAAGAAATCTTGTTTTATAGCTTAAATTCGGGTTTGGACTTCTAGTGGAAGATTTGGTAAGTTAATCTTGTCTTAAATTAATCATTTCATGTTTATAAACTCAATTCTAAATATATATAAACAATCTTGGGTCAAATTGTAGTCAAAATCGTTCTTGGGTCGAAATTAGGGTTTTTAATGAACTAATGGGTCAAAAACCGGGTTTTATGTTTGATTGTCGAAATGAGTTCAAATTCTTGATGGAGTTATGTTTTAAAACTTGTTCCTAGCCTAACATAAACGATTCTTAGCCAAATTTCGGGTTAAATCATGATTAAATCGAAAACTAGGGTTTTTATTTATGAAATGGGTCAAAAACTACATATTTGGAATTTCACATATTATGGATCAAACTATTAGACGAGTTATGTTCTTGAACATGTTTTTGAACTATTGAAGCCAACACTTGGTAAAATTTCAGGCTAATTCCTTCAAAAACGAAAATTAGGGTTTCACATTTTGAAATTTAGTCAAAATGAAATTAACCACAAGAAAATGATGATTTCGATCGATCTGGGCAGAGGGTTGGATTTGTTTACATCTGAGACATTCATCAATACTAAAAAACAAGTTACCATTTGCCCCAATTCGGATTTAAGTGGTAGAAATTAAGGATTTTGGATCGTGGTCAACGTTTGACCTTTTGGTCAAACTGTTCTTCCCTAAGAGTTTACCCAGATCGTCCCTGCTTCCTTTCCACCGTAAGCCACGCCCATTGTGGCGTAGGTTACGCCCCTCTGGAACTCCAAAATCAACCTTACGCCTCCCACCTTCTGTTTACGCTAGATTCGAGTTTACGAGACGCCAAAATCAACTTTTCCAAGCCACCGTAAGATACGCCCCCCCCCACTGTACCTTACGCCCTCCAGCCTTATGCCACCGTACCCTACGCCTCCTGGTGCCGTAAGCTACGTCTGTTGTTCCATCAGTCACCGTATATTACGCCCCCACCCACTGTACCTTACGCCCTCCAGCCTTATGCCACCGTACCCTACGCCTCCTGGTGCCGTAAGCTACGTCTGTTGTTCCATCAGTCACCGTATATTACGCCCCCACCACCGTAGGTTACGGTGGTGTGGCTCCTTGTTTTCCCAGATTTTTATCTTGCTTTCTTCCCTCTTCTTGAATCTTGTCCAGCCTCGTGTGGGTCTTCTTGAGCTCTGTTGAGTCGATTTCATGTTGGTTGTGGTGTGGGGAAGCCCAAAAATCTGATTTATTGATCAAGAAATAAACATTGTATAAGATAGATATATATATATATATATATATATATATATATTCACAGACCTCCCCCTTTTCTTTTACGTAATATTCTAATTATGGGCCACACATCTAGGCTCAGTTGGGCTTTCATTTGGGTCTTTCAACATGCCACTAAGATGCTCCATTCGATCGGTTAGAGAGTCCAAGTCTAGTGTTCAAGCAGAGCATTATATATAAATGTATTTAAATGTATTGAAATACAAAAAAAAAAACAAAATCATATGTATATATATGTACATAAATAAGCATGCTTATATTAATACACATGCTATAAATACATTTAGGTCGTGATCATTGACGGTTGGACATTCTTGGATCGACTTAAATATTTATAAATCAATTTACAACTTGACGATACAAGGCAAAGGTGAGTCTCGTAGCCCCTACGTTTATCTTATTTTGGGGTGGAAAGTGTACTCGTTATTAAACGGTTGTCGGTTGATTCACTTGTTATGATATGGAACGAGATGTTGAATGCTTACTTGTTTTGCTTGTTCACGTGATTGTATGGGTTTATGATTACGCATTGTTCATCATGTAAGTCGTGCCGGTTTATTACGCATTATTTATTATGTAAGTCGTGCCAGAAACGTATTTTACGCATTGTCTATCATGTAAGTCGTGCCGGTTTATTACGCATTATTTATTATGTAAGTCGTGCCAGAAACGTATTTTACGCATTGTTCATCATGTAAGTCGTGCCGGTTATCGCTATTATTAAACGTAAACGTTGACTTGTGTTGATTTGTGTGAACGTGATTAGGTATCCTAATCCTCGTGTATCGTTAACGGTTGATATCCCGACACTTGATTTTCATTACTTAAACCTACGAACTCACCAACTTTATGTTGACACGTTTTAGTACACTTTTCAGGTGAACAAGTTAATGGAAGACGTATTGGATGAATTATTGCTTGATTGTGCTAGGATTGGACTTGGTCTTGGACTTCATGGATCCGTGATTCATAGTTCCCGATTATGGGTTATGCTTAGGATCATTTACCATCTTTTGAACTATATTTTGCAAACGTTTGATGGGCGTGCTCCTTATGCATTTTTGTATGATTCCAGTACTTGTAATTGATTGATATATGGATTGTCCAATCCTTTAAATGCATTCTAGATTGTCTCTACTTAATTTCCATGCCCTGTTGTGCTTAGTATGTAACCCTCATGATTCCGCCTTGTTGGGGTGTTACAAATTTTATTCAAATGTTTGCTGAAACTATATCTCAAAATTTTTCTCATCTTCCAGCTTCATAATCCTAAGGAAGTTACAACAAAAGAATATAATGAAATTTACAAGAAGACCTTCAATGAGTATCTAGAATCGTTAGCATCTTCACACTTTACAAGGGGGTGAAATCAAATATTTTTCTCTATTTTTTGTGGTTATACTCATTTTGTACAAGCTTTGAACTACTCAAGATATAGTTACTTTTTTGGTTGTTTACATTTTAACCTTTTGGACTGAGTTGTAGTTTTTCAAGGTGCAAGCACAAACACTTAAAGATCGTATTGTGTGGTTTCATGAGTATTTTGACAGTTTGCTTAACGTGCAGGTGACGTTGAGTTTAGATTACCTATTACTATGCCAAGACTGTTGTGGACTACATTGCTTTCAATATATTAGTCAACACTGCAGGGAACAACAACGGTTGTGGACTACAAGAGCAGACACTTTAGAACATGGAAATACATATTATATACTTGATTAGAATTAGAATTATCTTAGATTGTTCGTATCATTGGGTAGTTGTAAAGTTTGAAAAAAACGACCATCCTAATAGTTTTTTAATGCATTTACATCGCGCAATCAATTAAAATTCATCTCCGTCGTGCAACGCACGAGCTTTAAGCCCTCGTATATTCTAAATGTGAGATATATGTATTGAATGAATTTACAAAGTGACACTTAAATACAAAATGCAATAAAGAGTAAAAGAAATGAACCAATATTACATTTGTATGTATGATCAATCAGAAAGAAAAGGAACTAACCATAAAAAATGAGAGGAAAAAAAAAAAAAAAGAGAAGTAAAATCGTAATCTAAAGGCCAAGTATTATAACTCCCGAGCTGCCATAAAGTTATTGTAAGACGAGGCCGTACGTAGGACCTGCTGAGATTGACAAACAGCTTATGAGCTATATTTAACTAATTACTCCGTATTAATTAATTAATAATAAGTGAATTATAGCTTTCAAAACTCTTTAAAAAAATACATATAATATAGTAGAAAATTTATAATATAAGTTATTTAAATTGATATATATACACAACATTTATATATTTATTGTAAATTTATAACAATAAAAAAACTAATTCCATAAGTATATAGTGTTTGTTGCAAACTCTTGATTCTTTTTTTTTTTTTATGAAATATATGTAAGTGATCATTATCAAATCATAGACACCTAACCTAAATATAACTCTAATTACTTAATCTCATTAAGATTAACTCGAAGAATTTTAAAACAGATATCTAGGGTTGAATCAATAGTTAAGTTCAAAACACTCTATTCAACTAACTGAAAATCAAATCAAATCAAAAAGAGATAAATCTATTCAACTAATTCAGATTAAACAAATTAAGAAAAAACATTCATGAACAAATGACTAATTGGTATTATTTGTATAAAACAATTTAGAAAGTATTGACTTCGATTCAAAAAAATCAATATCAAATCCAACTCTCTTAGATAAGTTAATTGATTACGTTCAAAAAAAAAAAAAGATAAGTTAATTGACCACAAAATCTCTAAAAAAATAACCCTGACCTAGCTTCTAATTAAGAGAATTAAAATTAAAGATGCAAATACCTTGCTAGAAATTATATGCCGGACCAATTAAAGTCGTTCATCATTTGTTGTGATGAATGAAGCATAGAACCATGTTGTTGTTGTTGATCTCTTTCTGGCTTTAACGACTTGTCCATATTTGGCAAACTATAGTTAACTAATCGAGGATTATCGATATCGACACCATTACCAACAATATACCCATGATTACCAGGGTTGATGATCATCCCATTGAGGTCACCATTATTGTATGGTCTATTGTTGTAGAAACCTTGTACAGCTACTTGTCTAAGTTGATATTCAATATTGGCTTGTTGTTGTTGCCTTTGAATTTCGAAGTCTTTCTTAAGCCTTTCGTACATACCCAAGGGCCCTAGTATGGGGTCTTCCTTGCGACAGTTTGCCTCCCAGATGAGCGAATCCACGACCCTTTTTGCATCTTCATGGCTTAAACCCTTCACCAATTTGGTCACATTACTTACGCCGAATATCTTATGAACTGCTTGAAAGTCTGAGGTTCTTTCAACCGGGAAAAAAGGTGCTAGTATGCACTTTTCCGTGCACTTCTTTCGTTGGTGGCGGCACGATGCGCATGCCGGGACTCCACCACCACCGTTGTTGGTGGTAATTATGGGTGGTGG
>CM067170.1:86486214-86508714 GCA_034093135.1 Erigeron breviscapus | reverse complement strand
TGGATAGTAGGGTTTGAGTGTATTATGGTGTGTCGGTGTGTACAATGTAGGATGGTGTCTTTGTTTATATGATAAGAGGAATGTAGGGGGTGTTTGGTTATAAGTTTAGGAGATTACGAGATGAGAGTTTTCGATGAATGGTCCTAAGGTTGTGATCCCCTTTTTTTAATTTTAGGTTGTTACACTGTGTGCTCAATGAACAAAAATACACTTAGGGCCCGTTTCTTTTTTCAGTCATTAAGTGATGAGTGTATTAAGTTGCTGAATGTATAAATAAAGTCTGAATGTATTAAGTAAAAGATAGATAATTGACGGTTATTTTTGTTTATTAAGTCAAAAAAGAAACATAAAATTTGACTTAATTATTAAGTTCTTAACTATTAAGAGTATTAAGTAAAAAGGAAACGGGGCCTAGTTCATTATACTATTGAATAACAATGGCCACATAATCAATTTGTTAGTACTTGATTTGGGAAGCAAGTTACCAATTACTTTGGTAATATGATTATTCTTAAAGTATAACGATCTTTCTAAACAAAAGAGTTGTATTGAGCTTATTGGATGCGATATATTAGCACAATGAACTTTGAGTGCATTAACCTGTAGTTTGAAGGTTGTTATCTTAAAATTTAAGGGGCCCTTACAAGATGAAGGAATATAGACCAAACTAGTCCTTTAACGTAAATAGGTTCAGCTCAATAAGTAAGATGGACCAGCAAGATGAATCAGCAGGCAAGCAGGATGGACCAACACTTAAATGGACAAGTGAGCAGGATGAACCAACCGATGAACCAACAGATGGACCAGCAAGTAGGATGAACCAACAAGGCAGATAGGGTTGTGAGTTACCTATAGGAATCGCCACCCGAAGGAGACCTCTCCTTTGGTCCTTCTCATTGTGGTGTGTTGTTTCATCGTGTGCAGTTTATCTCCAATCATCAAGCATCCGTCTTAGAAGAACCGGACAACCTCTAGGCCAGTGTGAATACACACCATTCTATCATCCTTTAGCACGTCTGGCCGAGTTGACTCAAGCCAACTGCATTATTTCAAGAAGGAAAGCAAATACCCTTCAACTCAAGATATATATATGCTTTATGAAAACATAGATGTATTGCTAGTTTGAGAACCCGAATTGGTAACAAGGAATTGATATTTCTAGAGTTTGTTGATGGAAAATGTGCTTAATTTTAACTATCACATTTATGTGCTCAAAATTTCTTGTTCTCACTGTATATGATTTTGAGTAATATAAAAGATGATGATAAGTAGGAAATCCTAGATTGCTAGTGAAAAGGTGCCAGCTCATTTCTTTTTAGCTTCCTTCTTTGTTGCTTGCGTTGGGAGTTCGGACTTTTAGAGGTAATGTGTTAAGGTGAGGTTTGGACCATTTAAAAGGAATATCTAGATTATAAATCTGTATAAGCTTCAGTTCTGAATCCATGCTTGGTACTTATGCTGTCAAACAGTTAAATATGATAGGGTCTTTTCAGCACTATATACACACTGCTATCTGTTAGTATTGTTAATGCCTCTTTGCGGGTTCACCTTTCATTAAAATGGCTATTGACACCATGATGAAGCTGATTTGTTCTTTAGCTCGTTAAGCTGGTTTAGTCAGCAACAACGTTAAAAGTGTGGTTAACAAATAAGATATTGTCCTAATCCTGTATAAATAAATGAATTGCTTATTGGAGTAGCATTATTTGTGTGGAATTTCTGTGCTACTTCTCTGAATATTACGTTCTTTGTTTATGTACATCTGAAAACAATGGTTTTCAAGAAATCTTCAACTTTGCGTTGTATGTGGTAAAGCAGAATTGCTAGAGAGACATATATACAAAGACTATAATTTCCTGTTTTTCTTCTTTTTTGTGATCTACAGGAACATCAGCTTGTCCTTCTGCCAAGTTCTATTGCAGGAATGCAGGAAGTTCACCTCGATTTTTATTCTCATCTCGTGTGAACGACCAAGTTTGTGGTTAGTTTATTTCCATCTTTACTTTTGTTAACTTTTTTACTGAACCAGCCTTGTTATTTGTCATTCTTGTATAGAAAGAAAATGAAAATGAGCTCAATAGATAAAATACAGTGTTTGTATTTATGAGCAATATGCATTATATGGATTTGAACTGACTTTGACAGTTTTATTGATTATAAGTTTTTTATACCCTTTCTTCGTCAGACTGTTGTGATGGGAGTGATGAGTATGATGGCAGCATCATCTGTCCAAATACATGTGTCATGGGTGGGCATACAGAATACAAGACACTAAATTACGGTTCCCGCATCACTAGACTTCGTTCCGCTGGTGTCAAACAGAAAAAAGTCAGCCTTAGTGGGGAAGACACAATCCATAAACTCCAAGGTAACACATGGTTCTCTATGCTCTGTAGCCTGTACATTCTATATAATGAGCTTCGTATACACTTGACTTTTTTTGTCAAATTAATTTACCTATCAACTACTCCGTATAAAATTTGTTGACAATGGTTATATAAATACTTATACAACCAAACAACATTTTCTCATGTACGATAACAATACACCACTATCCATTTTGGGTTGACAAGTTTTCAAGCCATTGTAGTTTTTATCATAATTTTTGGCCCGAAAGTGTTCTCGGTTTCATGCTTATATAAGGGATATTACAAAATATAATAATAGCCGTTTGGAAGTAAAAATTTATAGGGGGCGTTTGGTTGCAGAAAACACCCCTTGTTTTCCATTTTTGTTTTCCAAAAAAACATGAAAAACAGAAAACGCGTTCTAAGCATAGTTTTCTAAAAATGTTTTCCAAGAAAACAAAAAACAATGTTTTCCACTTTTCAATAGAAAACTTGAAAACATCCTTTTCTTGTTTTCCATTTTCATTTTCCATTTCCTTCCTCCCTCTCCCCTCACATCTCTAACATGTTTTCTAGTTTTCTAACTAGAACGCGTTTTCAAAATTTTTATTTGTTTTCTAGAAAATAAAAACCCCTTTCATTTTCTAGAAAATTAGTAATGGAAAACAAGAAAATATTTTCTACAACCAAACGAGCCCACAACTTTTCAGTTTTTCCAAGTTTTGATTATAATATTGTTTTCCTTGTAGCATTGTCAATTCTTTTTGGTTGCTGTAACTAACAATCTTGACATCGCTTAAGTAAACATTTTCGTTATAACGCTGATACGATCCATATTATTTATTTATGAGATAATATTAATTTTATTATTATTATTAGGTATTATTTAGGAAAGTATTATTAGGATCTTATTTAATTAGGTAAATCTTAGGGAACAAGTTAGAGGTTATCTATATATAGGGCTTTATGATTGTATTATAAATTGTGTGGAATATTATTCAGAAGTTTATTGTTCATGTTTAGTTAATTTAGGAGTTTACTGGTTCTCGAATACCAGCCTATCTTTCTTATTGTTCTTATCATTTGATACAAGCCATTGGTTCGTATCAAACGCTTTCAGTACAACTAGTACGGTGTTTTTGGTAATGACGTCACTTAAATAATGCTTGCAGGTTTGAAAGTTGTGATAATCGTACAGGTGCTTCTTATTGGTTTTGTAATCTTTCTTTGTCAGTGTCGTAGACGTATGAAGTCGAAGAGAAGATATTCTCGTTAAGGAACATGTATCTTGGCCATAACTAACTGTATGTTGTTATCATATCATTAACATTTTAGTTCTAGCAGACCATTTAGCTGAAAACTCTAGGAATGGTGATTTGGTAATGGCTTTTTTTGAGTATGTAGAGTTGGTTATATGTAGTGAAAAGAGGTGCTCAAGCCCCATTGTATTGAATATTTAGAATAGATAGGAATACAATAATATCTTTTTCAGGTGACTAAATTATATGCAAGACAATTTAGTATGATCTTATAAGTTGTCACAAAATCTGAACTGTTTTGTCATTCATTTGTCAATCTGTTCATGTATTACCTTTATACATACAAAAATATGATATTTAATTTCAGAACTTTTAAGTTAATGAATGAGGCCTTCACTACTTCAACAGATGTAGTTTGGCAAACATCAGAGCACAAACATTTGTGGATTGTGGCAGCTTAAGCTATGGGATTAGAAGTCAAGATCGATAAAAGAACATCCTGTGTCCGAGGAGTAGCATTAGCCCGACAAAGAGGGCAATTACCACGTGAAAATAGCCACATATCAATACACGCGACATGAAAAACATGTGCGCATTCTGGCATTATCCTAACTTCATCATTTTCTTCGAATTCACCCAAGCAAATCACACACGTCCCTTCTTTAAAATCTTTTGAGTACTTATGCACCGTCAACAAGACAGACGAATTACCACTTGAACTCGATGCACTAGTACTAGTACTACTAGGGTTCGATAAACTTGCATTGGAGTCACGTTCAACCCTAATTCTTGGACGGCGGTACATATTGGGTGGTCTAGTTGGCTCAGGGGTGGGGTCAGGATTATTACGACAACTAACCAATATGCAATGGATAAAAGCGACTACAATTGCACCCGAGACAACCCCAAGAACACCAACTAAGAGCGGGCTAACACCATCGTGATAATGGTTTGAGTCACCCATTGTGGATTAAAAATGATAGTTGAAGTATATGCTAATGATACATAAATTTGATCGTTGTTTAACTTTAAGATGTTTGTATATATATACATGACTCAAGATTCGGTGTTGATGTCACGGTGTATTAACATGACTTTGATGCCAAATTTGGACACAAACCAAAATGAGAAATGTCAAATGTGTATATATATATTATATAGTTATGATCATATGAGTAGCATAATATATTTATCATATTATTACTATATATTATTCGTGAAGACAAAAAAAGAGCCGAGAGAGAAAACGAGTTGCTGGGTTCGTGGCGGCACGGCATCATATTTTGAATGGATAAGTTCGGTTTTGTATTATAAAAGGCTAAAGAAGATTTTTACTTGTTATTGAAGGTTATATACACTTAACTACTACACATATTTTTTGAGAGAGAATATGACTATAGTAATTGAAACATATCGAAAACTTTAATATCGTATGAAAGTTATATTTGGCTCAATGGCAACCAGGATTGGAAATGAGGAGAAATAAGTTAGGAGGTCATATGTTTTTAATCTATAGATATCGAGTTTGAGATCTTTATTTCGAGTCTAATAAACAAATTTCAAATCGATTTTTTGGGTACATGTTCAAAATTATCGATCGATTTTGATCAAACATAAAAAGTTTTATCTCATTAACCAAACAACTTAACATACTTATTGAAGAAATATTAAGTATTTTTCATTATTAACTTTTTATATTAAGCTTTATCATTTATATTCTTATTTTGCGCCAATGAATAATATATACTCCCTGTGTTATTCATTTTGAGATATGTAAATTATTCAAAATGCATTTAATGAATAAATTATAACATTAATCATTTATTTTTTAAAATATTTTCACTAGCCTTTTATATTAATACGTGCACCAAACAATGTTGCCACCACAGTAGTCGCCACCACCACATTGTGGTTGTAATGCGCGGGTATCGTGTTGGTTTATACTAAAAATAGAATTCAAAATATTCACCGAAAACACGGTGATGCAATGACTATTGGGTCATGTATTGTAGACTACGATCGATTTTAGTTGGTGGTCAATGTTAATGTAAGAATGGAAAAATAAATAATTAAAATTGTAATCTCAGTGTTTGGTGTATTATTCTGTTTTAAAAAAAATGAAAAAATTCTAGCTATGAGGATCAGTTTTAAATTATTTTTTTTTACTGGTTCAACAAAGTAACAAACCCCTTAACGTGAATTCAGTTTTCATATACAGCTCTTGTGTGATTCTCCTATTTATCACTTGGTAAGTAATTCCCCCTTCCCTTTTAACTGAACCTCTACTGGTAGTGAGTTTAACAGTTTTAGGGACAAATGTTTGTATAATTTTGGAAATGAACACCAACTGTTTGATAAAATGCCTCAGTTAGTATACAAAGCACCTAGATATTATGTATGTTGTTGTTGGTCCATAAAAACATACACCACACGTCCACACGTATGTGTTAGATGTATCGACCTTGTTTTTCTCGAGCTTTTTGTCGATGGGCTCAACCTTATAAGAGCTCAGTGTGACCCATTTTCGAGCCTCATTTTAAAGTTTGATACTTGATGGAAAATTGATTGACTTGGTATGTTAATGTATATTCTTATAATGATTTTTATCTGCAGGGTTTCCGTTGCAGAGAGCATCGTATCATCTCTGCACATTGAAGCTATAATAATAAGTAAATCATGGCGCTTTCAGTGCCAAGGCTACGTAAACCACTGATTTCGTTTTCTTTACATTCTTTGTACTTTTCTTCGGTTATAAATTCAGTCTCATCACAACGATTTGTTGAGAAATCGACTCAAGATGCAGTCGCAGCCAAAAGTTACCAGCAAATAGCAGACATTCTTAGTGTGTCAGAAGAAACTTGTCAGACCTCTAATCCCTTTTCGTTTCTCATAAACTTTCACCAAGATCATAGAACCAAAATTATTGATGAAATTTTACAAAGTTTTGTTCCTCTAAGACCTCGTGATCGCCCTCGACTTGCGTATGCCTACCTTCTCTCTTTCACATTGCAAAGCAGTAATCCTCTACCACTGTCCCTGGCAGTCCTACAGCGCACCCTTCGCTCAGGCTGTTCCCCTGTTCCTCAAACTCACCTACTTCTTTCTACTGTATGGCTTCATGAAAGAAAGCAAACTGAAGAGTCTGTTGCTAGTATGCTATTGCAGATGAAGTCGATTGGATATCGACCTGATGGTGGTGTATGCAACTACCTTATTTCATCACTATGCAAGGTTGATCAGTATGAGGAGGCGGTTCATGTCTTGCGCTGCATGGCTGGTGCAGGATGTGTTCCAAATTTAGAGAGTTTTGGCTCTGTAATTGGTCTACTTTGTGACCTTAGAAAGACAAAATACATTGAAGAGCTAATGAAAGAAATGGTAGTTAAGTTTAGATTATCTCCGAGAAAAGAGATGGTGGTAAAGGTCCTAAAGGCAATGCGAGCAAACAAAGATGTACATAAAGCAGTTGAAATGATTAATTTTCTTGAAGAGATGCATGTACAAATTGGGTTCGAGAGCTATGAGCTGGCTGTGGAGATGTGTTTAGAATCTGGTTTGTTTGTTTTGGGAGGGAAAGTTGCTTTAAGAATGACTGACAGAGGTTTTATACCTTACATAAAGGTAAGGCAGAAGGTATTCGAAGGACTGACTGCCGTCGGTGAATTGGATTTTGCTTATATTCTTAAAAAGCGGTTCTCAGAATTGAACTCTTAGTGTCCCACATATTATTACGATTTATGAATTTACATTTTGTTGTGTTGTGTATCAAGAAGCCATGAATCCATGATCACTTACCTTTAAAGTATTCATAATTACAACCTGATACAAGTATTGAATATTGATGCAGTCAGTTTTTTTTTTCCTTTACATGAAGACACTAAGACAAGACAGGGTAAGTCGCGTCCATTGTAATAGCACACTTGCCTTTTCTACCTCTAGTTCCACGCTTGATTCTCATATAGCCATCTTCACCCCAGTCTTTACCCCAAGAATTCTTAACAAGCCAGTACTTTGTTCCATTTTCTTCCCCGTAACCGACCACTGTTACCGCATGATTCAAGTGGGTACCACAGGGACCCGTGAAAATACCATGGGAGTATAGCTGAAATAGAAAGCCAGCAGCAATTGCAACTGATACGGGTTGCTTGGAGACCGCAGCTTCTAGACTTTTCTCATCCTTAGCAGGTACTTTTTGGTATTCTTTTATTTTAACTGCACGTATTTTAGCTTTTGATTTGTTGCATTTATGCTCTCTGGCTACATAAGGATAATCATCTGCTGCTGTGATTCCACCATTGTGTATGATAAACTCATATGCGTGTTCCATTATACCACCAACGCATCCTGTGTCACCATTGTCGACATCACAATCTATAAGCATTTGTTCTGATAGAGCTGTTAAATTGCCACTTTTTATTTTGTTGAGGCCTTCAGTTGCTGCTACTGCAGCGAATGCCCAACAAGCTCCTGCATTTGTAATGCCTTTTGTTTAGTAATTATACAATGCCATATAAATGTCATATTGCATCAAATTTTTGTACACTTCCAACGCACTTAATGATGTCAGTGAGGTAAAATGCATTAAGCCTAGAGGAGATAGTTTCTACCCATTTGCTTATGAATGGGTGGATTTGGTTTGTGTTTATTCCAGCTGTATCAAATCAGAATAAAATTAGCTGAAAGGGAAACCTGTCAGACGGGATGAAATTCACTCCCGGTCTATTTTTAATGCGTGCAACATTTTAAATTGTTTTATTCAAATATTTAGATTATTGTTGTAATAAAGTAGCCTTTTCAATCATAATTAATGCATTACTCGTATTATTTATAAAAATTATGAACAAATAAGTGTTTACATGTCAACCCAACCCAACTATCCTGTTTTGTCCCATACTAAAAAATGACCCAATCAACCCCAATCCTTCTTGACCCTTTACCCGATCTGCCCGCCCCACCCAAGTTGCCACATCTAGTTAAATCTCACAATTCTTGTACCGCATTTGCCTTGATCTCTGATATGAGTCACGGCTCCTTTCTTTCTCCAATCCACACTTGCTGGCAAATCCTGTGTGATGTTGATAGGATGAGCCGAACCCGAATGTCCATGACTTTTATAACCCATATAAAAAGATTGAAACTCCTCATTGGTTAGATCCGCATATTTATTGTCAGTGAGCTTGTAGGAAAGATTTTGTGAGTTGATATACTCGATATACTGAAAATTAGATTGGTAGATACCGTATCTTATTCCCCTTTCATTATTATCTTTGTATCTTCTCCCATGTTTTTTGAGCCACTTCACGTACCTATGCAGATTATGGTTTGAGTTGTAGCTTGGTTGTTCAGGTTCCCGAACTGTACAACATAGTATACATGGGGCCAGAAGGGCAAAGAAAGCTATTCTGAACAGAATAATGGTCATTGTTATTAGTAAGTTTAGTTTAATTCAATTTAATTTGCTTTATTTTTTGATAAGTTAGTGGTTTCTATTAATGTAGTTCCATAATGTTGTGATCTTGTTCAGTTCATGTGTTTTGTGCTTTCAATATATGTTACGTTTATGCCTTGTAAACGGCTCTTGTATGCTGACATTTTCTATCTTTCAATACCGAAACTGAGGTATGCCATTCTTGATACCCACCGTTCTTATGCTCGAAAATTCGTATATAAAATTTGGTAAATTTATTCACTAAACATCATGCAGGACTTTGTTTCTTTCTTTTCCTTTCACAATAGTAGGGGCCATGTACATAAGATGAACTACCCTTTTTTTTCTTCTTTATTTACTTTAATTTATATACTAATAAACTAGGCCCCAAAATTGATCTCGCTTAGGCCCCAAAATTGATCTCGCTTCAGGCTCCCAAAAAGCTTAAGCCGGCACTGTTGATAGATGATCAGATGGATATAAAACTATTTGTACTGAAGTTATGTAAATATAATTTATTTTACAGTTTGCAGGTCATATGAACATCGCTACAATAAAGCTAAGCTCGAGCTTAATAGGGCTCGTGCTAGGCTCGAAAACAGTTGAGTAGGCTTGAGCTCAGCAAGCTTTCAATATGCATGACTCGATTAGCTTTGAACACGACTCAAGTTTTGCTCCATAATATAAAGTTAACAATAAAAGAAAAAACCAATCATCAATAGATGGATTGGTATATGGTGGAGCCTGAGACTGAGAGGTCTTGGGTTCAAATCCTGGTGTGAGCAAAATGCTCCCAGGAATGGAGACAGGGGTTTTCCCATAATTGGTTTCCTCTGGAATTGGAGTTGAGTATATGAAGAGGCATGCCGCTGAGCCCAAATTTGCCGTTCAAAAAAAAAGAAAACAATAAAAGAAAAAGAGTACCCTAAATCAAAAGCCACCATTATAACTCCAAATATAACTTCATTTCATAATTTCAATTCTAATATTCTTAACTTGTATGGTGACATTGTATTTTACAACATGAAATATTTCTGTTTTATAAAAGGGAAAAATGAATATTGTGTCACATATTCAAGTTTAGTTGAAAAATTACTCACATATTAATTTTTCAATGTTATTTTTTATAATTAATAAATGATGGGGCCTCATATTTTTTATGTATTAAAAAATTAATATGTTATGAGTTTTTCACCAAACTCGATTGTGTGATAACACTCTATTACATTTGGTAAAAACAATAATTTAGATTGGAAAAGAGAATAACTGGATTATACTTGTCATGTTGTAAAGTTTTAAGAAAGATTTTTAAGTTAAGAGAATATATATTTCTCTTTATAAAATTAGTAGAAAAATACTCCGTCCCATTTCTATACTATATTATAAAGCAAATAAGGTTTCAACTTTCAATTTCAACAATGTACACATGATAATGCATGATGTATCATACATCAATGCCCTACAACTTTCAACTTTCAACTTTCATTTTCATCTCTCTTCTCAAATCTCAACCACTCATTTTTTCTCTCTCCTCCATAAATCATTTTATTCCTCTAATTTATTCAAAATCTTTTATCTCAAAAACCGTACATCGTTAAATTATAAAAATTATATGGGTGTTCTTAAAATTTCATGCTCTTTCATTAGAGATGTCATTCAATATACTTTCGACGAATTTATAAATCCGAAAGCGAAGCTCGTACGGCTAAGACATTGGGCTATCACACTCTATGACCTATCACACTTTATGACATATCATCCCCACTATCTCACCGCCGCAAAGCGCGGGTACTTAATCTCGTTACTTACAAAAATATCAGTGAAATGCATGTGAAAGACGACAGTAAAATCCAAAGAAACGACACAAAAGTTCAGCCGTTTGCAGTTACTTGCAAAAATTACTCTTTCTTCACGATCTATCCATCTCCCCCCAACGCTCATATACTCACAGTAAAAAACACACACACACACACTCACACATCCAAATCTATACATACAACAATCATGTATCTAAAGCTTCCCCCTATACTCACAACCCTTTTCCTTCTAATCATCATCTTTACCACCGCCGTCTCCGCCGCGTCACCAACTCAGCCCGCCGGCGTGGCACTCAACCTATGGTGTGTTGCCAAAAACAACGCCGAAGATTCCGCACTTCAATCTGCCATCGATTGGGCATGTGGGACCGGAGGGGCTGACTGTACACCCATTCAGCAAGGTGGGCCTTGTTATGATCCGGCTGATATTAGGAAAACGGCGTCGTTTGCTTTTAATAGTTACTGTACTAAAAATGGTATGACTGAAGATACTTGTAACTTTGCCAATACTGCTGCTTTGACTTCCCTTGACCCAAGTAAATACTACTAATACTTCTTTCTCTTTTCTTTTCCTTTTTTTAGAAGAATAATTTATTTGTGTATTGATTGAGAGATAAAACTTATTTTTTTAGTTACCAAGTTTTTTGCTTTTATTACAATGTAGTGTAATTTGACAGATTAAAATTTTGGTTTTTTTTTATTTTTATTTCAGGTCATAGCGGTTGCAAATTCCCATCAAGGTATGTAATGTTTTTTATTAAGTAGTACTACTTTAGTGTTAAGTTTAAATTACTATTTTTGGCAAATGTAGTTAGAATCCAATCTTGATATTTTTAGAAATGTAGTAAGTTTTGAATAGGCAAGGAAGCCTAACAAACTGGGCTGGCTATTCGGGCCGTGTTTTGGTTGATTAGTGGTATTTGGGTGACCCATATTGTTTCGGCTTGTAATTTGGGTCAAGTTTCAGTCAACTGGAATTGTTTAGTAAAGGATATGATTAAGTGATGACCAGACATGAACATAGTTATCATTCATTCTTTTTGTATTCATTAAGTTGTTCGTTTATGTATTTCATACACATATATGAAATATCAGTAAAATAGAGTAGCAATCAATAAGCAAATGGACACAAACACTCTTAAACGAAAAGAGCATTGTATATTTCAAACGGCGTTTGTTTATCTATAACGAACATGAACACTTAAAGTTGGTTTTTTGAAGTGTTCATATTTATCATTATTTGGTTAAAGTTAAATGGAAAAAAAAATACTGTATATGATAAAGACCGTTAAAGTCCGTTCCGTTTGTTGCAGCCTAGTGTTTGGTTCCTTGAGTTGTGTAAGGTCCGTGTTGTTCTTGGTCAAACTCAGACAATAGTTGAGTCATCTCATATTTGACCCAGTTTAATTTGAGAACGGATTCAGTTTCATGTCTGATTAATTCGTGTTAGGTTTGTGTCATGCTTTCATGCCAATATAGTTTTCAGACATACATAACCTTTTTAATACTGGATGTTCATGATTATTTAGTACTCACATCTACTTTTTAATAATATAAGTGATTGGCTACAAATTATTCAAGATTCTGATTCAATTTATCAAGTTTAGAGAATTTCATTCGAGATACACTTACAAGTTGTTAATCACCTAACTAGTAACCCATCCTACCTTCAATCATCTGATCCATAAATACACTATAGTAATTGGTAAGTATACCGAAAATGCATATCGAAACATTTTAAATTGAAATGTTGCTGGAAATTGGCAGTTTAGAAGGGAAGAATACACTAGGAGCAACAGCAACAGGAGGAGGAACATCAACTGCAGATATTACAAGTAAAGGAGTTAATATTGCATTACATAGTGATATGTGGCTATGGTGTTTGTCTTTTGTTATATTTTCTTGGTTAAATTTTGTTTAGATGATATGACATTTTACTTCTTGATTTTTCCCCTTGGTGGAGTCGAAATGAGTTAGATTGGCAAAGCTAATTGGGTGAATTGTAAGAATTTATTTTAATCATATGGTTTGTGGCCCTTAAGTTTTAACTAATTTATTGTTTACCAAAAAGATGTAGGATGAGTATCTATTAGAACATGTCTTGTAATATTAGTTGGTTGAATTGGGTTATATGTGCCAATGGGGTTGGTGACCCATTGGTAAGGTCTTTTACCTTGGGACATTTGTTACAGCTGTTAAAATGAATTACAGGATGAAATTTTTTTGCCTGTTTAGATGTGCATTAAGGTTGTGTTTGTTTAATGACTTAATAAATAAGTCGTGACTTAATCAAAAATACTTAATCCATTAAGTCATCAAAGATGTTTGTTTTTTTGACTTAATAAACAAATAATAACTATATTGACTTCATCCATATATACATTATTTATCCATTCAGTCACTTTATCAATTCAGTCACTTAATGATAAAAAAACAAACAGGCCCAATCAGAGGTAGTTTAAATAGCCAGGTTCGTCGAGTAGTTAATAAGTTAAATTGTCTAATATCTTTTTGAAAGAATTTTGCTGAAATTAAACAACTTTTACTGTCTAACAATATGTATTCCAAGCATTAAAAACTTATACATAAAAGTCTCAGCTTCAAACCTCATTTACAAGCTCTAGCTTCAAGCCCTCTAGTCACAGCCGTAACTCGAAGTTTTTTTTGTCAAACATACCCTATATAAATATTTACCATTTATGGTCATGATCACCATTTCAAGTAACCGTTATTATAATGCATCCTTGGCCATTTTCTCATAATTATATTCATTCTAGTCATAATAAAACAAGTTTTTTGACCCCGGGCGTTGCCCCGGGAGGGCGTTGTCCGGGATCGACGTTGCGTCATGCAAACATATATACATACAACATTACCTAAAAGTTTGGACACTTAAACTTTACTATAAGGGGTAGAAACTAAAAAAATTGGTGCCCAAAACCTAGAGTTTGATGGTAAAAGTTAGAAGCCTTAATATAAGAGATAGAAAGTAAAAAAAATAAAATTGATGATTAAAGTTAGAACTATAATTAAGTTTGTATACAAAAAGTTAGACTAAAGTAAAAAATCCAAAAGTTAAGTGGTAAAAATAAGTTTGAAGCATTAAAATAAGAGATAGAAAGTAAAAAAAATAAAATTGATGATTAAAGTTAAAATCCAAAGTTAATTGATAAAAATTAAAAACTTTAAAAGTAAAATATACTTGTATACAAAAAATTAGACTAAAGTGATAAAACGTAAAAGTTAGGTTGTAAAAATAAGAAACTCTAAAAGTATACAATTGTAAAAAAAAAAAAAAAAATCGGAAAAAGACAAAATAGGAATAAGACGAAATTGCTGACGTCAGCCCCGGTTACTGTAGCTAAGCCTTGTATAATTGTTATATATATAATAATTATGTAGATAAGTTGTATAATTGTTATATATATATATAAGAGTTAAGTTTTTTTTCGTCCCTGTGGTTTATCGTTTGTTCATTTTTCGTCCTCGCGTTAACTTTTGGCTAAAATCATCCCTGTGGTTTACTTTTCGTCCCTGGATCCGTTAACCCCTCACGTGCAAGGCACGTGAGGGGCATTTATGTCTTTTCACCCATGGTTAAGTGCAAAATTCATCCTTATGGTTTGTCGTTTTTGCATTTTTCATCCTTATGGCGAGGATGAAAAATGCAAAAACGACAAACCACAGGGATGATTTTTGCACTTAAATTGGTGAAAAGACGAAAATGCCCCTCACGTGACTTGCATGTGAGGGGGTTAACGGCAAAGTTATAACGGCAGGGACGAAATGTAAACCACGGGGATGATTTTAGCCAAAAGTTAACGGCGAGGACGAAAAGTGATAAAACGATAAACCACAGGGACGAAAAAAGTACTTAACTCTAATATATAATTTGGTTTTACTAGCCAAACTACAATTTTCCAAAAAAATGGTCAAACATCAAAATTACTGATATTATCCAACGACTTTTGTCTGAGACTGTCATAAAACAATCCAATTTTGTCAAACAAGTTTTATAAACAAAAAAAAAAAACGAATCCGGTATTTCTGGCATTGGCAATGCAAGTTTGATCCACATCGCACGAATCTGGCATTTCCATTGTCGATTCACCAACCTGTCACTCCACCATTGCGTTTTATGACACACATTTTAATCCGGCATTATAATGCCTGTTTGGCATTAAATTTCGACACCTATTCCAGTCCGACATTAACACTGTCGAAACCACCAACCCCAATAAAATTTGCATGTCATTATTTTTATACCATGCATTTAAAATCTCACACGAGATTATAAATGCAGCTTTGAAGGCAAAGGCTAACTTAATAGGGGCAGGGAGGGGTCATGGCCCTCTCAAATGGTCCAGTAATAAACGATATATATAAGAGGTTTCGCAAAATACGAAGCAAAGTTCTATCCTGTCCAAGTGGTTCAGGCTGATGATACAAAGGTTCTCTTTGTTAGTCAGACGGAGGTTTGAGACTCTCAACAGTCTTTTTATTGTCCCTTTTATCTATTTTTTGGGTATATTTCTCAATACTAAATCATTCTCTTTTTCATTAATAGTTTTCCTAATAGTAAACTATGCACCAATACTTGATAATAGATTATAGTTAACATCACTTATAACTATGTAAGAAATATATACTTTACTAGTTTAGTACTTTAGTGTATAGTATATGTTTATTTATATAAATCTTGGATTCTTTGAATACCTGAAAAGTGTACTAAACAAGGTCAACACTAGGTTGGTGAGTTCGTAGGAGCGAATGACAAGGATCTAATGTCAAGGCCATTCACAATATGAACAGGTAAAATGAACAAGGAACACACTTACAGTAAGTCCTCGAAAGGCACAAGTACTCAAGTTAGGTTGGTTCATGGCACAACCTAATCACACATGTATCCCTTAACGAACTATACAATAGCTAGAAATACGTATAAGGAGTAAGGACAAATGATGTCGATAACAATAAGTGTCAAACAAGTAATAATGTATAGTCATCACGCACCTCATTGATCTCAAATGCATGTCATGTACTTCATTGTACTCAATTGCACGTTATGTACTTCATTGTACTCAATTGCACGTTATGTACTTCATTGTACTCAATTGCACGTTATGTACTTCATTGTACTCAATTGCACGTTATGTACTTCATTGTACTCAATTGCACGTTATGTACTTCATGTACTCAATTGCACGTTATGTACTTCATTGTACTCAATTGCACGTTATGTACTTCATTGTACTCAATTGCACGTTATGTACTTCATGTACTCAATTGCACGTTGTTGCACTACTTTGTACTCAATTGCACTTGCACCACATTGTACTCAATAAACGACAACACCATGTGTATATACTTCGTACGATACTACTTTTGAAAGGCCTTTGATGCTTATATATAGGGTCACCCGCAGCCTTCCCACCACATCTCCAACCTTTCAAAGGCATTACCGTCCTCCATATATACACAACTAACCTAAAACAACTCAGTATACATATACAATAACCAATCAACAAATCACATAATTGTACATCTACAAAACCGTCACACAACATGTAAATCCATAAATCAATCAATGTCCATCGATGACCCTCACGAGTAGATTCACACTTAAACAACATCAAAGTATATAGAATACTCATAGTAAGCAAGAGCATGGAAAAAATGATATCAACCAAGAAAATCGAACGTATGCACAAATTGAACCATGTCCCAAATCCAAGCAACATATAAATGCACACATAAGCAAGTAAGCACACAAGGTTGTACACTTTTCAGCCCGAATCTCAATTGAGTAGGGAGCTACGAAACTCACCTTGATTTCCAAGCAAAGCTACAAGTTAATATCAAGCCACAAACGTCCAACAACCGTCACGTGCCCACAACCTATCAACATATGCATGTACGTATCAATATATATACAATTATGTCCTCATTTGACTTCTATGAACATGTGAAATTGAACCCAGGACTTCAACACGTATTATGACTCGAGTAAGCTGCCTTAAAGAACAAAAAGGAACCCATTTGCATGCCCAATTAGACCCAAGGAGACTTGAACTCAAGCTAGAAATCAAAACAAGGAAACTGGACATCAGAGGGTGGCGTAAGCTACGGTCTAACCAGCCGTAGGTTACGCTGGTCAGAATTGCACTAGCGTAAGGTACGGTCTGATTGGGCGTAAGGTACGGTGGGCAGACTTCAACTGGCGTAAGTTACGGCTAGTAAGGGGCGTAGGTTACGGCTATCCAGAAAAGTCCATTTTGGCGTAAGGTTCTCATGTTTTGGCGTAAACAGAAGGAAATTTGGAATTTGAAGATAGGGAGGGGCGTAAGTTACGGCCCATTTGGGCGTAACCTACGCTGGTTACTGAACCTGCACACCAGCAGGTGTTCTTGGCACAAACACGACCCAAAACCCTAATTTCTTGATAGTTAGACCATGAAATCGATTTGCACAGCTCCAAGACCCATTTTTAAACATAGTTAACCATAGTTAGACATAACTAAACATGTTTCAACATTCAAATCCAACCCTTTAACACATTTACATGTTTAATTCCTTCTTGACCCATTTGTACTCAAATTGACCCAAAATCTAGTTTTTGGCATGAAAATCATTTTGAGAAGTTCTTGGACTCATTTTTAAACACAAGTAACTCATTTGAACATAACCCACTCCATAAATCCTTCCATGATATCACCTTTGACCCATAAACCTATTTGACCTAATTTGAAGACTTTGAAACCCTAAATTCGGATTTTTGGAGCTAGAAGGACCAAGAGTGCTTAGATTTATTGGATATACATGTTAACAACTTGAAAGGATGAATTTGAGCTAGAAAACACTTACCAAAACTTCCACAAATAGTCGAATCCGAATTTAAGCTAGTTGAAGACTTTTCTTGCACTTTGAACTTTGAATTCTTGATTTGTTGTAAGATTGATGATGAAGGTGATGAATTTAACCCAAAATCTAACTTGGAACAACCCCTTTGATGCATTACATTTAGAGATGGAGAGAAAGAGAGTGTGTATCAACTAGAGAAAGGGAAGGGAGAAAAAGATAAGGTGGGGAGGGTTGGGTTGTCTTGGATGGGTATAACCCATGGATAGGATCCACATTCGTTTTACTAGTTAACTTAATTGTCATCCAAATGTAAAGAATCGACTAGCACTAACCAATGATCTCGACTTGCCCATAAGTCCCAAATTGCACGACAATTGATCTATATGTATACATTGCACTTAATGAACTCCAACTTGCACTTGAACTATATTGGTCAACTCGATAACTAGTTAAATTGTACATATGGTCAAGGGGTCAAGAATCACGGTTGTTACAGTTATACAATTTATAAATGTTTATACAAACCGGGAAAATGAAAAATCGGATTGAGTGAAAGAGGCAGTCTAAATGTCGTATTGGACGAAACCGACACTGTAAATGGCGGATTGAGCGAACGCAGCCAGGTTTCATGCAAAATATGGTGGTGGGGTGACAGGTAGATGAAACCGGCATTTCCATTGCCGAATTCGTGTGACGTGGCCAGTATTAAATTTAATAAAAAAATGAAGTTTTCTTCAGATATATATAAGGTACGTATTACTTTGTGTCCTTTGGCAAAAACTTTGTAGGGAATAAGTGTAAAGGACTGAAGGGGTCTTCAATGGACAATTTATTGTCAGTATGCATATTGATAGACCAGTTTGTATCCATTAAGAAACTAGTTTGCTACTCAGTTTATAGCAACAGTTTGCATATGAGTGTATTGTGAACAAATTGTAATGTGAGGCCAAATTCTTTTAATTTTGTTTATTTCTCCTTCTTTTTAAATAATATAATGTGTTTTTAGTTTATTTATTTCTCATTCTTTTTAAATAATATAATGTGTTTTTAGTTTAATATAAATGATGACGTGACATGGACAAATTAAGTTTTCAGTTTGTTGGGTTGGGTTAGAGCTATGTTAGATTTTGTGTAGTGTTTTACTCTCATGGGCAATGACTACGCGCCAAAAATTTCTTGGAAGAAATTTCTCTAAAACAATGTGTATGTGCCCCCGTCATCTGTAGACACGAATGCATCCCCGAAAATCCGGGCCCTTTGCATAACTAGGGCTGTAAACGAAACGAACGAACACGAACGGGACCTTGTTCATGTTCGTTCGTTTAACTTAACGAGCAGTTCACGAACGGATAAACGAACATAATGTTGTGTTCACGAACAGATGAACGAACATAATGGCTTGTTCATGTTCGTTCGTTTATGTTCACGAACGAATGTTCACGAACACAAACGAACTACAATGAACAAACATATAGTTATAAGTATTAGAACTTAAATTCAAGATTACAAAATATCCATCGCCTAAAAGTTTTTACGAAATATTCCTACTTATGATACGAATATACAACATTTATCTAATAAAAAAGAGGTTTATATTCTTTCATTTCCAAAAAATAGAGTTTTAAATTTAAACTTCGAGTCCAATATCACACGATCATACGCTTTTAATATAAAAGAAGTATTTATACATCTATACTACTATATAAAGCAAACTGTCTCCTCTTTTTAAGTAATTAAGACTTTGAAATGACCATATTACCCCTCTTCTTTATTCACTAATTTAAACATCTTCACCTATATACCTATAATACCCTTAATGAAATAACTTACAACATAGATCCTCCAACCTTTAAATAACCATATTAACCCCTCTTACATCAATTAATTTACAATCACTACCACGCCACCACCACCGCTGCACATTGTTGCCGCCACACCGTCGTCGCTACCGCCATCACCACCGCATCGCGCGGGCATCCGTCTAGTTATAATAATATAATATATATATATATATGATATAAAAGAAATATTTATATTTAAAACTATTTTTTAGGTATTAGTTTATGTAAACGAACATAAACGAACGAATGTTCACGAACATAAATGAACGATGTTCACGAACATAAACGAACGAACGTTCACGAACAGATTATCGAACGTTCATGAACATAAATGAACGAACGAGAGCTTTGTTCATGTTCGTTCATTTAACTAAACGAACAAATTTTTGTGTTCATGTTCGTTCATTTAACTAAACGAACGAACACGAACGAACTTCCCGCCGAACGGTTCGTGAACTGTTCATGAACCGTTCAGTTCGTTTACAGCCCTATGCATAGCCAATTTTTGTTTTGACTTTGGAAAATATTTGACTCTGTTTATATATTGACCCAACTTCTAGAAGTCTAGAACTTAACAGCTGGTTGCATACAGTTACAAGTTCTTTTTGAATTCCTTCATATATAACAACACCCATTTTCCAGTTTTAAAACTGATCTTTAAACTCGTTAAATGACAGCAGTTCCATTCAGTCGGTCACGGCAAACCCATCCCCATTCTGGTTATCTTTCAGGCAATTGTTTTATTGACCCGCAATACGCTGCTTGAGACCGGTGTACCTAGGGAACATGCAAAGAATATGTTTAAGGAATTGTGTCAAACACCATCCCGGTTCCATATCACCGTTTCTGTTTCGTTTTTTTCCTTTTGCAAGAATCGAACTAGCCCTCTTTGTGTAGCTTTTGATTTCTGCTTCTGTATCTTTATTTGTTTGATGTATTCTGTATTTATCTTCCTTGTAATCTGTTTGAGCAATACATATATATTGATCAGTTTTCGTATTTATATTTTCAGAAGCTGATTCATACCAACTTTGAAAGATCATGTCAATACGTGTTTGGTATATATATATAGAGGAAAGTTATTTGTAGTACAAGCATTTAAAAAAGTACAAAAAGTACAAGGTTTTTTCCTCTTCTTCTTCCTTCTTCTTCCTTCTTCCTTCCATCTCCGACCACCACCACCACCACCACCATGATCATCTCCGACCACCACCATGATCCTCCGGCGACGACGACCATCTCCGGCGAGACTTACACATGTGTAAGTACAACTTTTTTAGTAGGGCTTCGCCCGTACCGTAGCAAACCGTCACCATCTCTTGGATCGCCGCCCATCAAATCCATACGATTCCCATATGCGTCCCTTGACGGTCAGTTTAGAACGGATAAGGGCCTCTGGCCCGTACCGTATCCATCCGAAAACGAACCTGATTCTCGCCGGAAAGTTAACTTACACATGTGTAAGTTGTACTTACACATGTAAGTTGTACTTACACATGTGTAAGTCTCGTCGGAGATGGTCGTCGTCGCCGGAGGATCATGGTGGTGGTCGGAGATGATCATGGTGGTGGTGGTGGTGGTCGGAGATGGAAGGAAGAAGGAAGAAAAGGAGGAAAAACCTTGTACTTTTTATACTTTTTTAAATGCTTGTACTATAAATAACTCACCCCTATATATATATATATATATATTGTAGATTGAATTTTTTTTTGCCATCCAAGATGACCCTGATGTTCATGACACAATGGCAGCGCGCGAAGGCCGCACAATAACATATGATATGGCCTATGTACTTACACTGAACCAACGACCTTTCAAGTCAATATCATAAATATAGAGGGGGGTTATTTGAGACCTTTAAAAAAAAAAACTCAAGAACCCCTCTCCACCCTTGGATAAAAAAACTGGATGAACCAGATTAAAAATAAAAACCCCTCTCAACACTAGAGGGGTATTTTTGTCAGCCCTCTGTCTCACTCTCTCCTTATTAAAATAATAGAATTCTATCTAATTCACTAAAAAACTTTTATCTCACAAACCGTAAATCGTTAGACGAAAAGAAAAGCATAGGTAGTCTTAGAATTTCGTCCTCTTTCATTAGAGATGCGACTCGATATACTTTTGACGACTTTTTAAATTTCGTTTTTTTCATCAGGTTCATCCTACACATGTGTAAGTTATTTTTCTTGATGTCCTACACATGTGTAGGATGAACCTTTTAGTGGTTTCCACTTGTCCTACACGGGCGGAGGCCGTACGGCTATGGGCTTCGCCCGTACCGTATCCAACCACCACCATCTCATAGATCGCCGCCCATCAAATCCAAACAATTCCCAAATGCGTCCGACTTCCAACCCCTTTATAAATGCCTCGAGGTAGCCTACCAAGAAGGGCGAAGCCCCCTGAACGAGCAACACCCGTTCGACTAAGGGCTACCGCCCGTACCGTCTCCATCCGCCCTCTGAATTAAAAAGTCGTCGAAAGTATATATGATGACCACTCTAATAAAAGAGGACAAAATTTTAAGTGAACCTTTTAGTGGTTTCCACTTGTCCTACAAATGTGTTGGATGAACCTTTTAATGGTTTTCACTTGTCGTAATGAACATTTTAGTGGTTTCCACTTGTCCTACACATGTGTAGGATGAACCTTTTAGTGGTTTCCACTTGTCCTACACATGTGTAGGATGAACCTGATGGAAAAAAAGCGATATTTAAAAAGTCTTCAAAAATATATCAAGTCGCATATCTAATGAAAGAGAACGAAATTTCAAGACTACCCATGCTTTTTTTCCGTCTAACGATGTACGGTTTGTGAGATAAAAGTTTTTTAATGAATTAGATATAATTTTATTAATTTAATAAGAGGAGAGAGAGAGAGAGAGCTGGACGAAATTTTGATTTTTCATAATGACAAACATACCTTTCCTGATCTAGATCTGATCTG
>CM067170.1:86131214-86481214 GCA_034093135.1 Erigeron breviscapus | reverse complement strand
TATATACTCCATAAGTAGCTAACTTAATTAAGACAAAAGTTATAGCTAGTGATATGATGAGCTAGTGTTTTTGGTCGCCAAGTGTTCAGAAAACCACGAACTGAGTTAATTAGTGACGACGAAAAATTGGGGTGAATTAATTAGTTGATAAAGAACTTGTTATCGATCGATCACTGGGTTAAGAGATCGAATTACTTAGTATGATCGAGGACATCACATCACTGGCTAGCTAACTGATGACCAAATATATACTCTATGCTCCCTAATCAAAGGAATTATCTTTCTTGATGTAATGAATTTTATTTTATTTTATCACAAATTAACAAATATATCAAACAAATACGAACATATATATCTATAACTAGTTAGGTTACCTTAATTATATAAACGCGGAATAGAGCAAGCATGTAGAAAAAGTACATGTGATCGAGCTAGCTTACACATACGCTTTATTTCATATTAATTCATCAGCTCGCAAGCTTTCCAAAGTGCCGGCCTGCTCCTTTAGAAAACTAATCATTTGCAACCTAGCTCATAGGCACGGCAAAAAGAATATCAATCGCTTGTTTCACTTTCACCTCTATGATTCTTCATATATGGACATAGCGAGGTGAAAGTGAAACAAGGTGAATACCAAAGGATAGATTTACAATATTAATTTTGGAGATCGACACATATATAGAAAATGTAGCTTTTCATGCATCGTACTCGCTCAAAATGGAACATCCCATCAATTTATACGCCAATTTAGTGGCTTTTCTGGTTCAGGAATATTCTTGTAATATTCTTAGTACGTTATTAAAGGAATTTTTTGGAAGAGTCGTCGTACGTGGGATTTTTTACAAATAAGCATTTGAAATGACGTGCGATAGTTAATTAAAACTTAAAAGTGTAGTTTGCAGAAATTAGTACTGAGATTTAATTTTGATGACCCGAGTTTAAATTCCCAAACTCATCTGGTTATTGTACGTGTCTGCAACCGTGTGCGTAGTCTAGTTATTTCGGTCCATGCAGTCTTATAGTACTATTGTACGTGTAACAGTATGTGTGATAGTTGATCACCATAACACCATTAATTTGTTACGTCTTTAATATTAATTTCACCATATATATATAACACGCATACTCATTACTCATATATTTCTTATACAACCCGAGTCAATTTCCCAATATGTTTGGAAAATTAAAGGTGGCTCAGATGCATGGCAGACGGGTCATTAAGATCCAACAAGCGGATCGATCAGTTTCATAAAGCCACTACAATTTTAAGGACGCGTTAGCTCAAACCCAATGTTCATGTTCTCTCGCATGTGCCTTATCGTTACCGCACGCGTTCAGGGTTGGTGTTCTCTTCATTCTGGAGCCACGTTCTCAAAGCCTTGTTTCACGGACTCACGGCCAAATTCTGGGCAGCGTTCTCGTGTCACGCCTTGAAGAAGATGTGAGAATGCGGTGGTGAATTGTGGGCCCACTTTACTTTTAAACTGTTACAAAACCGTTTGAAATTTTTTCTTTCCTTTACAAACCACTTTCCATTCCTCTATAAATATATACACATATCAAAACATTTCACATAACACACTACAACCTCTTTACACTCAGATATATCAAAGGGAAGATTATTTCTGTTACTACTTGTATTAATTAACACACCAGTGGCGGCCCTGAAAATTGCGGTATACAGAGTCGAGGAAAATGTCAACGAATTCAGATATATAAACAAAATTATATTATAAATAATAACTAACGTTGTGAAAATTAATTATATACGTAACAAAATCATAGTATTAACTAGTTAAATGAAATATACATATAGTGAATTATCAAAAAGCAATTTTGACTATACATTTGGATTATATGCATAAAAAGGTAATCTATTTTCCTTAAATTCCTAAAAAGGGTAATGTATTTATATTTTGATTATTAAAGGGACAATGTTTTCAATATGTAAGCAATAAAGGTAACATCGTTAGTTTTTAACGTTAGATATTCGTTAAGTGTCAACGTGGCATGCCACATCATTAAAAAAGTCTACGTGGCATTTATCTTCGTAATGCACATCCCATTCTATACACATAGCAATGCAAACCCCATTTCATACCCATCACCGATCACCGATTTTTCTTCCATCATTTTTATACCCATCACCGATTTATATTTATTTCACCGATAAATGATACTTGTTGGAAATGACGATGTTGTTGTGTAAACTGTTTAGATCGACCATTTTCTTTGATGACGTGGCCTTTTTTATTGATGTGGCATGTCACGTTGACACTTAACGAATGTTTAACGTTAAAAACTAACGATGTTACCTTTATTGCATACAATTTGAAAACAGAGTCCCTTTAATAATCAAAACATAAATACGTTACCCTTTTTAGGAATTTTAGAAAAATAGGTTACCTTTTTATGCATTTAACCCTATTATATATTAAAAGATTTCAAAATTTTGTGCCCTTTGAAAATGTGCTAAGGCGGGGAATCGGGTTTGCCCCTCCTACGGGTCTCCCCTGTAACACAGGTACATCTTCGCACAACGATATATGAACTAGACATGACGTGCATTTGCATACATAACTAGTGTTTAAGAATCAGTCAGTCCGAAAAGCGAAGATGATGAATTGAAGCTAGCTATATTGGTGAACAATATACTGTATATATATATAACTTGTGAGACCTAAGATCTTCCAGTGGAAATTGGTGAGTCTTGCGTCGATCTGTCTTTCAACCCATCTAGCTAGCTAGCTAGCTATGGCAGAAATTGAATTGAAGATGGAACATATAATTGTTAATTAGTTGTAATTGGTTAATCAATAATTAGTACTCGTATCAGTAAATTAACTCGATCGATCTATCTTTAAATCTAAAGTCCACATCATATCACAAGATACCCTGTATATGATTTCTAGCTCGATCTGTCTTTCTGTATGTACGCATTTGTATAATATGTATATATACATGCATGCATAAATACGTTGATACGTACATATATATGTATATATTGATATTAATTTCATCAACTAACACTACAAGAAATTACACTTTTGGCGACCAAACGAATTAGCGACGCCCAAATTTTCGTCGCCAAAGGCCACAAAACGACAAAATAATCGGCCGGAAGACTTTGAAAGTCAAACTTCACAATGTCGTCGCTAACAGCGTCGCTAACCGTTTTTTAATTTAATTTCAAATTAAATTCTGGACTGGTCAAAGAAAAAATAAAAGCGTCGCTAACGGCGTCGCTAAAGTCGTCGCTAACTAATTTTAATTAATTTTTTTCTTTTTTCGTTTTCCCTCCAACAAAAATTTTTCCCGCCAACTTGTTTGCGACGCTTTTAGCGACGACAAAGTCGTCACAATTTTTTTTTTTCACTTTTAATAATTTTAGGTAAATTATTAAATGTTTTTACTTAAAAAATAGAAAAAGCGTCGCTAAAGTCGTCGCGAAAAGCGTCGCAAAAATAATTTTTATTATTTTTTTGTTTTTCACTTTTAATAATTTTAGGTAAATTATTAAATGTTTTTACTTAAAAAATAGAAAAAGCGTCGCTAAAGTCGTCGCGAAAAGCGTCGCAAAAATAATTTTTATTATTTTTTTGTTTTTCGTTTTTTCCCTCCACCCAAAAAATTTCCCGCTTCTTTTTGCGACGCCATTGGCGACGACATAGTCGTCACAAAAGTTTTTTTTATACTTTAAATACTTTAAATATACTTTAATACTAATTTATTAAATACTAATTTAAAGTTAACTTTAAATATATTAATTTTAAAAATGATAGATAATTTCAAAAACTATATAGAATTTTTAGATACTAATTTATAATATATTTATGAAATAAATATAATATATTATATTGTTTGTTAACTATTTAAAAATATAATGTGTTAAATAAATAATTATACAAAAATTATATTAAATTTAAATAAAAAGTTATACAAATTTATTAAATATTAATTTAAAGTTAACTTTAACTATATTGATTTTAAAGATGATATATAATTTCAAAAACTATATATAAGTTTTAAATACTAATTTATATTATATTTATGAATTAAGTATAATATATTGTATTGTTTGTTAAATATTTAAAAATATAATGTGTTAAATAAATAATTATACGTTAACACATATAAAGATTGGTCCAAATAGATGCGAAAGATGCGAAATAGATGCGAAAGAAACATATTAGTCTTGATTTAATATGAGAAAAGAATCATATTGGGCCCACCTGGCCCAAATAGATACGAAAGAAACATATTAGTCTTGATTCAATATGAATGGATCGTATCGGGCCCATTAAGCACAAACAGATGAGAAAAGAATCATATTGGGCCCACCTGGCCCAAATAGATACGAAAGAAACATTAGTCTTGATTCAATATGAAAGAATCGTATCGGGCCCATTAAGCACAAACAGGTGAGAAAAGAATCATATTGGGCCCACCTGGTCCAAATAGATTCAAAAGAAACATATTAGTCTTGATTTAATATGAAAGAACCGTATCGGGCCCATTAAGCACAAACAGAAGAGAAAAGAATCATATTGGGCCCACCTGGCCCAAATAGATACGAAAGAAACATATTAGTCTTGATTCAATATGAAAGGATCGTATCGGGCCCATTAAGCACAAACAGGTGAGAAAAGAATCATATTGGGCCCACCTGGTCCAAATAGATTCGAAAGAAACATATTAGTCTTGATTTAATATGAAAGAACCGTATCGGGCCCATTAAGCACAAACAGAAGAGAAAAGAATCATATTGGGCCCACCTGGCCCAAATAGATACGAAAGAAACATATTAGTCTTGATTCAATATGAAAGGATCGTATCGGGCCCATTAAGCACAAACAGGTGAGAAAAGAATCATATTGGGCCCACCTGGTCCAAATAGATTCGAAAGAAACATATTAGTCTTGATTCAATATGAATGGATCGTATCGGGCCCATTAAGCACAAACAGATGAGAAAAGAATCATATTGGGCCCACCTGGCCCAAATAGATACGAAAGAAACATATTAGTCTTGATTCAATATGAAAGGATCGTATCGGGCCCATTAAGCACAAACAGATGAGAAATAATCATATTGGGCCCACCTGGCCCAAATAGATACGAAAGAAACATATTAGTCTTGATTCAATATGAATGGATCGTATCGGGCCCATTAAGCACAAACAGATGAGAAAAGAATCATATTGGGCCACCTGGCCCAAATAGATACGAAAGAAACATATTAGTCTTGATTCAATATGAATGGATCGTATCGGGCCACCTGGGTCGTCTGAATACGAAATAAATATGGATGGATCATCTTGGGTCGTCTTTCATTTCATTCATATAGCTTGAATGAATATACAATTTATAAGTGAGTAATTGATAAACATAAGACAAACTTATCGATGAATCATAGTGGGGTCGTCTTTCATTTCATTAATTTGTCTGGGATAGCACGTATGGGCCTAATAGGCCCAACTAAATGAAATTAAAAGGTAATGGGCCCGTTACGCCCAAATGTTTTTTACAAAAGATTATATGAGTAACGTTCATATTGTTTGAATGAATATACAATTTAAAAGTGTGTTTTTGTTAATAACTAGAAAAAGTATTATTAAATACTATAATGAATTTATTATTAATATTAATATTAAATTTATTTATCAAATAAAATACTTGAATATTAATATTAAATTAAATAAATAAATAAAATAATTAAATATTATTATTAAATTTATTTATTAAATAAAATACTTAAATATTATAATTAAATTAAATAATATTAAATTAAAAAAATACTTAAATTTTAATATTAAATTAATTAATTTTATATTAAATATATATATATATATATATATATATATATATATATATATATATATATATATATATATATATATATATATATATATATATATATATATATATATATATATATATATATATATATATATATATATATATATATATATATATATATATATATATATATATATATATATATATATATATATATATATATATATATATATATATATATATATATATATATATATATATATATATATATATATATATATATATATATATATATATATATATATATATATATATATATATATATATATATATATATATATATATATATATATATATATATATATATATATATATATATATATATATATATATATATATATATATATATATATATATATATATATATATATATATATATATATATATATATATATATATATATATATATATATATATATATATATATATATATATATATATATATATATATATATATATATATATATATATATATATATATATATATATATATATATATATATATATATATATATATATATATATATATATATATATATATATATATATATATATATATATATATATATATATATATATATATATATATATATATATATATATATATATATATATATATATATATATATATATATATATATATATATATATATATATATATATATATATATATATATATATATATATATATATATATATATATATATATATATATATATATATATATATATATATATATATATATATATATATATATATATATATATATATATATATATATATATATATATATATATATATATATATATATATATATATATATATATATATATATATATATATATATATATATATATATATATATATATATATATATATATATATATATATATATATATATATATATATATATATATATATATATATATATATATATATATATATATATATATATATATATATATATATATATATATATATATATATATATATATATATATATATATATATATATATATATATATATATATATATATATATATATATATATATATATATATATATATATATATATATATATATATATATATATATATATATATATATATATATATATATATATATATATATATATATATATATATATATATATATATATATATATATATATATATATATATATATATATATATATATATATATATATATATATATATATATATATATATATATATATATATATATATATATATATATATATATATATATATATATATATATATATATATATATATATATATATATATATATATATATATATATATATATATATATATATATATATATATATATATATATATATATATATATATATATATATATATATATATATATATATATATATATATATATATATATATATATATATATATATATATATATATATATATATATATATATATATATATATATATATATATATATATATATATATATATATATATATATATATATATATATATATATATATATATATATATATATATATATATATATATATATATATATATATATATATATATATATATATATATATATATATATATATATATATATATATATATATATATATATATATATATATATATATATATATATATATATATATATATATATATATATATATATATATATATATATATATATATATATATACAATATATATATATATGATCACTACATCACTTTTGACCCCAAATATGACCCATCACATCAATCGTGCATCATATGTGATGTGGCGCCTCGTAAATCAGGTCTTAGTATTATCCATATGTAGCTCTTTTGTTTGGGTATATATATATATATATATATATATATATATATATATATATATATATATATATATATATATATATATATATATATATATATATATATATATATATATATATATATATATATATATATATATATATATATATATATATATATATATATATATATATATATATATATATATATATATATATATATATATATATATATATATATATATATATATATATATATATATATATATATATATATATATATATATATATATATATATATATATATATATATATATATATATATATATATATATATATATATATATATATATATATATATATATATATATATATATATATATATATATATATATATATATATATATATATATATATATATATATATATATATATATATATATATATATATATATAATCCATATCATATATATACATATATATATATAATGGGGATGGTTATATAAGGCTGTTAGGTATCTAAACTTAGGTGTGGAACACTCACATATTTGTTTTTTAATCCACAAAATTCATGGGGCCAATCATTTATTCATTAAACAAAAAAATATTAAAAAATTAGTATTGAGGGGTTCCACATCTAAGCTTAGATGTCGGACGAAAACCTTATATTCACTTTTCCTTATATATAACGCTTTTACCTGTTTTGGTTTAGCTAGCCCACCGTTGTTGTAAAAAGAAGATTTACCTAGCTTTATTATATCCACTATAATTATGTCTTGGCCGTGGATCGAACGATTTGCATGCGATCGAATCATATTGCAGTCGAGTCACAACCAAAGTCTTAGACATCTGTTCGGCTGTTCCATATATACCATATATATAATATATAGATATATATAGTTTAGCCTTTTTTTATTTCAAGATACTTTTTATAAGAACCATAAAAACTCATCAGTTATATATTGGATCACATGTTTTTAAAATTCATTCACACAGTACAACAAATTTGTTATTTCTACGCATTTTAATATATGCCCTTTTTAAAATTGTGTAAAGTTTTATTAAGTTGTTCGCAGTTATAAATGTGTACAAATAATCTACATTAAAAGGTGCAAAAAAAATTAAAAGTTTCAAATTTAAAAGTATGAAGAAAACGTTTACACACTAACTATAAGTGTGTACGATGTTATATTTGTACGCGTTTTTAAATATAATGATCATTTCTTCATGAGGGATTCCTGCGCACTTGCCTTGTGCGTAAAAATCACCATGAAGAAATGATCCTCACACTTATAATGTGTACAAGTACAAAAGTTGTACATACTTAATAGTGAGAATGCTTTTTTCACAGTTTTAAATGTGAAGATCTTAAATATGTTCGTACTTACTGATGTAGACACTTTATACACATTTATTATAAGTGTAAGTTATTTAACAAAATTGTATGCACTTTTTAAAATTGCGTAGAATAAAGTGTGTAGAAATGACTAATTTGTTATAGTGACATGTGAAATGTTATTGTAAGTCCCAACTCAATAGATGACACTACCTGAAGACACCTCTATGTCGATGGTGGAATTACTTTGCAATATAAGCTCTGAACTGGAGACGACCAGTTACAGAGAGGATATACCAAGTTCTAGATAGATTACTTATTAAGTGACAATAAGTAAAGAACAATGCAATAATACAAATAACTTGTAAGATAAATTGGTGAGACAATATGTAATTTTCAAGTGTAATTTATTTATTGATGTTAAATAAATTACAAGGTTGTTGCGGAACCAAGATAATACAAGAATGTAAATATCCTAACAACCTATGAACTACAATTGATCTACACTCGGAATTTCTCTAAACAATCGAAACACTTAAAGTTGTGAAATGTTCCTTTTTATGATTGAGAGAATATTGCACAAGTTCACCAAGAATATTGCAGGTATGCAAAGTGTGAAGTATTCAACTTAAATTCTTGGTTGTGCAATGACTTGTATTTATAGGCAAAGTTAACATTGGGATGTTAACTTTGGCCGTACAAATGTGGTTGAGAGCATTTAAGGAATAACATTTAATTCCTTAAAATGCAGTGTAAAGTTGCAGGATAAAGCAACTTTATTCAACCAGCTTTATGTACCTTTTAGTAATTAAATAATAAGATAAGTCTTATTATCCGGGTAAAAGGACATAAAGCATAAAAGTCAATTTCTCGTAATCAGTGTAAAGCTTTGTACGAGCTTTCCACTGAAGGTCTCCAGTTTGTAACTGACTAGAATGTCAACTGGGCTTCGCTGCCACTGTCATTCTCTATCTTCCATTTGTTGTCTTCGACTTCAACTGGAATGATTCTTCAACTGGTCAGTTCTCAACTGGAGGAAGTCTTCAGTTGCGTTGACTGTACGGTGCAACTGGACTTCAATATATTTCTCGACAAATCATCTGGGTCTCCAGTTTCACTAGGTCTCCAGATGAAACTGGAGACTGGCCAGTTTACCAGGTGAACTGGTCCTAACAAATTCCCCCTATTTGTCTAGAAATATTGCCAAGTCTTTTTCTAGTTCTTGTATCTGTACAAGTGTGAACTGGAAGGACTTGTTTGATTTAAATCTATCTAAGTTTTCCAAGGCATTTTTATAGATCAATAAATGCCTTAGGTTTTTCTTTTAGGTTTGTTAGATTTTAATCTATTATCTACCTTGTGGTTACAAACTGGTAACTTCATTTATACAAGGAAATGAAATTTATACAAGTTACAAAATGTAAAACAAAATATAAGTAGATAACTGAAAAGAAAGAACTTAATGAGATGGCCCTTCGCCAGTTCTTCTTCTCTTGGTCACTGAAGAGATAGGTTGTGAGTCTTCAGGGTCAATATTCAGCTTTTGCTCCAGGTTTTCTTTATGTTGAATCTTGCCCCTTAAGAAGTTCACCCATGCTTTCTCAAACCTATTCTTTTGTGCCTTTGCATCCAACACATTTACCATTTCAACCCATTCACTGAACCCATACTGCATTGCACCAGGATTGTCAGTTTTAACCAGTGGCCCTCTGGTATAACTAACTTCAACGTGAAAGACTTTGGTGCCTGGCTTGATTGTTACATTAACACCATTGATAGTCCCACCATGTCTTCTGGTTGCCATGATCTGGGAGTAATAGCTTCTTGCTTCAGATTCATTTGTTATTTTTATACTCCCAGCACCAGCAGCCAGTACAGCGGACTTGATGTCTTCATTAGATACCTCGCCAGTTGGTTCAACAAACGTGCTAAGGTCAGCATCTCTGGTCAGTGGTCTTCTTGGTTGAGGAATCTTCTTGGTGGATTCAATACCTTCTTCACAAAAAAAAAAAAAAAAAAAAAAAAAAAAAAAAAAAAAAAAAAAAAAAAAAAAAAAAAAAAAAAAAAAAAAAAAAAAAAAAAAAAAAAAAAAAAAAAAAAAAAAAAAAAAAAAAAAAAAAAAAAAAAAAAAAAAAAAAAAAAAAAAAAAAAAAAAAAAAAAAAAAAAAAAAAAAAAAAAAAAAAAAAAAAAAAAAAAAAAAAAAAAAAAAAAAAAAAAAAAAAAAAAAAAAAAAAAAAAAAAAAAAAAAAAAAAAAAAAAAAAAAAAAAAAAAAAAAAAAAAAAAAAAAAAAAAAAAAAAAAAAAAAAAAAAAAAAAAAAAAAAAAAAAAAAAAAAAAAAAAAAAAAAAAAAAAAAAAAAAAAAAAAAAAAAAAAAAAAAAAAAAAAAAAAAAAAAAAAAAAAAAAAAAAAAAAAAAAAAAAAAAAAAAAAAAAAAAAAAAAAAAAAAAAAAAAAAAAAAAAAAAAAAAAAAAAAAAAAAAAAAAAAAAAAAAAAAAAAAAAAAAAAAAAAAAAAAAAAAAAAAAAAAAAAAAAAAAAAAAAAAAAAAAAAAAAAAAAAAAAAAAAAAAAAAAAAAAAAAAAAAAAAAAAAAAAAAAAAAAAAAAAAAAAAAAAAAAAAAAAAAAAAAAAAAAAAAAAAAAAAAAAAAAAAAAAAAAAAAAAAAAAAAAAAAAAAAAAAAAAAAAAAAAAAAAAAAAAAAAAAAAAAAAAAAAAAAAAAAAAAAAAAAAAAAAAAAAAAAAAAAAAAAAAAAAAAAAAAAAAAAAAAAAAAAAAAAAAAAAAAAAAAAAAAAAAAAAAAAAAAAAAAAAAAAAAAAAAAAAAAAAAAAAAAAAAAAAAAAAAAAAAAAAAAAAAAAAAAAAAAAAAAAAAAAAAAAAAAAAAAAAAAAAAAAAAAAAAAAAAAAAAAAAAAAAAAAAAAAAAAAAAAAAAAAAAAAAAAAAAAAAAAAAAAAAAAAAAAAAAAAAAAAAAAAAAAAAAAAAAAAAAAAAAAAAAAAAAAAAAAAAAAAAAAAAAAAAAAAAAAAAAAAACCCACTGGCCCTATTCTCCTTAGCCTTCTCCACTGATATGTTTAAACTTCTGGCATCGAATTCAGCTTCATCATCAGGATAGTGTCTGTCCAGTTCAACATCAAGCATTTCTTTCAACTGGTCAACTATCCTGGGATCATTTTTAACTCTGGCATACTCCTCACTGGTGATACCCAAAAGATTAGCATCACTCATATCAAGCAGTTTGATCTGTGCAAGATGTGCTATGGCTTCAACTTGGTTTCTTTGTTTCATTTTCTTTCTTTCTTTAATATCATTGCCAAGTCTAGCCAATATTCTGCTATCACTATCTGAAACTGGAGGAAGTACATCAGCATTGCCAGTTTCTAACATTGGTATATCAGTGGCCGGCTGGGCAGATACATCAACTGCTAAACCTTTGCCTTTATCCAAAACATTCCCCCTATCACCCATATCACCAGCTTCAGTACTGGTAGCTACAACCATTTCCCTACCTGCTTGACTTCCAGATGGGGTTCTTCCAGGTGCAACTGGTGCAAGGACTGCACTTCTTTCCCCCTTGGCAGCATCTAGACCTGCCCTAATAACTTCCCATTCAGAAGGGTGAGATGGCAACCGGTCAAGAGGCTGCCATGTTTGCATGTCCTTGCACTCCTTGAAAATCCCACACATCATCCTGAAAGACCTCCACAAATGGTTGGTCTCCTTTGACTGGGTCAAAACATTTGTAGTAACCTGTTCTTGACCAGTTTTTAATTCATTTAAGATTTTGGAGTCTTCATCCAAACCAGATACAACCTTTTCCTTCACTTCCTCATCCTTCTTCTTCAAACTTTCCACTTCAGTTTTCAGTTTATCCAAAGACTGAGCATGAAGGGATACCTGGGTGTTCAAATTTTCAATGATGCCCCTCAACTGGTTGATCTCACTAGTGAGTGGGGCCAGATCAACCTGAGGAGTGGCCAGCTTGGTGATCTCAGACATCACACTTTCAATCAGTTGTTGTTCTCTTGCACCCAGCGTATCCTCTATCTTCTGACCAACTGAAGTCATCAACTGCTCTCCAAGTTCAGTCACATTTAGGCCAGGTTTTTCAACTAATTCCTTTACCTGCCTCTCAATTTCCCTCAAATCTACTTCAGATGTTCTTACAGTGTTGCCAAGTAGATTGGAGATTGAAGTTGTGACCTTGGACTGAGTAAGGTCAAAGGCTTCCTTCAAAGATGTTGCTAGAGTGTTACAGCCAGTGACCAACTCATTTAGCTTATTGAACACCAAGTCTTCATTTGATGAAAACTTGTTAATCCCCAGATCAACCACTTTAATGTTTGTCAAGTGATCCTTGTGGTATCTGGAGAAAGACTTGGTGTTTTTGTCAAGTGTCTTTTGAATTTCCTCCACCCTAGTAAGAAGGTTTTGGAGATCGGCTTTCAAAGAGACAACTTGACTGTCCAGTGACGAAGGAGAAGGTGTCACTGGACCAGCAGCAGTTACTACTGGAGCAACTGGAGGAGGCAAACTTAGAGAAGTCTCCCCAGTTGTCATACCAGCAGTTGAAGAAATAGTAGGAGTGGTGGTAGAAGAAAGGACTGGAAAAACAATGTGTTGTTCATGCTGAGAATGCTCAGGTGTGAACAACGGCGGCGGTGGTGGGGGCATTTCTCGAACAAGTGAGAATGGCCCAGTTGGTGAATAGTTATAAGTTGGGAATGGTATATCAGTAGGCACATTTTCTTGGAGTGGTGAAAGTGAAATTGATGCATCTGGAAGCGAGACTGGAGATGAAGGGTTTTGATCTGGTACAGCAGAATCAAAAATCTCCAAGTCTGTTTCAGTTCCTTCAGAATCCGAAGACTCTATCAGGATTTCCTCATCATTAACATTCATGTCCAGATCTATGAATGTAACTGAGGGCTAACCAGAAGGGTCAGTCTCCAGATGACCTTCCCCAGTTTCCTGGATGGGTGCATCTGTTGGAGGATCAGATACCGAAGTATCTTCACCAGGAATAGAGGTGATTGGAGTTGCTTCAGTTATGGTTGTTCTATCCTCAACCACAACATTAGACGAACTGGAGGGTCCCTCATTATTTTGAGGCCCGCCCAATTGTCTTTCTGACTCACCTTCAATCGGTGCATCAGTTTTAGCGAATGCCAGTTGCATTCGTTTTGGAATCTCGACCTCTCCAGCTTCAGATACCAGAGAGTCTAAATTCCTCAACAAATCTGGCACAGTGTACGGTGAATTTGTACTTAAGTATGCTTCTCTGCCCAAAATTTGTTGAAAACAGAGAGAGAGAAACCTTGAGAAGGGGATACAAACACCCCTAGTGCCCTTCAGCTTTTGTACTAGGCTTCTAAAAAAGATGTCTGCAAAGTATACTCTCAATCCATTCCACAAGTAGTAAGCCATCTCTGCTTGTGAGGAGTTGATCTGGTCAAGACCACCAGAACTCCCACCCATACTCTCCACCAGGTGGATGAAAAAGTACCTCCATGAAGGTGTAAGACCCTTCATGGTCATCGCACCCTTCGTCTTCAAAACCCCATTGTCCAAACAATCCTTATGACCCATTTCGAGGAGGACTTGACGAAAATTAATATTTGGGGGTAAGACAACTGGAGATTCACCCTCTCTCCAGTAATTGAGGTGTAAGGCATCCCTCGATACGTCAGCGGACAAGGTACACTGGATTGTTCCATCCTTTAAAGTGAAACTGATGGAGGAACAATCGGAAGAAAGAGTGGCAGTGTACCAAAACTCACACAAGTAGTTGTGAAACAACTTGCGTGGGTTTAGAGAGAATGAGGGTCCTATTGGAGAATCCTTCAAAAAAATTTGGATTCTACCAATAAGGGTATTGGACCCTTGAGATCCTTGTAAGCTTGCCATCTGATTATTGGGATTGAGTTTGATGACCGAAGCATTACTAGGAGCACCAGGTGCCGGTTTGACATCTGGTGAAGGAGCATATGGAACAGTCAAGAGATTTACATCTCTTGTACGGGATGATCTAGGTGCCATTGGAAAATGAAATTGAAATTTGGGAATTAGGGTTAGGGTTCTTGATTTGTGAAGCAGAGAGAGAAATGAAGCAATTTTGATGATTGGGAAGTAAATGAAAGAATGTAGAAGGAAGTAATGAGTTCGGAGTAAATAAGGGTATTTATAAGGGATTCAAGATCCCAATGAAATACCAAAAATTATATTTTATTTAACAAAATCCATTTTGTAGATATTTCAACAAAGTAAGTTTGAATTTTGAAGTAGAATCATAATTTGCCATGTCAACATTAAATGCTACCATGTCAGCATTAAATGCTACGACGGCTTATCTTACCCACGCGCCCACTCACTTTTTATTTTCCCAATACAAACAGTTGTCAAGTACTAAAATAGCTTTAAACACGTCAGATCACGATACCAAGTGGTTTAAAACACTCGAGTACCATCACGTGTCACAAATATTGACCAAGTATTTCTAACGTTATAAAAATAAGACAAGACTGAATCTGGTCACTGGAGGATCAGTCCAGTACCAGTTTCCAACTGAAGAGTTCTCCAGTTGCCATTTTCAAACAAAAACGAATTTTAGTCAGAAAATTATTTTTGAGTCTTTCCCCCTAAAATGATGATCCAGAAATCAATTAGTGCCAGGATAGTATCACAAAGGCGTTCGATAGCCTGGCGAGCAAAGATTATCTGGACCTCCTCAACTGGAGAACTTCATCAGTGTCACTGACGCGTTCAATAACAAAGAAATCTCCAGTTTTAAGGATTTAACATTCCCAGTTCGCTGATGAGATGTTTAAAGGTTTTCTCATCGAGAGGTTTTGTAAAAACATCAGCTAACTGTTTGTCAGTGGGGATGAAATGTAATTCAATGTCTCCTTTCATAACATGATCATGAATAAAATGATACCTGATATCAATATGCTTTGTTTTGGAGTGCATAACTGGGTTGTGAGATATAGCAATTGCACTGGTGTTGTCACAAAAGATTGGGGTCCTTGTATACTTTTGACCATAATCTAGTAACTGGTTCTTGATCCAGAGAATCTGGGCACAACAACTGGCCGCAGAAATGTACTCTGCCTCAGCAGTGGACATAGAGACTGAAGTCTGCTTCTTGCTGGTCCAACTTACCAGTTTTCCTCCAAGGAAATGACAACCACCAGTTGTTGATTTTCTATCTATCTTACAACCTGCATGATCAGAATCTGAATAACCCATTAGATCTAATCCTGAGCCTTTGGGGTACCAAAGACCAAGATTAGGACACCCTTTCAGGTATCTAAAGATACGCTTTACAGCGTGCAAGTTTGATTCTTTTGGGTTAGCCTGAAACCTGGCACATAGACATGTTGCAAACATTATATCTGGTCGACTGGCAGTTAAATACATCAGTGAACCAACCATACCACGATAGTCAGTTATGTTCACTGGTTTGCCAGTTGGGTCAGAGTCCAAATTTAATGGTGCTGCAATAGGTGTGTTTTTCGATGGGATTGAATCATATTTGTATTTTCTTAACAAATCTCTGACATATTTTCCTTGGTTTATGAAAATTCCATTTTCAGTTTGCTTAATCTGAAGACCTAAGAAAAATGTTAATTCACCCATTAAACTCATCTCATACTCAGATGACATGATTTTAGAAAACTTTTTACACATTGCATCATCAGTTGAACCAAATATAATGTCATCAACATAAATTTGTACCAATAAGATATTACCTCTTTCTTTCAAGATAAACAAGGTATTATCTATTGCACCTCTCTGAAAGCCATTTTTAAGAAGATGTTTAGTTAAAGTATCATACCAGGCTCTTGGGGCTTGTCTTAGACCATACAATGCTTTGTTCAGTCTATAAACCCAATGAGGATGCTTCTCATCGATGAAACCTGGAGTCTGCTTAACATAAACTTCTTCTTCCAATGTTCCATTAAGGAACGCACTTTTGACATCCATCTGGAAGACCTTGAACTGCAGATGGGCTGCATAAGCCAGAAATATTCTGATGGCTTCAAGTCTTTCAACTGGAGCAAAAGTTTCATCAAAGTCAACGCCTTCTGCTTGACAATAACCCTGGGCAACTAATCTGGCCTTGTTTCTTACAACATGGCCATCTTCATCCATCTTGTTTCGGTAGACCCATCTGGTACCAATGGGTTCTTTCTTTAACCCTGGTGGACAAGGAACAAGCTCCCAAACATTGTTCCTTTCAAACTGGACGAGCTCTTCTTGCATAGCTTCCACCCAGCTTGGGTCTGCCATAGCCTCGTCAATCTTCTTCGGTTCAATTAAAGATAAGAAGGTGACGTTTAAGCATTGCTCACTGGTGGCTCTTCTAGTCTGAACCCCATTATTTGGATCTCCCACAATCTGTTCAATTGGATGTGCTCGAGTCCATCTAGTGTATTGACTAGGTTGGTGTAAAACAATATCAGTGCAAGTCACCTGGCGATCTTCTTCAGTTGTAGTAGCTTCTGGAGGAGGATCGGTCCAAACTACTTCTACATCCTCATCAGAGTCAATGAGGTCACGATTTGCATCATGAAATTCTTCATTCAAAGGCATTTCTTGAAGAACTGGAGAAGTTGGAGTTTGAACTGGTGCTGATATTGGAGTGGCACATACATCAGATCCAATCACCAATTCTTGTGGTAAGTTGAAATTGATGGAGGGATAGAATGATGTGTCACAGGTGCTGTTCTTCTTCTTAACTGGTTCCAATTTGTTGTAACTGGAAACATCTTTTGGTGAAACAACTGACCGATGAACTTGGTCAGTTTCACCAAAATTGATTGGAACGACTGGAGTAATATCAAGGCTTGGTCTCTTGTTGATTGCTTGAGTTGATTCGTCGAATGTGACATGAATTGTTTCAAGAACCTTTTGGAGTCTATAATTATAAACTCTAAAGGCCTTTCGAATATCTGAATAACCTAAACATACACCTTCCTCAGCTTTTGCATCAAACTTTCCAAGCTGACTGGAATCGTTTAAGATATAAACTGGACAACCAAATACATGAAAGTATCCAATATTTGGTTTACGATTCCTGAGTACTTCATAGGCAGTCTTCTTATGTCTCTTGATGTAGACTGGCCGGTTTTGGGTGTGACAAGCAGTTGCAACTGCTTCTGCCCAAAAACTGGTGGGAAGACCTGATTCAGATAGCATACTTCTGGTTGCTTCTATCAGTGTGCGATTCTTTCTTTCCACAACTACATTCTGCTCTGGAGAGTGTGCTGATGAGAAGTTTTGAGAGATGCCAGTGTCATTGCAAAATGTTTCAAGTACCTTATTTTGAAATTCAGTACCATTATCACTTCGCAACTGACAAACTTTTCGAGCATATTTGAGTTCAATTCTTTTGATGAGAGAGATGATTTCAGCAGGTGCATCACTTTTGGATCTGAGGAATACCACCCAGCAGTATCTGGTGAATTCATCAACCACAACTAGAGTGTACTTCTTTCCATCTCTAGTTTGAACATTCATTGGACCAAAGAGATCCATATGTAGCAAGTGAAGAGGTTCAGTGATGCTAAAGTTTTGCCTAGTTTTGAAACTGGCTCTTTTCTGCTTGCCCATCTCACAACCTGGACAACTTGTTAATATTTATAAAATTAAGATGGGATAATCTTTTATGCCATAGCCAGTTGGTGTCCTCATCAGCCTTGGTATAGAAACATTGCTCTTTTGGAGCTGGTTCCATATCCATGATGTACACATTTCCTTTTCTTGGTGCAACCATCACCACTTTCCAATCCTTGTTAAATATGGTGCCTTGAGCAATATCGAACAAAACTCTGAAGCCATCATCACAAAATTGGCTGACACTGATCAGGTTGTATTTCAAACCATTCACAAATGCAACTCTTTTGAATTCGACTTGTCCATTATTGAGCACACCATATCCTTCAGTCTTTCCAGATTGATCATTACCAAACGTCACTGTCGGTCCATCTTGGACAGTGAACTCTTCAAGCAAGGGCTTACATCCAGTCATAGTCCGGCCAGCAGCGCTGTCCAGATACCAGATATTCTTCTTTCGATCGCCCTGCACATACACAAAAATCATTAGTTATTTTTGTGAACCCATCTTTTCTTGATGGGTTCACTGGACTTCTCTACAGAAGTCACAGTAGATTGTTGTGGTGTTGAACCGGAGGCTGCATCTGGAGCTTTTTCACCAGCTCCAGGTGCAGGAGTAAAAACGATTGGTACTTGATACTTACTCCCCTGATTTTTACCAGATTTAGTTCCAGATGGAACATTCTTTTGATTAGGTTTTGAAGGGAGTGGTTTAATATTTTGTTTGAAAACTGGAGGTAATGAACCTCCTTCCAGATTTTTAATCCGGGCAGTACAACTCTGAACCTGTCGAGACAAAAGTTGGAGTTGACTTTCCAGATTAACCAAAATATTATTTTCATCAGGCAGCTGAACCTTGGACCTTGGTTCAGCTGGAGTTTTAGTCTGTCGGGTCTTGGGCACCTTAGACTTTTGAGGTAAAGGCTTGTTACCAGTGTCCCTTTTAACTGGAGCATTAGCCTGTTTGGCTCCAGGTTTAACCTCAATGGGGGTGGTCTCAATGGGTTCAGTTTCAACAGCTTCAGGTTGATCATAAGAAGTTTCAACCCTGAGAGCTGGAGGCAATGCATGAAGATCTGGTATGAGAGCTGCTATCTCCAGATCTCCAGATTTCCATGCATTCTTCTGGGCATCGATAGTTCTAGAAAATGCATCATAGTTCTTACCAGATGCTTTTACCCATGACTTGATAATCTTTTGTTCTTTTTCAAGATCAGAAAATAATTTTTGATTATCAAATTCCAAAGCCTCAATTTTTAAAACTGACTCCTTGAGAGCCAACTGGACACTTTGTAAAATCATCAGTTATTTTTGTGAACCCATCTTTTCTTGATGGGTTCACTTGACTTCTCTACAGAAGTCACAGTAGATTGTTGTGGTGTTGAACCGGAGGCTGCATCTGGAGCTTTTTCACCAGCTCCAGGTGCAGGAGTAAAAACGATTGGTACTTGATACTTACTCCCCTGATTTTTACCAGATTTAGTTCCAGATGGAACATTCTTTTGATTAGGTTTTGAAGGGAGTGGTTTAATATTTTGTTTGAAAACTGGAGGTAATGAACCTCCTTCCAGATTTTTAATCCGGGCAGTACAACTCTGAACCTGTCGAGACAAAAGTTGGAGTTGACTTTCCAGATTAACCAAAATATTATTTTCATCAGGCAGCTGAACCTTGGACCTTGGTTCAGCTGGAGTTTTAGTCTGTCGGGTCTTGGGCACCTTAGACTTTTGAGGTAAAGGCTTGTTACCAGTGTCCCTTTTAACTGGAGCATTAGCCTGTTTGGCTCCAGGTTTAACCTCAATGGGGGTGGTCTCAATGGGTTCAGTTTCAACAGCTTCAGGTTGATCATAAGAAGTTTCAACCCTGAGAGCTGGAGGCAATGCATGAAGATCTGGTATGAGAGCTGCTATCTCCAGATCTCCAGATTTCCATGCATTCTTCTGGGCATCGATAGTTCTAGAAAATGCATCATAGTTCTTACCAGATGCTTTTACCCATGACTTGATAATCTTTTGTTCTTTTCAAGATCAGAAAATAATTTTTGATTATCAAATTCCAAAGCCTCAATTTTTAAAACTGACTCCTTGAGAGCCAACTGGACACTTTGTAAATCATTCAGTTGTGGTTTAACATTGTTCAGTTCAATTAAGATAGTGTCAAGATATCTTTCACTATCTGCTCTAACAGTTTCCACAAAAGCTAAATCACCACTTAATGATTCAGCCAGGTCCAGTTTCAGTTCAGGGTCAACTTGGTTGTCATAATCACATACCTTTTTCAAGATCAGAAATAATTTTTGATTATCAAATTCCAAAGCCTCAATTTTTAAAACTGACTCCTTGAGAGCCAACTGGACACTTTGTAAATCATTCAGTTGTGGTTTAACATTGTTCAGTTCAATTAAGATAGTGTCAAGATATCTTTCACTATCTGCTCTAACAGTTTCCACAAAAGCTAAATCACCACTTAATGATTCAGCCAGGTCCAGTTTCAGTTCAGGGTCAACTTGGTTGTCATAATCACATACCTTTTTCAAGATCAGAAATAATTTTTGATTATCAAATTCCAAAGCCTCAATTTTTAAAACTGACTCCTTGAGAGCCAACTGGACACTTTGTAAATCATTCAGTTGTGGTTTAACATTGTTCAGTTCAATTAAGATAGTGTCAAGATATCTTTCACTATCTGCTCTAACAGTTTCCACAAAAGCTAAATCACCACTTAATGATTCAGCCAGGTCCAGTTTCAGTTCAGGGTCAACTTGGTTGTCATAATCACATACCTTTTTCAAGATCAGAAAATAATTTTTGATTATCAAATTCCAAAGCCTCAATTTTTAAAACTGACTCCTTGAGAGCCAACTGGACACTTTGTAAATCATTCAGTTGTGGTTTAACATTGTTCAGTTCAATTAAGATAGTGTCAAGATATCTTTCACTATCTGCTCTAACAGTTTCCACAAAAGCTAAATCACCACTTAATGATTCAGCCAGGTCCAGTTTCAGTTCAGGGTCAACTTGGTTGTCATAATCACATACCTTTTTCAAGATCAGAAAATAATTTTTGATTATCAAATTCCAAAGCCTCAATTTTTAAAACTGACTCCTTGAGAGCCAACTGGACACTTTGTAAATCATTCAGTTGTGGTTTAACATTGTTCAGTTCAATTAAGATAGTGTCAAGATATCTTTCACTATCTGCTCTAACAGTTTCCACAAAAGCTAAATCACCACTTAATGATTCAGCCAGGTCCAGTTTCAGTTCAGGGTCAACTTGGTTGTCATAATCACATACCTTTTTCAAGATGATGTCCACCCATCTTCCAGTGATGACATCTTCTTTTGCCACGTGCGGCTGCTGTTGATCTTCCAAGGCCATGAAACACATGTCCCTTTCCTCTTCTTCATCAGTTGATGAATCATCAGAGTACTCCCATTTTCCCTCAGTTTGTGCCATTAAGCACTGATCCTTTTCCTTTTCCATGGACAGGAGGGCAATCTGGGCCTTAAGCTTCTTGTATTTAGCTTTGTAGCTATCATCAGGCCGATTGAAATTTGGGACAGGGGGGCCATTTTGGTTGTTCAACTGACTAGATCTGCATTCCTTCATAAAGTGACCTTTCTTACCACACTTATAACAGGTAAGATTGGTTTTATCCAGAGAGCTGGAGCTGGAAGCAATGTTTGGGCCATTAAATCTTTTAGATTTATGCTTAAACCTGTTAAAGGTTTTAGCAATCATGGCGACCAGATCATCATCGTCAGTTTCATCACAACCATCACTGATTTCAGTGGTCAGGCCAGAGTTCAAGAAACTTTTTAACATCTCCTTCATTGAGTGTGCCTGGACACTCTCTGCAGACATTAAGGCAACACAAGGTCGCTCAGGTACACTAGCAACCTTGGAACTCTGGGCATGGTTCATGGCATCCTGCTCAGCCACCAGTCTTGCAGCATTAATATCTTCAGTGAATCTGAAGGCTCCATAGAGCGATGCAAGAGTATGGCTGTGCAAGGTTTTACCTTGTCTCAAGACAAGAACCATGTTTTCCCATTTGGAAGGAAGAATATCACAAAACTTCTCAAGAAGAATATTCTTATCCTTCTCTACACCCAAGCCTCTCAGCTGATTAATGGGGCTAGAAAATCTGGTGTATGTACCAGTTAGACTTTCATTGGGTAAGGCAAAGAAGGATTCATACTTCTTGTTCAAGGCAACTTTCCTGGTGACAATAGTGTCATCACCTCCTTCAAACTGAATAACTAATTCATCCCACATTGACTTTGCACTGGGAACAACACAAGTGTTGGAATTAGATCTTCAGGAACAGCTCCAAGGATCATGTTCTTGAGTCTGGTGTCCAGATCTACAAGTCTACGATCCTCATCAGACCAATGGTCTTCGAGCTTTTCTCTTGAACCTCTTCTTCCATTTGGATCTAGAAGAGGACTCACCCCAAGAGACATGGGTATATATGGTCCATCCTTAAGGATTTTCAACATATACCTCTCTATCCCACCAAAATGCAAAAGCATTCTGGCCTTCCATGTACCAAAGGTCTCACTGTTTTCATTAAATTTTGGAACAGGAGTGTTAGAATAATGTACATGGACGTGGTTTGGGGCAGTAGGAGGAGGAGGGTTAGTATTAACATTTTGAAAAGGTTGGGCATTAGTATTCAAGGGGGTTTCACCTGAACCAGAACCATCTCCACCTTCAGTAGTGTTCATCTTAGCAGATCTAGGCAAGTTTATTAGCCTTCTGCTCTGATACCACTTGTAAGTCCCAACTCAATAGATGGCACTACCTGAAGACACACCTCTATGTCGATGGTGGAATTACTTTGCAATATAAGCTCTGAACTGGAGACGACCAGTTACAGAGAGTATATACCAAGTTCTAGATAGATTACTTATTAAGTGACAATAAGTAAAGAACAATGAAATAATACAAATAACTTGTAAGATAAATTGGTGAGACAATATGTAATTTTCAAGTGTAATTTATTTATTGATGTTAAATAAATTACAAGGTTGTTGCGGAACCAAGATAATACAAGAATGTAAATATCCTAACAACCTATGAACTACAATTGATCTACACTCGGAATTTCTCTAAACAATCGAAACACTTAAAGTTGTGAAATGTTCCTTTTTATGATTGAGAGAATATTGCACAAGTTCACCAAGAATATTGCAGGTATGCAAAGTGTGAAGTATTCAACTTAAATTCTTGGTTGTGCAATGACTTGTATTTATAGGCAAAGTTAACATTGAGATGTTAACTTTGGCCGTACAAATGTGGTTGAGAGCATTTAAGGAATAACATTTAATTCCTTAAAATGCAGTGTAAAGTTGCAGGATAAAGCAACTTTATTCAACCAACTTTATGTACCTTTTAGTAATTAAATAATAAGATAAGTCTTATTATCCGGGTAAAAGGACATAAAGCATAAAAGTCAATTCCTCGTAATCAGTGTAAAGCTTTGTAAGAGCTTTCCACTGAAGGTCTCCAGTTTGTAACTGACTAGAATGTCAACTGGGCTTCGCTGCCACTGTCATTCTCTATCTTCCATTTGTTGTCTTCGACTTCAACTGGAATGATTCTTCAACTGGTCAGTTCTCAACTGGAGGAAGTCTTCAGTTGCGTTGACTGTACGGTGCAACTGGACTTCAATATATTTCTCGACAAATCATCTGGGTCTCCAGTTTCACTGGGTCTCCAGATGCAACTGGAGACTGGTCAGTTTACCAGGTGAACTGGTCCTAACAGTTATAAAAATGTATATAGTAGAATAGTCTTGTGTGAACTTGTGAATAAATTTGTTCACGTTTTCGTTTACATGTAAACAAACGACAATATAATATATAAGGTTTGAAAAAGAAAATCTAAAACATACATTTTTATAATGTTTTGCGTGTGAAATGAATGAAACTTAAAAACATGTGATATAATACATAAGTTAAATTTTCACAGTAAATAAAGGTATAGATATAATATATAGATACTAAAAAGATAATTTGAGCACATCTCTTCTAAAAGTGACTGGGGGACAAATCCCACCCACTTAGTTTCTTCTCTTCTTACGTTCACTTACACATGTGTAAATGACGCGGTGACATTTTCGTAAATATTGACTTGTTTTATTTACATGCATATGTGTAAGTGTATTGTTGAAAATATACAAATTACACATGTATAAGGTCTTACACATGTGTAAAATAGTATTATACAAAATCAAATGCACTGGTTTACACATGTATAAACAATAAAATGAGTCAATATTTACGAAAATGACGCCGCGTCACTTACACATGTGTAAGCGAAACGCCAAAACGGGAAAAGGAAAGAAAAATAAGTGGCTGAGAATCTGAGATTGTTCCCCAGTCCCTTTTAGAAGGGATGTCCTCAAATTAACTCACCCTGCTATAGATATATACCACATAAATATTTTGCATTTTCTTGACACACAGTGACGGATCCAGGAATTTAAAGTATTGGGGGTTACACTTTTTTCCTAAATATTGATGAGATTAAAAATTATTAAACGATTTTTTTATTATAGTATAAACAGAATTAGTATATATATATCTATATCTAATACTAGTATATAAATATGAGTGATGTTGATATGATGCATATGTATGTGTTTGAAGAAAAGATGTTTGGGGAAGAAGATGTAAAGATGTGTGTGGAATAGAGAAACATGAATAAAGAAACAAAAAAGTACTATAAAGACTCTGTTAGTTGCAAGATTGGTCCATGTTTGTGTAATAAGACGATATTGCCCATCATGTGAAAGGCACATGATGCATTTAACGGTGGAATCTTGACGGAATCGTCAATTTGGACCATTCTTGCGAAAAAATCAATCTTTTGGCACCAAAAATGCAACTTTTGAAAAGTTTGGACCAAACGTGCGAAAAGTGTGATAACACAGGGACCAAAAATGCAATTAGTTCTATTATTTTACAAAGGCTAAATGTCTAAAAAAAAATACTTTATATTTTACTTTTTTAAGAAAATAGGTTAATTATTGATCAAATTAATTTGAACAGATAAAGAGATATTATTGTAAATTACCGTCATAAATTAATAGTATATTATCTCTTTATATGTTTTAAATTAATCAGTAAGTTTCTACTTGTTTTTAATTAATTAATAATTTCTTTTCTTATTATAGATTTAATGTTATTTTTTTAACTAAAAATATATTAACTATTTCTTTTGAACAATTTGCCCTGCTATAAATAGTAAAACTGTGCGGATTATAACAGTAAAACCAAGATGACTATCTCCAATGTTAGGGACATCTTTCGGTGTCCTTAGGTTGTAAATCATATCCTTATAAATCTTTAAAACTGTTACAAATCCTTAGAATTCTTTAACTTTACAAATTAGGTTGTCAAATTATACAAATATCCTTACATATCATTATATTTTTCATATCACCATGTCTAGAAACATGTTTCTTAACTATGTAAAATTGTAAATTATCTATGGAGAAAAAAGGATTAACATGCTTCAATGTTATGAAAAAAAAGAATAAACAAAAATATGAAAAGGGAAAAATAAGAAAAGATGTGTATAAAACATCCCACGAAAATATAACCTTATGCACTAAAGTTATTTAATTTAATTCTTGTACATTTTATTCTAAATCATTATCATTATCATTATCATCATATATATGCATCTTGCCATTTGGGTGCCGCCCCACATTTGTCCAACGTGGGGTCAGAATAGTAGTTGAAAGGGAAGTTCGACAATTGGTGGGTTGAACATGTTAAGGATGATTTGTTAGGGTGGACGGAGTGCATAGGCACCTGACCGGTACCGATCCGGTACCGGTTTGCACACCATTCCGACCCTTCGGTACCGGTAGTGTGGGGAGCGAGTAGGGGAGTGTCGTAAAAAAAAAAAAAATAGGGGCCCACATCAACGGCTCTTTTCTTTCCTTTTCTCCTTTTTCTTCTTCTTCTTGTTCGTTCCTCTCTTCTCCAATTTACATTCTGCCATTTTTTTTCTTCTCCAACTAGTAGCACATATATATTCTTTCCATATATACAACAACCATATATTCTTTCCATATATACATATATATTCACAACAATCATGAACCCTTTCTTCAACAACCCTTTTTTTTCGGATCCGGCCCAACACCCCCAAATTTCCCATCGGACTCGAGTTCTTCCATGAGGGGAACGAGTAGCTAACATTTTCACAGTCGCGCATCATGCGATTGATCAAGAGGTCCGCGATACTGCATCCTCTTCAAGAAGGTATACAAACAGAGACGGTTGTATTGATTCGCACGACCGTCTTTTTTGAGATTATTTCGCCCTGGAGCCGAAAGTTGATGCATATTTTTTTCGAACACGGTTTCGGATGAGCAGACGGTTGTTTGTGAAGATAGCTAGAGATATGGAAAACAACTTTGAATATTTTCAAAGGAGGTTCGATGGTCGTGGGAGGCTGGGGTTCTCGGCGTTACAAAAATGCACATCCGCCATTCGCCAGTTAGGATACGGTACTAATCCCGACGGGTTAGATGATTACTTAAACATGGCGGAAAGAACGTCACGTGACACACTGAATACTTTTTGTGATTCAGTCATTAAGTTATACCGGCATGAATATTTGCGTAGGCCAACGCGTAATGACGTGCAAATTATATTTGATCATCATGCGTCTTATCATGGTTTCCCCGGCATGTTAGGTATATATTTACTTATAAATTTGGTTATATATATATATATTATATATATATCGGTATATATATATATATTACATATTAATATATATATATATATATATATATATATATATATATATATATATATATATATATATATATATATATATATATATATATATATATATATATATATATATATATATATATATATATATATATATATATATATATATATATATATATATATATATATATATATATATATATATATATATATATATATATATATATATATATATATATATATATATATATATATATATATATATATATATATATATATATATATATATATATATATATATATATATATATATATATATATATATATATATATATATATATATATATATATATATATATATATATATATATATATATATATATATATATATATATATATATATATATATATATATATATATATATATATATATATATATATATATATATATATATATATATATATATATATATATATATATATATATATATATATATATATATATATATATATATATATATATATATATATATATATATATATATATATATATATATATATATATATATATATATATATATATATATATATATATATATATATATATATATATATATATATATATATATATATATATATATATATATATATATATATATATATATATATATATATATATATATATATATATATATATATATATATATATATATATATATATATATATATATATATATATATATATATATATATATATATATATATATATATATATATATATATATATATATATATATATATATATATATATATATATATATATATATATATATATATATATATATATATATATATATATATATATATATATATATATATATATATATATATATATATATATATATATATATATATATATATATATATATATATATATATATATATATATATATATATATATATATATATATATATATATATATATATATATATATATATATATATATATATATATATATATATATATATATATATATATATATATATATATATATATATATATATATATATATATATATATATATATATATATATATATATATATATATATATATATATATATATATATATATATATATATATATATATATATATATATATATATATATATATATATATATATATATATATATATATATATATATATATATATATATATATATATATATATATATATATATATATATATATATATATATATATATATATATATATATATATATATATATATATATATATATATATATATATATATATATATATATATATATATATATATATATATATATATATATATATATATATATATATATATATATATATATATATATATATATATATATATATATATATATATATATATATAACTTTAATAGTATCGATCGATAATTTCGATCGATAATATCGATATATACATATATATATATATATACATAATATAAATATGTGTATATATACATTATCATCCAACCAGTGAGAAAAGGATTCGATTTGCTAGGGCACAGAAGGCTGCAAGGAAGGATGTTGAGCGAGCTTTTGGTATTATCAAAAAACGCTTCAAAATACTTAAAGAACCGACACGAAAAATGGATGAACTCCCCATCCGTAAGATCATGTATGCGTGTTGTATTCTTCATAACATGATTTTAAAAGACGAGGACCACGCATTATGTCCTGATTATATCCCAGATCCCCTGGTCGCGCCACAGCCGTCAGATGCTCGGCTAGCAGAGATACATGACTCAAGCGTACACGAAGATCTTCGGATGGATCTCATTGACCATATTCATGCCACATTCATCCCGGGCATCGATCGCTAGTTTATTTATGTATTGCGTTGTCGTTTCGTTTTAGATTGTAGTTCCTTGTTTTATTTTGTTGTATTAGTTTAATATTGTATTAGTTTTAATATTTTAAATAAAAGTTTAAGTTATTAAATAAAAGTTTTAATTATTGTTGAATAAAAATAAATAGAAAATAAATAAAATAGAAAAAGGTGGGGAGGGGTGGCGAGGTATTCCCTGCAATTAGGCACCCGACAGGTACCTATTGAAAAATCAGGGAGGGCGGGGAGGAGTGGCGAGGTACTCCCCCCACCCTTAATACACCTGGACAAGACCTTCGATGTGGAATATTTTATATACTTTGTCACAAGCAATGTTTAAATTATTTAAGTACCCCGTCTATAGAAAGAAAAATGGCAAGGCTTAATTGAATCTAATTGATTACTCCCTCTGTTCCAATTTAAATGTTCCAGTTTGACTTTTGAAGTCTTTTTTTTTTGTAACTTTGACCGTAAATCTTTTCATTTAGTTTTAGATGTATTTTTAATTGATATAACTTCCGTTAGGTATTATATTATACAAACAAAAATATTTACGGTCAAAATTAGATAACAAAGACTCAGCAAGTCAAATTTAGACATTTAAATTGGGATGTAGGGAGTAATATTTTAGCTTTAAGAGACGAAAGGATTCAACCCTTACTACTTCCATCTTTAAACAATTTGCGCTGTTATAAATTATAAATTTGTACTGATTATATAAGTAAAATCGTGTTGACCATCTATATTAGGTTATCTCCAATGTTAAAGACGTCTTTAGGCGTCCTTCGGCTGCTACATCCTATACCTAATCTTTAAAATCTTTATGTATCATTTAAAATACTTTAATTTTACGGGGATGTTTTTACATATCCCTTCATATCACTGCTTGTTTTTCCTTCATAATATTAAAGCATGTTTGTCCTTTTATATATATATATTTAATTAAATATATAAAAGAAAAGCCCCGTGTCAAATATATATTTAAATTAAATTTAACATTTAGAAATGTAGTTTGGTTATAAATTAATCTATTTAATTATACTGGATGAAGTTTTTCAAGTTCAACTTACCTGGAAAAAGTAATTCTAGATCAAATGCATATACGCTGACTAATCAAGATTTATATGAGACCAAATCAAAATCTTATTATTTATTCTTTATCTTATTTTAAATGTCATATATTGACGTTTTAGGTCTTTTTTTATTAAACTTTGATCATAAATATATCTGTTATGTTTGAAAATTTTGAGTGGGTGTAGCATCATTTAATCATAGAAACGCCTTTGAATAAAGATGGAAAATGTTAAAATAATACAAGGAAAAAGAACATCAACAGATTACCAACTAAAATTTTGGTGAAAAGGAGTGAAATTGATGGCATCTGATCAAGCACCTGCTTATGCAAACAAACTGTTTTATTTTCTTATGTTGGGTTCATGTTAGTGATCAAGATTCCAATAACTTTATAAGCCGACTTTTATTCTCCTCTTTTTATAAGTAATTTAATTAAGGGAATCGTTTGTAGGGATCATTTCTCATAATTAAATGATGATATAAGACTCCGAATGAATAATAAAAGTGCACTCTTTTGAGTAATAATGAAGATCTCTTCAAGTTGAAAACAACTTGAATGGTAAACTTAAAAAGATAATTTTGTCTTTGAAATAGAGTCAAAAGCCAAGATTAAAAGATCATTTTTAAATCTTAGGCTTAGATTTTAATTTAAGGGCCAAAATTTTATTAAAAGGCCTATCCTAACATCATTTATGAGGGGAAGTCTCCTCCTTAAAAAAAAAGATGTCTCTAACGCAACTCGAGTGTGCTCTTAATTTTTCAAATGTTATATTGAATTTGAATTAAACGAGATATGTTACCCGGACGTTGACCCGGGAGACATTACATCATTTTGTGCGTTAATATGTATAAATGTATAACATGTTTTCAGAAACGTTATGTGTTATACGAAAACTATGTACTGTTGTTAATATTAATAACGACATTTCATCATCAACAATGATATAATGTGTCACAAACACAACTTGTAGCAAGAAATAAAAAATTGTGTGACAATAATAAAAGAAACAACAAAGTACAAAAAGAAAAGTGAATCGGAAAAAGGTTTCACATTAGTTAAAAACGTCATCTGTTAACGATGTAAGAAAGAATTTGTTAACGTTAAAAAAAATAAGGTAAAATCAAAGGTTTGAAAAATCTAAAAATAAAATAAAATTTGTGGCATAAATTATGATAAAAATAAAATTATAGATGATGGTAACTAATGGGAAAAAAAGTTGGTAGAAAGTTGGAAGAGGGAGTCGAACAAAACAAAGGACATGCGGCTATATATATATTGTTTCCTGCGGAGAAAAAAACGAAAAAAAAAACTACACCCAATCCCGTACTTCCCTTTTTATTATAGTATACAATAGGTGCATCTACTATGACAATTATTTGCAAGAATTTTAAATGTTTCTCATGTACTACTTTTTCTGAATTATATACAAAATGTAGTTGTATGAAAGGTGCAAATAAATATTTCATACTAATTTAGCTTCTTTTTTTACCTCAAATGTGTACTTGTTATAGTAAGTTGTTTTCCCGCTCATTCAACAAGTCCTCTCACCAATAAGATATTTGACCAATACAACTATCTATGTTTGGTGTGAGCGCAATAAGTGGATTGGTCATTGGTGAAATATTTATCAAGAATATCTTAAATCTATTGGGTGGTCTGGTCGTGTTTTAATTAACGAGACAAGGGTCTCAACCTCTTATTTGAATTGTTTGAAGAAATCTTAAAAAAAAAAAAAAAAAAAACACAGAAAGAATTGCTTTAAGTACATAAAGTTTAATAGATCAGAAAATCAACATGTTGCCATTGGGGGTAGAATTTTTACTTTGTGGTTTCATTTTGGATGTCAAGGATTAGAATCTTGTCACGTGTAAATGTGGTGAGGAGACCTTAGCAACATTATACCTATCTACACATAGAAGAACAAAACTCTTTAAGACGTTGACAGGTCGAACCCGGTTAGCAACACTATACCCATCTACACATAGAAGAGCAAAACTCTTTAAGACGTTGACAGGTCGAACCTGGTGTGGGTACACCAAAATTAGAGGTATTAATCATTTATCTGTTCTGTCTTTAAAAAATAAAATAACATGTCACTGAAAAGCTTCGGCATAATCACTTTTTGCCCCTATTCACGATCCAATTCGGCATAATCACTTTTTGCCCCTATTCACGATCCAATTGAGTAACACTGGCCGGTGGTTTTTGCCATTTTGGTTTTGGGCTTGTTTTCTTTTTCTTTTTTCTTTACCAAGAATTGTCCCATAGAAGTAGTTTTTTCTTAATTCATACTATAATATATGACTTAGTTGATTTCCAACATCACTAAATAGTTATAAAAACACGGTCGGTGAAATCAATTTTTGCCTCCCTATACTCTTGCTAAATAGTTATAAAAAATCTATCGTTATGCATTGCTCTCATGCTATCATTGTAAAACTCTCCGAGTCAAGCTGAGTCTTCCAAATATTTCAATTCTTGCCTTGGCTGTTTTGACTCCCCGAGTACTTGTAACTCCAGGTCGGTCGAATTGGTAGCGTATAGCGATTTCTGGAACTTTTGATTACTCGAACACAATTCTAATCTTTACTCCTATATATATACAAGAGCAACCCACCTCCTTTCTCAAAAAAAGAGAGGACGTATCTAAAGAATTAATCTCTTTTTATTCACTAATTTAAATATCTAATGTGATTATAATTAAATAATATACAATATAGGTCTCGTAACCCTTAAAACAACTACAATAACCCCTTTAACATCAATTGCTAATTTTGCATTCACCACCATATATACCACCACTTGCCGCTACCACTCATCGCCGCTTTCACCACTCAACGCCGCCGCCACATGTCGTCGTCACCCGTCGTGATCGTATCATGCGAACATGCGTCAAATTTTAATAAATAACTATAAAATGAATATATTAGGAAAAGAGAAATTTAATATTCTTTTCAAAAGAATCCCAACAGATTTAAGAATTGAAGTTTATCCAATGTGTGTGTTTCAAATAGTTCTTCGTTGTGTATGATGACTCGATCAAACTTTCCATAGATTCCTAAAATAACATGGCACCATCTCTGTCTCATTAATTATATATTATAATCACTGCCAACTTTCTATAAATACTATGCATATCCATGCAATAATCTCTACAACATAATTAACCTCCTCCAAAACTAGAAAGAACCAAATTAAACCTAACAAGCTAGCCCAAAACCGAAATGGCAAAAACCACCGGGTCAAGAGTAGCCTTACTCATTCTCATCATCTTTGCCGTTTGTATGATCACCGCCACCTACGCCAATGAAGCGGGCGTGCAAAATATTGGTGACGATTCAACCCAACTTTTAATACGTAAGTTAGGAATGAAAGTGTCAGATCTCGAATATTACAAGAGAAGGTCACTTGATGCCAACCCTGGAAGAGTTGCACCTGGTGGCCCCGATGGTCAGCACCATTTCGCTTCATCTCCATCGGCGGTTCACTAGCTGGCTATTTGTCATGTCAAATAAATGAAGTTGATGAATTCGAATAAGCAAGTTTTTCTTGAGAGATTGGTGCTACTGCCTTCGTTGGTTGCTTTTGGTTTCGGTTGTTTGCGAATACTACATGCTTGCCTCTTTTTAACTTAACTAAGAGAGCGAGTTTAATTTACGTTTGTGTGACACCTTATTTAAAATTTTGACGTTAATTTTCATATGATGATATATAAAAGGATGTTGTATGTTATATATGGAGCATTTAACTTCTTGTTATTTGACTCTCTCTCCTTTTAAAGTGTTGATACTTCAATTCAAATCTATGTATATATAACGGGCTTAATCTCTTTTTTTTTCTTCTTTTCTTCTACAATTTTACTCATCTACTTTCTATAAAGTGTAAACATATGTTATCTTGTTGTCATATATAGTTTTCGTCACAATATTTTGTCACATGTAATATATAACTAATACAAGATTGAAGCAGATTGAAGCAGATTGAAGCGCGCACATGTAATATTTTGTCACATGTAATAGATAACTAATACCCAAATTAACATATATAGTCTAGACACTACAACAAAATGGTTGATTATTCACATTTTTTCAATACATGTATTCACACTTAAAATTGTGTAAAAAATTATTGTTCACATTTGATTTGAGTGTGAAAAAAATAGATGTTACAAAATGATAACAAGTCCTCATATTTAAAAATGTAAACATATTGTTATAATTTTTCACACTTAAAAGAGTGAATATATTACCAAATTTATTTACATATTAAAATGTGAACATTTTACCATAATATTTTACACTTAAAATTGTGAACATATTACAAGTGTGAAGATATTGTCATAACTCTTCACATTTTGAAGTATGAAGATAATTGACATTATTGTTCACACTTGTGAAGTGTGAAGATATTTGCCTCCATTGCCATCAATATAATAATCCTGTGACGCTATGAAATTGCAAGTTCATACAGAAATAAAGAAACAACGTACAAAACATTATAAACAAACTGAATTCTCATTTATCCACAAACTACCAAATACAAAACATTGACAATTTTATGAATTATATTGTAACAGTTATAAAAAATATTTATTAAACTTCAATAGTCCCATAGAGCTTGAGTTTGGATTGTAAGAATTCGGTTGAGGTTCACGAGTCTCTTGGATATCATCGAAACCTTGTCAAGTTGGACATCATCGGTTGTGAGAGGCTCACATCACTAAATCTTCGTGTGAAGCGCTTGCGAAAACCTGCAAAAGAAATTTTGATGACATAAAATACATAAATATAAGATCATACAAATATATAATATTTCAGCCAAATTTATATTCTGTTGTCATTCCGGTGCAACACATGACTGCCCATAAAGCCTAAAACATAGCCTGATGCTTAGTTACCATTCAACACAAACTATAATTACCATTCAACACAAACTAACCGTGCCTATAGTTACCTAATCTAACACAACTATAAGTTACCATTCAACACAAACTATAATTACCATTCAACACAAACTATAATTACCATTCAACACAAACTATAATTACCATTCAACACAAACTATAATTACCATTCAACACAAACTATAATTACCATTCAACACAAACTATAATTACCATTCAACACAAACTATAATTACCATTCAACACAAACTATAATTACCATTCAACACAAACTATAATTACCATTCAACACAAACTATAATTACCATTCAACACAAACTATAATTACCATTCAACACAAACTATAATTACCATTCAACACAAACTATAATTACCATTCAACACAAACTATAATTACCATTCAACACAAACTATAATTACCATTCAACACAAACTATAATTACCATTCAACACAAACTATAATTACCATTCAACACAAACTATAATTACCATTCAACACAAACTATAATTACCATTCAACACAAACTATAATTACCATTCAACACAAACTATAATTACCATTCAACACAAACTATAATTACCATTCAACACAAACTATAATTACCATTCAACACAAACTATAATTACCATTCAACACAAACTATAATTACCATTCAACACAAACTATAATTACCATTCAACACAAACTATAATTACCATTCAACACAAACTATAATTACCATTCAACACAAACTTAGTTACCATTCAACACAAACTATAATTACCATTCAACACAAACTAACCGTGCCTATAGTTACCTAATCTAACCTGAACCTCGTGTAACCCAAGTGACCCATCCTCCATATTTACCGTAATACCGTTTAACACGAAATTAACAGTTACCCAATTACACAACCTCGTTCAACACAAACTGACAGCTACCCAACATGAACCTGGTGTGACAAATGACCCATCCTCCCATTACTATTACCATTTCCTCTAGGCTAAACCATGAAACGATAAACAAAGTAAAATAAGTATTTGAATATGCTTGTCTCTATGTTGTTGATGCTACTTTTTGGTATAAACATCTTCTACGGTAACCTAATATCTACAACAATATGGACACGATGCAAAGAAACCTAGTTAAAAGTGCTAACGGACACATGGTTAACAGAAACATGGTCAAATACTTATAAATCGCTATTAAATGAAAGATTTTCAACAAATGTGTAAAAGAAAGATAGACGCATGTTAATAATTTATCATACATTATTATATTTGAGTAACGAATCATGGTTTGCATAACTGTATTTTTGAATAAACAATGCTATATCTCTGATTGTTTATAATTAATAGAAGTCCAAAATTCATTTTTTTTACCTTCAGTACAGCATGGACAAGTCACTTGAATTCTGTTACATCTCCTTTGTTTCATTCATTCTACACATCCATGTTACGGTTCTGCCAATACAAATACATTATATTATAAAGGGTCACGTATGCTTTATATATGGGTCAACCATAATTGTTGGATAAAAACACTGTTACAAGCCTGCACAGACCCGCCTTTCTTACTGAGGCTCGTTACACCAACCCGGGCCCCATTACAAAGCCCGTTTATAGTTGTTGTACGTCTTCTAAAACTCATAAACCTTAATTTATACAAGCAATATTTACATGTCGGGAATGTTAAAATCAACTTTAATATATAATAGTAGTTGTAAATATTCTAAAACTCAAAAACCCTTGGTCTGCACAGGCCCTACTTTCTTACCCAGGCCCGTTTTCACCAACCCGAACCACATTACAAAGCATGTTATAGTTATTGTACATCTTCTAAAACTCATAAACCTTACTTTATAAAAGCAAGATTTACATGCCGTGAATTTTAAAATCAACCTTAATATATAGAATATCTACTAAAACTCATAAACCCTTGGAGGATAGAAAAACCCGGAAATGAACAACATTTAGCTACTTCGTTACATCTAGACTCTAGACTTTTTGGGTTTTAAATTTTAATTCATCGAGTCAACATCGACCAAACACACTTTCCAAGTATGTATGCGATAAATTCACAATAAACCACCTGTTGTATCAATATCTTTGACACCAATCAATACGCAAATGACAAATCAATGTCGTAGAATCATAACCACTAAAGGGAGTTCAATTAACAAACAAAAACCTAGAAGCATTAGAATTTTCGTAAAATAGACACATAAGAGCATAATTTATACCTTTATCAGTGGAAAGGAGTGCTTAGTTAAAATCGAGCGTGCACCAGATACTATCACACAAATGTTAGGATCTTGGAATGTTTGTCCTGCCAATGCCTGGCATTAAACAGAAACAGATCATCACAAAACTTATCTAAAAGTATCTATCTATCTAAAGGTTATACGTCGATTCACAGATGTCTATAAACCTATATACACATATTTTTCACAGATGGAAAATTAAGAAAACGAAACTACACATTGAATCAAATTATAACCAGGATATCAAAATATACGATTAACGATTTAGACCCATTGATCCAGCTTATGCTTTACTTTATCTGCTCATTATTAATAGAAAATGTCGAAAATTAGATCACACACATAAATCACACAAACAATCACACAAATACAAATTTGTATATATATATACACATATAAATCACACACAAATCACATAAATCACACAAATTTGTATATATATACAAAAATTTGTATATATACACATTATGCTTTACTTTATCTGCGCATTGATACACAAATCACACAAATACAAGCACAAATATATACATACATATATAAATATACACACAAAGAATCAAATCGGACATATACACACACAAAATTGTATATATATACACATATATATCGCACCAGATAGCGTTATTGAGATGGAATCCAGAGCTAGGGTTCTAGTGATCGCACCAGATAACTTTATTGAGACGGAATCCCGAGTTAGGGTTTTATTGAGATGTAAACTTTTGGGGGAACCGGAAAAGTGAAAGGGGAATGGGTTTTACCGTTTTAGTTTGGAGCAGATACTAGTACTAGATTGACATATATATATTTTTTCTTCTTTTTTTTCAGTTTTAATTTTTGTTCACGTGTAATGGCGTGAAGTTATTTTCTCTAAATTGTTCACATCTATGTATGTGAAGTTTTGTTTCTTTAATTCCTCACCTTTATGACCGTGAAATTTTTTGCTCAAAGTCTTTCACACCTCTTGATGTGAACTTTTATTTCCCTTTTTCACACTAGAAAGTGTAAAAAAATAAATTTGTCTTTTCACGTTTAAAAATGTGATAAAATTTTAAGTTTCTTCACACATGTAAGCGTGTTTCAATTCCATAATTTTTAGCTCACATTTTAAAATGTGGACAATTTTGTTTACATTTAAAGGTATGAGTTTTTTAATAACTTTTCATTTATTAAACACTTATAAGTGTGAATAAATTTTAAATGTTTATAAATGTGAACCTTTATAACAAAAAAATTCACGCTTACAAAGAGTGTGAACAAAAATATGTGAATAATTACTATATTTGTTGTAGTGAAACCTTCCGTTGTGATATTCGATCCGCAACTGTAAAAAAAAATACCTTCTAAAAATGGGATTTTATTATATTAAATGAGTTATTCAGGTGTAGCTGGATTGGAATATATGGCCGTTTCCAACCGATCCTAATTTTTATTAGGGGCTCATCTATTCCACTTCTCGACAAACAATACATATATATATATATATATATATATATATATATAGTGAAGGGATCAAGTGAGAACCAACATATATGGTGAGAACCGTGAGAACCACTAAAAAACCATCTCTAAGGGCTTTGCCCTTAGAGTTAAGGGCTACGCCCGTACCGTATACAACCGTCACCATCTCTTGGATCGCCGCCCATCAAATCCATACGATTCTCATATGCGTCCCTTGACGGTCAGTTTAGAATGGATAAGGGCCTCTGGCCCGTACCGTATACATACGTTTTCTTAACGCGTAACCCATATGATTTTTTACAAAAAATTTTTTTTTTTTTTTTTTTTTTTTGGAATGGGTTTTTGTTAAAAGAAAATAAAAAACAAAAAAAAGTTTCAAAAAATGAAAAAAAAATTAAAAAAATAAAAAACCACACAAAAAAGAAGAAAAAGGGAGGAAAACTAGTGGTTCTCACGGTTCTCTCCATATTTGTGGTTCTCACGTTAACCCTACCCTATATATATATATATATATATATATTTATATACGAGTTTTTGTATTCTTCTTGAAATGAACGAGCCACGAAGAAGGGGGGGTTGACGAGCTTTGTACCGATATAGGAAGAGGTGGAAAACTATCACGAGCAGGTTTCTATTGGGAACGGCCAAATAGTATAAAAAGAAAGCCCTAACCTACATCGTTAAAAAGAAACTAAATAAGATAAAAAAGAAGCCATAAAACCTACGTTAAAAGAAACTATCAGGAAATAGGCATGGATATCACGTAACGAAGTTATAATATATATAAATTTTCCAAGCGTAAGGTACTATCTTACACCCTTAATAGTCCAGTTTACTAAAATACACTTTTTCAACACATTTATCACTTAAGACACGTAGAGTTATGTCCGCGCGATGCGGCGGTGTAATGGAGGCGGTGATGACGGTGACGAGTTGTGGTGGCGCACGGAGGTGGCGGTGTGTGGTGGCGGAGGCGAGGACGGGTGGTGGTGACGGCGGCGGTGGCAGTAGTTGTTCACATCTATGTATGTGAAGTTTTGTTTCTTTAATTCCTCACCTTTATGACCGTGAAATTTTTTGCTCAAAGTCTTTCACACCTCTTGATGTGAACTTTTATTTCCCTTTTTCACACTAGAAAGTGTAAAAAAATAAATTTGTCTTTTCACGTTTAAAAATGTGATAAAATTTTAAGTTTCTTCACACATGTAAGCGTGTTTCAATTCCATAATTTTTAGCTCACATTTTAAAATGTGGACAATTTTGTTTACATTTAAAAGTATGAGTTTTTTAATAACTTTTCATTTATTAAACACTTATAAGTGTGAATAAATTTTAAATGTTTATAAATGTGAACCTTTATAACAAAAAAATTCACGCTTACAAAGAGTGTGAACAAAAATGTGTGAATAATTACTATATTTGTTGTAGTGAAACCTTCCGTTGTGATATTCGATCCGCAACATTTAAAAATTTAAAAAAAAAAAAAAAAAAAAAAAAAAAAAAAAAAAAAAAAAAAAAAAAAAAAAAAAAAAAAAAAAAAAAAAAAAAAAAAAAAAAAAAAAAAAAAAAAAAAAAAAAAAAAAAAAAAAAAAAAAAAAAAAAAAAAAAAAAAAAAAAAAAAAAAAAAAAAAAAAAAAAAAAAAAAAAAAAAAAAAAAAAAAAAAAAAAAAAAAAAAAAAAAAAAAAAAAAAAAAAAAAAAAAAAAAAAAAAAAAAAAAAAAAAAAAAAAAAAAAAAAAAAAAAAAAAAAAAAAAAAAAAAAAAAAAAAAAAAAAAAAAAAAAAAAAAAAAAAAAAAAAAAAAAAAAAAAAAAAAAAAAAAAAAAAAAAAAAAAAAAAAAAAAAAAAAAAAAAAAAAAAAAAAAAAAAAAAAAAAAAAAAAAAAAAAAAAAAAAAAAAAAAAAAAAAAAAAAAAAAAAAAAAAAAAAAAAAAAAAAAAAAAAAAAAAAAAAAAAAAAAAAAAAAAAAAAAAAAAAAAAAAAAAAAAAAAAAAAAAAAAAAAAAAAAAAAAAAAAAAAAAAAAAAAAAAAAAAAAAAAAAAAAAAAAAAAAAAAAAAAAAAAAAAAAAAAAAAAAAAAAAAAAAAAAAAAAAAAAAAAAAAAAAAAAAAAAAAAAAAAAAAAAAAAAAAAAAAAAAAAAAAAAAAAAAAAAAAAAAAAAAAAAAAAAAAAAAAAAAAAAAAAAAAAAAAAAAAAAAAAAAAAAAAAAACTTTAAAAGTAAGTTAAGTGATAAAAAAAAAAAAAAAAAAAAAAAAAAAAAAAAAAAAAAAAAAAAAAAAAAAATTATATTTATATGCTTTTGTTTATTTTTAACTTACAAATGTAATTTAACTCTTTACTTTTTTATTTTTTGTACCATGGTTTTTGTTTTAACTTAGAGCTAGAATTAGAATGTCTTTTATGTTCATACATGATTTCTTTCATCTTTTTATTCATATTCTTCCTTCTAAATTTTTTTCTTTTTTAAGCAAGAAAAGCTTGTACCGAAATGCTGAGTTATTGACCCCACATTAAATTAAAAACAAATGTTAATCATCTTAACTAAACTTCTTAAAAATCTTCCTAACTATAAGATTATGACATGTGTCAAAATCAAGATTATAACATGTCTCAAAATCAAGAGTTAAGATTAAGAAAGAGAGTTAGTCAGATATACATGTCATGATTTGAAGATTTTAAGAGATTTTAACATGATATTTAAAAAGATTAATCATTTTTCTAGAATTAAAATCAACATCAAAACGAAGCAGGGCCAGCCAGCCAGCAGATCCGACCCGCAACAAAAGACACACGCGCCACCACCACGCGTGGGTAAACCTTGTTTCAATTACTCACAGAGTGACGGTCATCTCACTATCTTCTCTCAACTCAACATAATCCGTTCAATTCCATAGTCCACGTCATCACTCCGATCTCCCTCCCCCCCCCCTTTCCTTAAACACATCAAACCCTCAATTTTATCTAACTCAATAACACAAAGGTATGTATGTTTTCGGATATTACTATGTTTATTTTATATTATATTTAATATAATCTATACTTAATAATAATAATAATAATAATTGTTATTACTAATTTGTATGTAAACTTAACAACTTTAATGTTTCTTGGTGTTTATTAGTGTATTTTATAAATGGGTTCTGAAAAGAATTTTAGTAAGAAGTCATTTAAGAATGTAAATAGTAATAAAAGTAATAAGAAGTTATCACAAAATTTAGGTATGGGTTCCAAGGGTAATTTAGGGGTTAAGTTTGGGTTTAAGAAGCAAGAGAATCGGGTTACGATAGAGTTAACGTCTCGGTCGAGGCACGAGATGAAGCAGATTAAAAGAAAGTTAGTTAATGAGCTTGAGTTAGTTAGGAGGTTAGTTAAGAAGATTGAAGGAGGTAGTAATAGGGACTTAAGTGTGTCGGGTTTGGATAGGAAGACAATGAATAAAAAGATGAAGTCTAGTGGCGGCGGCGGCGGTGGCGGTGGTGTGGATGCTCGGTTTTCAAGTAAGTTGTTTAAGAGTTGTGGTGGGTTGCTTGAGAAGTTAATGAAGCATAAACATGCTTGGGTGTTTAATACGCCGGTTGATCCATTAGCGTTAGGTTTGCATGATTATTTCGATATAGTGAAACATCCGATGGATTTGGGTACGGTGAAGTCGAGGCTTGAGAAGAATTGGTATAATTCTCCGATGGAGTTTGCTGAGGATGTTAGATTGACGTTTCATAATGCAATGACGTATAATCCGAAAGGGCAAGATGTGTATGCTATGGCGGAGGGTTTGTTGAAGTTGTTTGAAGAAAAATGGAAGGTTTTAGAAGCGGATTATATTAAGGAGTCGAGGGTTAATGAAGATAGTTTGCCAACCGGGACGAGAAAACAAGGACCTTCTCATTTTTTGCCGGTATCGGATAGGATGGAAACGCCGGTACCTGCTGTTGATCATAGACCGCAGGCTACTAAAGTTTCTAAGTTGGGTAAAAGTCCTTCGTTAAAGAAACCGAGGGCTAAAGATTTGAATAAGAGGGAAATGACGTATGAGGAGAAGCAGAAACTTAGCGTGGATCTGCAGAATTTACCTTGTGAAAAGCTGGATCATGTTGTCCTGATTATCAAGAAAAGGAACCCGACTTTGTCACAAAAGGATGATGAAATTGAAGTGGATATCGATACTTTTGATACTGAAACTCTTTGGGAGCTTGACCGGTTTGTAACCAACTACAAGAAAGGTTTAAACAAGAACAAAAGGAAAGCTGAATTCCCTGATCAGGAAAAAATGGATGCTGAATCTGAAGTCCCGAATCGAGAAAGAATGGAAGTTGAGTCTGAATTCCATGAGCAAGAAAAAATGGAAGCTGAACCTGAAGTCCCTAATCGAGAAAGAATTGAAGTTGACCCCGAAGTCCCTAATCAGGAAAGAGTTGAACTTGAGTCTAAATTCCCTGATCGCGAAAGAATTGAAGTTGACTCTGAAGTCCCCAATCAGGAACGAATTGAACCCGAACTCCATGATCAAGAAATAATGGAAGTTGAACCCGGACTCCCTGATCAAGAAAGAATTGAATTTGATCACGAATTCCCGGATCAAGAAAGAATGGAAGTTGAACCCAGACTCCCTGATCAAGAAAAAACTGAACTTGAACCCGGATTCCCTGGTCAAGAAAGAATTGAAGTTGAAGTTGAACCGGAAGTCCTTAATCAAGAAAGAGTCGAAGTTGAATCTGAATTTCCTAATCAAGATATGATTGAAATTGAAGCAAACGTACGGGACAAGGTGAGTGTATGGCTTTTTTTTCCCTTTCATTTTCTACGTCTTTCATATAGTTCATGGTTAACCGTGGTACTGAAATAGTACTGAGATACATCAAGTAATGCATTTGTTTTCTTTCTAATTTCAGAACCCAGAATCAGTTGTGGTCGATGCCCCCAAAGAAGTTGAAACAGGTGACAAAGTCAGGCATTTTTAATTGCTATAATTCGTAACTTAGTAACTAGAAAAATGAACTTATTACGCATCATTGTACTCTATGCAGATGAAAGAGTCTCTACTTCTCAAATCCAGATTGAGAAGCAGGTAGATGACCAGGTTGACCATGGAGACAAGTCAAGTAGCTCAAGCAGCTCTAGCAGTGTATCTGGCTCTTCTTCTAGTGGTACTAACATAAGATTTGGTTATTTATGGCATTTCTCCAAATTATGCTAGGCACTTGGTAAAATATATGTTAAGTCAAGCTTATCTGAAGTTTTCTGAATTAATTGCAGATTCTGATAGTGATAGTTCATCTGAAGCGGGATCTGATGCAGGTCATTCTTCCAAAGCATGATTGTAACTGATTTGGCTTTGGCAACAACAAAGGTACATACCGTATATCTAATTTTTTGTTTGGGAACATTTTTCTTTGACTTTTAGAGTGTTTCTGCTTTCACTGTATTATATCTTTGTCTTAGCCAATGATTTAAAAGGTATGAAGCAGCACGCCGTACTCTTGGATTGCTTAATATATTGTCAGTTGACTCAGTTCTTGATAGTTGTTTTTACAGATCCTCAATACTAAGAAGTCTTTACGTCTAATGATCATATATGCTAATTTGTTATGGATTACAATGCCCGGTCTAACCTACTTGCCCAACTGTCCTCAGTCGTATCACAGCATTAGTCATAATTTTCAGTCAAGTTATTCACTCTTCAGCTTGTGTTTTACTTGCATTCACTAAGGCATTATGTGCTACTTTGAATCTATTATCTTCCCCATATTGTTGACGATTGTCCGTTGGTGGTGCGACAGCGGAAAGTTTGATGTATTCACCCTCCATCTTACTTTTCACTTGCATTGCACAATCCTTTTTCACTCTTCGGTAGGGGTGAGCAAAAAAAACAATTTAAATGAACCTTATCCGAGATAACGGAGCCCATTTAACTGATGAATAACATAACTGATGGTTTGGTTTTGAAAAATTGAATTGCTAATATTTCGGTTTGATTATGGATATGTCTATAAAACTGAAGATATTAATCAAACCGATCCAAATAGGTTTTCACAAGATCTAATATATACAGTGTTTTCATATATTTAACAATGGTGAAGTTAGTGTCGTTGGCAAGCACCATTTTTCAAGGATATGTTTTCAGTTCATGTCTTTGTTACTTCTTACTTACCTTATTTTCATGTCTATCAATCAATTAACCGATAACAACCTAGAATGTACCCAATAACCGAACAACCAAAAGTGAGCGGTTAAGATTTCTATATATCTGAAAACTTCGATTACTAGGGTGGTTTTAGGCCATAACCTAACCAACCTATTCTTAGGATGTTAGCCCTACTCTTCAGCCTGTTTTAGGCCATAACCAATAACTTACCTAATATGTTCCTTTGAATCTATTCTTCTCTTTTCCATATTGTAGATTATTGTTCACAGGCTGCAGAGTATGATGTTTCATGGGGGTGTATCTTGTACAAATATCATACTCAGATATGCAGACTTAACATGAACTACAATAAACTAAATGATTATACACGTTAGAAAGGGTTTGGAAATGGCCAAGGGGATACTTCGTTTGAGTCATGTACATTTGTGACAAAAAAAAAACTCGCTCTTCCCTGGTAAACTGAATATGGAAGGCCAACTCCATTTACAAGTTTGGTAGCATTTGACCTCCAAAATAACATCTGTATATTCTCTCAAATTCTTCTCTTATTTTGCAGATTTCTGAAACTGTACCAACCATCAAAGGAGTCGAAGTTGTTTGTAGGGACCCTTTTCAAGGAGCTGAAAATCGACATAGCACAGAGCTAATGTACAACTTTTAATGCACAAGGCGCAAATCGTTGCTGTATTATGCCTTTTAGTTTAGCGATTCTAAGCCTATGAAAGGATGTGCTCTTTGTAGTCCATAACTATTTATGTTAAAACTTAGTATCTGTAATTGATGTAATCAGCTATGTATTTCGTAGTGTTTTAGCAATAACCTTAACTTGTCTCATGTTATTAAACTCTCTGTAGAAGCAGTCATGTTTTTTCTAAGAAAATCTTGTAAAGTTAATTAGTTCCTGAATTAGTGTCGTTGTAATTTTATTGCAAAAACTTATATTTGTGTCCCTATGTGTGTAAACTTATCTAGATATTATTTGTAATTTGTCAAGAACTTGATAACTTTTTTGTTGATGTCATAAAAAATCTCAGGTTTTAACCGTACCAGGAAAGAGGTTAGAAAACAACTATGGGATATTCTGGTAAGACAAAGTACTTTTGAGTTGAAATTTGCTTTACTAGGATAATTTGTAGAAGAAAGATCACATCAGTTTATTCGTTTGAAATGAGATCAAAAGTGAAGATGATTGTTACACTTAAGTCTTCTGTAAAGTATTATTCCTTTGCTATTATTGTGGGAATAGTTGGGACTTGGGAGAACAAGAATAAGGAAGAAAGGCTATTACTGTTATTATATTATATCCTTAGAATGATTACTCGAGTAAACTAAACTCTGTTTTAATATTGACACTTTCAATAAGATGATTTTTTATCATATCTTTAATATTACACGTAAACATAATAGCATGACACATCAACAATATCACATTTCGAGTGTTTTTAGTCAAATCCAGAAAGATATGTCGTTGGTTAGGTGGCTAGGTGTTGATTATTAATGATTAAGTCAACACGCTAATACATAAATTACCAATAACTATGTTAGCGAATGCTAGCAGGTTATCCCAACAATGATATTTTGTTATGATGTCTGAACTTTTGTGTAAATGTAAATGTGTGCGTGCACAAATGATATTTCTTGGGAAAATGGCGAGAGATGAGGGGTAGGGGATGGGAAAGAAATGGAAAAATTTTAAGGAGAAATATTTAAATGAACCGAAAGTGGTTTTATTGTTAATGTAATTGCTAAATGTTACTATTTTTTTTCATAGTCGCTATGAAATATGAGTTAAGTACTAACACAACAGTATTTATAGGCCTTTTAACTCTGCTAATGAAATGATAAAATGAATAACTACTGGTGTTAGTTATAGTTTTTTTTTTTTTTTTTAAAAAAAATTCTATAAGTTAAAGAGATGCGTTAACATGGGATGTTGCGTATATAAGTATTTTGTAGCCAAACAAAGTCGATGGTCCAAAACACACCAAACAAAGTCGATGATATGTTTTGGTAAACCTAGTTGAGGTTTTTTTAACCTGGAATTGTACTCCCGACGTAACTATAAGATAATGACTTTGAAAGAATCAAAAAATAAAATTAGAAAAAAGACTTAGCGAAATCGTGTCAAATTTTTAAGGTTTTAGATTGATTTATTATTTTCCACTCTAAAACATACATACAACTTGAATACACAAATCAATTTAAACCGAAGGCACAAAATAACATACATACAACTTGAATACACAAATCAATTTAAACCGAAGGCACAAAATAGCTAAGGGACTATTTTGTAATTTACTAGTAACTAAAATGAAAAAACAAGTCTACAATATATAGATCTAGAACTAGATAGAGAGAGATTGCGTAGTAAAGCAGAGTTATAAACACATTTTTCTTTCCTTTGTATCATTATCCATTCACTTTATCAAACATAACAAAAAAATGTGTTGCGCCTTCGGTGATGGTGATTGCAGACCTTTGGCTTTCTTACTTGGTCTCCCTTTTTGCATTCGTTTCTCTTATTCTATCACTCATCGGTGTCATAGTTTGAATCGTTGGGTATGTACGTTCTGATTATATATATACATGAGCAGAGCTACATACACTTAAGAGGGTGCACTGAACATGCTCACAACATTTTCTTTGTCATATTTCTCGTGCTATTTAGTATAATTCTATATAAATTTGCATTTGAACTCAGATTATATCGGGTTTTGATAATTTTAATTATGAACTAGCTTAACAAATATTGTGACTACGCACCTAGATACAAACATAATTTCTCAAAACCTTCTGTTACGTGCAGGTTGTTGTTAACGTGCATATGTCCATGCTGTTTATGTGTAACTGTGCTGGTTGAAATTGGAATTGAGCTTATTAAAGCTCCTTTTCATGTCATAGAATGGTTCATTTCCAAGATTCCTTGTTAGATAAATTAATATTCCGTAGCGTACACTACAATGATATCCAATCCCGTCTTTCACGAGTTTCGTTTCCGAAAGATGAGACTAGACAACATATTTCTTGTTAAATAATCTTTTTGGTTTTCAATTTTTTTTTATGTATGTGTGAGTAATTCTTGTGTTTCATAGTATTATTGTTTTTTAAGATGCTACTCGTATTATTTTAGTATGTATACTTTTGGACTTATGATATTTGTATATTTATTTATTAGTGAATATATATTATGTTGTTTGGTATGACTTTCCGGTTGTATATCCGATCATTTTTCTTGACAAGTCTCACCGGCCAACCTATTTTCAGAGCAACACGCAAATGGTTCTCATAATAAATACTCTTTGGCTGTGTCTTTTAATGAATTTCATTTAGGGGCAATGAACAGCAGTGTCCTCACATCCCCACCACGTGCTCAAATGAAAAAATAATAATAAAGAATTGGATGTGAGGCAAACGATGATGGAACAGTAGCGGTACAAATGTTTTATTAAACTTTAAATTTAAATTTAACAAGAATTTTAATCCCGGGCGGTGCCCCGGGTTGCGGTCGCATCATGCGAACATACATATAGCATTACCCAAAAGTTTGGACGCTTAAAGTTTATTATAAGGGGTAGAAAGTTAAAATATTGGGCTGACAAAGTTGAAAAAACCAATAGTTCGATGGCAAAAGTTAAAAACCTCATAATAAGTGATAGAAAGTAAAAAATAAAGATTTAATGATTAAAGTTAAAAACCCAAAAATTAGTTGATAGAAATTTAAAACTTTTGTAGAAGTAAATTATACTTACAACTTTGTAAAAGTAAAGTACATTTAAGTTTCTATAAAATTTTTGGACTAAAGTAAAAAAACCAAAAAGTTAAGTGGTAAAAATACGAAACTTTAAAAGTATACTAAAAAAAAACAGAAAAGGACAAAATAGCTGACGTCAGCAAAAAACTGTAGCTACGCGCCGGTACTGTAGACACGCGCCAGCTGCTTTGTTATATATATTAATGTGCTTTTTAGGGTGTCGTCCAATGGTATTCAATATGTAAATTTTATCGCAATCAAAGACGGAAAATATAATAACTTGTGTTATTAACCATTTAAGTAGATGTTAATGTTGTTACATTTAGACTTTTATTATAGTCTATACATAATAATATTAGATACAAATAATAATAATAGATGATAAAATATTCTATATTAATTTTGTAATCATCAACATTAATACTCGTATAAGTTTTCACACCTATTGAATTGCATTTAAGAAATTTAATATGGTTGTATACATATTGTCTATGCAAATAAAAAAATTCTCATGTCCGGTCGAATACGTATTTAGACCATTATGGATGTATACAAGGTATTGTGAAATCTCCTTATAACACCAATCTTACTAAATGGTTACCACTGAAGCGTGCAATTACACATATATTATATGGTTGTAATTTTAATGGGCTAGTAAAAAGTGGTAAAAAAAGGTATTAAAAAAAACATGGAAAACATTAGAAATTATAAAATAGAGTGTTATTTTGAACAAAGTATAAGATAAACAAAAGGTAATAAAGTTGATTAAATATAGAAAATTAGGTATTATTGTATAAAGTATAAAGAACAAAAACTAGTGGTTGGGAGTTTTTTTTGTGTCTCGGGTCATTTTAATTGGCACGAGTTTTTCCACTCATTTTGTAGTCCTCGCAGTTAATGCTTCGGGAAGAGTCTAGAGTTTTGTTGTATTGTTTAACTTCTAGATTTATTTGTATTTGTACTCGTTGCTTCTAGCACCTTGATAGTTGCTTTTTTTTAAATAAATAAATAAATAAATAAATTTGATTGTATTTTGAAAAGATGGTGTTTTTTTATTAAGTATAAAAAGTCAAAACTTTGAAAATGGGCTAGTGTTTTTGAATAAAATATAAAGAAAACAATAGATAATAAAATAGATTAAAGTTTAAAGGAGGGTATTATTATATGAATTATGGAAACACAAGATAGTACTAAATTTGTTGGACCTAGAAATATGATAATTTTAAGTAAAATTTAGAAAAATTACGATAATAAAGTTTTTTGAATAAAATATAAAGAAAACAATAGATAATAAAATAGATTAAAGTTTAAAGGAGGGTATTATTATATGAATTATGGAAACACAAGATAGTACTAAATTTGTTGGACCTAGAAATATGATAATTTTAAGTAAAATTTAGAAAAATTACGATAATAAAGTTATTATTGTATAGAATATTAAATGAAAACACTTGAATTTAACAAATATACTATTAATATTTTTTTCTTCGAACATTCAGTCCGGATACGACATCAGGTAAACCTTATTATATAATGGTGAAATCTTGCACGTACCCTTACAAGTATTCGAAGGGAAAACTCCAAACTTATAATCCCTGGGATCGAACTCAAGACCATGGGTAAAACCAAAAATGTGTTACGCCTTCGGTGATGGTGATTGCAGACCTTTGGCTTTCTTACTTGGTCTCCCTTTTTGCATTCGTTTCTCTTATTCTATCACTCATCGGTGTCATAGTTTGAATCGTTGGGTATGTACGTTCTGATTATATATATACATGAGCAGAGCTACATACACTTAAGAGGGTGCACTGAACATGCTCACAACATTTTCTTTGTCATATTTCTCGTGCTATTTAGTATAATTCTATATAAATTTGCATTTGAACTCAGATTATATCGGGTTTTGATAATTTTAATTATGAACTAGCTTAACAAATATTGTGACTACGCACCTAGATACATATATAATTTCTCAAAATCTTCTGTTACGTGCAGGTTGTTGTTAACGTGGATATGGCCATGCTGTTTATGTGGTTGAAATTGGAATTGAGCTTATTAAAGCTCCTTTTCATGTCATAGAATGGTTCATTTCCAAAATTCCTTGTTAAATAAATTATTAATTCGTACAACGTACCCTAAAATCACACCCAATTCTATCATTAAGGAGTTGAGAGGCGAGACGTAGACAATATATTTCTTGCTAAATAATCTTCTTTGTTGGTACATATTCTAGTTTTTTTTTTTTTTATGTATGTGAGTAATTCTTGTGTTTCATAGTATTATTGTTCTTTAAGATGTTATTTTTTTTATTGTGTATATTTTTTGGATTTATGATAATTATTTATTTATTGTGAATATGTTAGTATGTTGTTTGGTATGAATTTCCGGTAGCAAATCCGATCATTTTTCTTGACAAATCTCACCGGCCCACTCATTTTCAGAGCAACACGCAAATAATGATTCTCATGATTAGTAATTACTCCTTGGCCTACAAAGTTGGTGGCTTATAATGAATTTGTAGTCAATGCTATTTGTGATGAATTTCATGTGTCAAATTTTAAATTTAGGGTGCGTATTTTTATTTTTTTAACTTTCGATTGGTCTGTTCGTCTCACTTGTCGGCCCCTACGTCTTTCGGTCAGGATGTCATTCGAATTTTTAGGGAATCACGGAGGGAGGAAAACCTTCTATTAATCCGCCAAATGACACGACGATAAATAGGAATAAACCTTGCCCCCTCAGGATTCGAACCTGGGTCTCCCCAGGCCCAAGACCCTCATGGGAGGACTGGATTCCACTGAGGTTTTACCTCAATGATTAGAGTGCGTATTGATATCGTTTTATCATTAATAAAATTGTCTCTTTTTCTTTATCAATTCTTCAACTCCTATTACTTATATTACTTAAAATAAGTTATTAACATAAAGACTTCAAAAATTTAAGTTTACGATCCGAAATCACAAGACTATTTGTCGTCATCCACTATGCTTATAAGTTCCGATTTTGATGTGATTGTAAAAATTTAAGGTAAATCCAAAACTCTAACTAAACATATATTATATATATCATTACTGTTTATTATAATTTAGCTTCGATCATCGGTTTACTTTAACCACAATTTATTTCATACTCATAAATCATGTATGAGGCATATTCGAATTTCTTTATGATACAATTTATATAGCTATCGTACATCGTACGGGTATTAGAACTAGTACACTAAATATTATACTAAAATTAGCTCATAATTAAGTTTGAACATAAAACTTCCATACCATTAAAAATGATAAAGCCTCTATCAAATAGGTTGAAGAAAAATTAAAAATATAAAAATAAAAACTATTTTATTTAATAAATTATTGGGTTTGGTTTAGATTTTTAAAATATAATTAAACACGTACAAGATAAAAAAATAATAATTTATGAAAAAAAAAAAAAAAAAAAAAAAAAAAAAAAAAAAAAAAAAAAAAAAAGTGAAAAATTGAAAAAACAGAAAACAAATAAAAAAAAAAAAAAAAAAAAAAAAAAAAAAAAAAAAAAAAAAAAAAAAAAAAAAAAAAAAAAAAAAAAAAAAAAAAAAAAAAAAAAAAAAAAAAAAAAAAAAAAAAAAAAAAAAAAAAAAAAAAAAAAAAAAAAAAAAAAAAAAAAAAAAAAAAAAAAAAAAAAAAAAAAAAAAAAAAAAAAAAAAAAAAAAAAAAAAAAAAAAAAAAAAAAAAAAAAAAAAAAAAAAAAAAAAAAAAAAAAAAAAAAAAAAAAAAAAAAAAAAAAAAAAAAAAAAAAAAAAAAAAAAAAAAAAAAAAAAAAAAAAAAAAAAAAAAAAAAAAAAAAAAAAAAAAAAAAAAAAAAAAAAAAAAAAAAAACACTACATACTCGATCAATTCAATCCAATCAAACCATCAAAAACACAAAAAACTTGTCAAACACATATTGTTATAAACCAAAGTGTTGCTGCTACTGTTGTTTTTTTTTTCTTCTTCTAACTCATTCATTGATCTACTGTAGCCATGATGATAAACTCACCACCGGCGGTGAACCAAAATAACCCCCTGCCACCGCCGCCGTGACGAGAAACCCACCACCATCGTAGGATCGAAAACCCCCCACCACCTCAACCGTCTTCATTAATGGGGTTGGGTCAATTTCCGGACCCAAGTCCCCCCCGCCCCATACTATGATTGACTATTTTTCTAAAAACAACATAGCAAATGAAATCAAAGGAAAGTGGCGAGAAAACATAATCAAATCCTGTCGGAGAAGATTGACCACCACCACCACAACAATATATATCATCTATCATCATCCAACAATATTTCTATTTTCATCTATTGCTTCAAAACCCTTTTCAAACAGTATATATATCATCTTCATCAAACAACATTGTTTCACTTACAAACAATATATATTTTTAATAAAACTTCACAAAATCCATTCCTTATATCGGAAAAGTAGATAATTGGTGGTGGAAGGTTAATGCCCTTTTTTACTTACGTTTTCTATTCAATGTTGTTTCTTCTTCATGTGTGAAGATTTTTGGTAATGGTTATTAATACCCTTTTTTATTTTCCGGCAATGAAGACGAAAAGGGCGCTGGTTGGGATGATTGGGATTTTTGGTAATCTAAGTCTGGGATTTGGGCAATCACGACGGTGATGTTTTGGTCGACAACCGCTAGCGGTGAATACAAAAGCGAAGTCAAACTTTGTTTGTGTATATATGGAGTGATGAATTATATATTTATTTGGAAAGTGAAATCAAGTTTGTATATGTGGATTATGGTTTGATTTTTTTACATATTATATATTTATCTTTGTGGATTCATTTGGGTGTGGATTTGTGGATTTTGGTGATTGTTTTATAAATCTGGAAATGAGTTAATTAAGAAGAAATGAATAATATATGGTTGTAAAATTAAAAAGAAGGATGAAGAAGAAAGAAGTAAGGAAGAAAATATCATTGGTGGTCCTTTAGGGATGGAAAGTACCAAAATACCCTCACGTGGGAGGCACGTGAGGGTTTTAACGGAGGTGAGATAATGGTCGTCAACTTAAAGAACGAAACACGAACCTTATCCTCCTATAAAGGACTGTCAATGAGGTTATTGAACCACAGGGATGAAACATGATTTTTTGAGTAAACCACAAGGACGATTTATGTCGATAACTCTATTTTTTATTAATAATTTACACTTTTTAACCTTATTAAATACTTAACTTATAATACTTGCATTTTGTAGCCATCGAATGGAAAAAACCTTTTTAGTTTTTCATCATTTAATTAGTTCAAAAAATTTCAACATATATAATTTATAACTTTTTTATTTCACAAAATTTTAAAAATATATATCTTTTTCTTTGATAAAAAAGATCCCAAAACAAAGATATTTTAAAAAGCTTTACACGTGGCAGCCCCTCCCTTTTGCTCCCCAAAAACTCTTTCACCAGCAATTCCTAACAAACTTTTACAAATAGGAATAGGAATAACAATACGATCGAAATAAATCAGATCAATTACAAAATTCAAAGGATGAATAATCTTAAAAGACTTCATTGCTAATTCCTTTTCTATCGGTAATCTATTTTTCTTTTTCTCTATTTCTAGGTTTATATTTTAGTTTATTTTATGTTTGTGATCTCTGTTTATATTTTGATTTTGAGACATGTTTGTATATAATTTGTTTATAGTATTTTTTTATTATTGTTTTTGTTATTTTTTGTTTAGACTGTATTTTTATATATTTTTTAGAAAGGCATACTTTATGTTTATTTAAGTCTGTTATCATCATTGTTGTGCTTTATATATTGATGACGAGTTTGTCTGATCATATTAACATTAATAACAATTATTGTGTCTCGGGTTGATACTTTTTTTTTTGTACTTTTGATTTCTTGAAGCATTATATTGTATGGTTGTATATGTAACTTCCCATGAGTCATTTCCGGTGTTGTTGTTAGGTATTTTGAAGTTGATTCTGGTTATGTTTAAGGTTGTTGATTGTTAAATTTCAATTACGCTTTTCCTTGACTTCATGTGATTTAGTGCAGGTATACAAATAAATCACTTCTCATGTTAATGTAATCCGTATTGTCTCATGTCAATCGTTCTGATTATCTGGTTTGGTGGCGGGTTTTCTTATTCCATTTCAGGTATCCTCCCAATCCACTTTTCACTCTTTGATCAATCTCGGTCGCCCATTGCTTATTTGATCATGTTATAGCTTAAATGAATCTTAGTTTCTAAATTGGGATTGGGCAGGTTAGATAGGGTTATATGGATCACATTTTATATACACTTTTAACGATGATCATGCTTGTGTATGTATATATGTATCTATGGATGTACGTGTATGTACTTATGTATGTCAATATCCCTTCGTTTTTATTAAGAACCAGCCAACCCGTTTGGCCTATGTGGCTATGTAGATATAAGGTTATTCAGGTCTTGTCTGGGTTTGGGTTGGATTTCTTTTCTACACTATTAACTAAGTCGGTCAAGTTTTTCAGTGATATGATATTTACATGTCAACCTTAGCTTGCTTTATTGAACTTGACACAAATTGCTACCCAACCATGCCATTGGAGAGTCTACAAAAAGCATATGATATCTGTTAAATATCTAATATTTTGAAAACGCCGATTTTGTTTTTAATTTGTAACAGGGATCTTCGACTTATGTGTTGCTAAATTGATAACGCCGATTTTTTTTGGTAAAGGTTACCCACATGAGCTTACATAACCTAAATTTTATCTTCATATCAAAAGTAAATTTGGCTTTCTCAACAGGCTATTTAGAATCATATGCAAATATTTTTATCAATGTTTCCTAAATGAGAGAAGTGGTAATAGTCTCAACTAATGATGATTGTTAGTTAAATTAAATAGGGATGATATGTAGATATATCACTTTTATGATCATGTAAGTTCATGTATTAGAATCATGCACGGAGCTATGACATAATAATACCATACTCACTTATACATTATCACATGAACATGGTAAATAGTTAGAACCTCATTATTGATCTGTTTCTGACCATTGTGAAACTAGATGATAACAGCATCATTATAGTTGCATATAGCCTTTTGGCGACTATCATGATGCCTTATTCACTCTTTGGCCTCTTGCCGACCATAGAAAACTCACTTGGGTTATTGCGGGTACGTATATGTTTGGCATGCTTTGGGAGGCTGCTGGGGCGCTGTCACCCCAAGTGTGGCCAGGATGGAACATTATGACCCGACTATGGCATACCCATTTCAGTCGCCAGGTGTAAAAAGAAACCAGGCAGACATAGTCATGGACAGCATTTCGGTCCATTGTCTAGGTCTGGTGCACCCCAGAAAGGTTTTCAATTTCTACAATGAGCTTCATGCGTACCTTGCTTCATGTGGAGTTGATGAAGTCAAAGTTGATATTCAAAATATAATTGAAACTCTCTAGGTAAGAGAGTTTTTCTTACACGGAGCTACGTCTAGGCTCTTGAAGCTTCAATTTCAATGAACTTCAAAGATAATGTGTGCATATGTTAATAGCATGTATTTTGAGAAGTTATTTGGGATAAGCATTCATGGAGATGTGGAAGAAATGAATGCTCTAAGTTGAAGGGAAAATATGGCAGCTAAAGTAGCTAGCAGTTACAAGTTAGATGTTCAACAGATTTATCTGTCTTGCTATTTACATTAAACAATTGCTACTTTCCATCATTATATAAAACTGCCAAATTGTGTGCACAAATTGAGCTGAGATATTAAGAGCAACGGCAGTGCTGCTCTGCTTGAAGACGCTCGAATTCTTGTTACATGACAAAATGTTGACGAGAAACTACAATACAAGTGTTTTGGTGTGCTGTAAAAACTTTATAATTTCGTTTGGCTTATACTCTGAAATATCTTCCACATAGTGTAATTGTAATTTAATTATGTTTTTTCATATGACAGGTCATTGAAGTTTCAAAAATGTGAGTAGGAAACTCAAATGTCCTTATGAAACTTGAAGCAACATACTTTATAAGATTTGAAAATCGACATGGCAATATTGGGAAAGGATGCTGCATTTTGCTATCGAAGTCAACATGGGCCGTTAAATTTTTAACTAAAAATTTTGAGTTAGTAACATACTGCAATGATTTGAATGAGAGTGACAAGATATTACTTGGATCGATTAGCTTAAGTAATGAAGATGTTCTACATAAATGTTGTAATTAGTTTAAGTGTAATCAAGTATAGAAAATATTATTTATACTCTCTTAATCATGCCCGGGTAGTCACCCGGGTTGATTAGCTAGTTAACTTATATTTTCAACGAGTATATAAAAATCAAAAATATTAAATATGTATAAAACTTCTTTTTAATATTTTAATACAGTTAATTTAACCTACCGTATGTATATATGATATTAAAATCTAAAAAGTAAGTTAAATAAAAAATAATAGATGATTTTTACATAAATAATATAAGTAATAGAAGTTGAAGAATTGAGAAAGAGAAAGAGACAACTTTATTAATGAGAAAAACAATCAATCAAATAAGGTTATAATGTATTATGTATTTATAAGCTAAGAGTTAGAGTTTAATTCCAAGTCTAATAAGGAAATTGAATCTATATACAATTAGAAAAGCTAATTTAATAAGATAGATAAATTAAAATGACACGTGTCAATCAAGGATTACGTCACGTGTCGTATCAAGAACATTTCAATCATGTTTTAGTTTATTAGTAGATAATGATAATGATTATTTGTGGATAGGGTTCTTGGTTTGGGCAAATCTATCATGTTAACTATCGGGCAGGCCATTTGCATTTTGCAATGTGCCATATTAAATAATGAAGATGTCGATATCAAATGATTTAATAAGGTGAAAATGACACATACAGGCGTACAGCAAAGCTAAGGTCGCTAGCTTGTCCTTGTGATGTTAAAAAAGAAAAACATAATTTTGAGTAGGATATACACATGGTACAAAATGCGTCTCAACACTCTTGGGTTTTAAACCGAAATATGATAAATCAAGTATAATATTGAAACTTAAACAGCACTGTTAATTTTTTTGGTTACGATCCATTTCAAAGTTAAAAAGAGGAGACCTTCAAAAATAGACTTTCATGTTACATATGCAAACAAAAGTGAAATCTTAAAGAGATCGAAAACATATAACATAATTTTAACAACTTTACACTATTTAGAATACTATTTAGGTCCTCGATGCTCCACTCGAACAAGCTCATTATGCCAATATATAGTGCTCTTCCACCTAGTGCACTTGATGCATATATATTTCAATCTTCCCCATTTTGTATAGTCGTCTAAATCATGGAGATACAGAGCATATATAAATCATGCATATATAAATATTGTGGGGCTCTTGACATGGAGCTTGTTGAAGTGGTTCGGTGTTAGGGCTGCTAATTGTCACACCCCGTTGTAGCGGAAATACAGGGTTAACAAATAATTGCGTACTAATCAGAAGGTAAATAGAGATTACATCCATTAATGCCAATACATGTTCAATACAAGTACAATCGTTCAAATGTGGACCCCAAAATACGGATACAAGTCATCCTTATTTGGAACTGGGCCCACTGAATACGAGTTCAATAAATTGGACAGTCTAATACAATTAAAGCTAATAACATGAGAGTCCTCAAATGTCTGATGCTAATTGTACGTCCAAGTCAAAAGAATGGCCCTATAATGCCATAGATGATCCAAGACTTACTGTTGGTTACCTGAAAAACATGAAATTTGAGAGGATCAACTATCGAAATAGTTGGTCAGTTTACAGTGTGTTTGACTAAAAGACCAGTCGTCATTGGGAGCACACAATGACATGTAGTTATTAAGACAAGACAGTCGGGAGCAAGGTCCAACAATAAGACTAATTTCCCTCGCACAGGTCTCCCGTCTATAATGGGGTGCGGACCAGTATACCTCGCACAGGTCTCCCGTCTATAATGGGGTGCGGACCAGAACAAGACAGTCAGGTACTAAATCTGACAAGACAACCATTAGGATCTCATAATGGTGATAACTACATAGGGGCAACATTTTAGTTCGTCAAACACAAAGAACAATTTAGTCAGTCGACAACATGGCAAGTCAAAGTCATTTAGTTCAATATTTCATAAGACATGTATACACATTTTCAGGCAGCCGTCAACATGGCAAGACATAAGACAAATGATTTAATTTACCAAATCTCATGGCATAGACAAAGACGAATCATTTATAAAGTAGTAGTGTATACAGTACATGCTTTTCAGACCCAAAGTAAAAGGAAAAAGGGCGCCATAAACTCACCTTAGCGATCAATGAGCTAAAAGTATGAGTAGTCTGAGAAAATGAGCAGTTTAGTCTCCACGTCTACACAAAATATAGGATATGAGTACCAATGGTGAGGATCAAATCTCACGACGACAAGTATCCTACGTACCACTACTTAGCTATCAACCCTAGAATGCCACGACCAAGAATGTGATTTAAACGTCCATTTTATTTGACTCAAATTACTAACGTCAATAACATCGTCATTATAGGGTAGTCTAAAGTACCCATTCGTATAAACGAAGTTCAAACGTTCAAGTTGTCAAAAACTAAAAATGTCAAACAGACTAAAAACTCGCGACGCGAGGTGAGCCATTCGCGGCGCGAAGGCCAAAATCAACTAGATCGCGGCGCGAATGCAGACCTGCACGAGTGAAAGTGCAGTTTTTGACCATTTTCGCCAAACCAAATCGTTTCCATTTCAAATCTTTTCATTTCAACAAGTACCAACAGGTTCAATAACCCGGAAACAATACCATTTCGCTAACTAATTCACAAGTTTCAACCATTTTGATTTCAAGGTCCAAATTCTAAATCAAAATTTCTTCTAACCACAATACCAAAACTCATTTCATATTCAAAGCTTACTAATTACATTAACAAAACTGAAATTAACCCATAGGTTGAATCTATTCAAATCAAAGTTAAAGAGAAAAGAGTTTACTTACCAATTTGTGTTCTTGAGATCAAATGAAGAAAATGGTGATGATGATGATAAAACCCTAATTATTATTGCAAAATGATTACTTCCTTTAATTTCTCCTTAGATTTCCTTGCCAAAGCTGAATTTGAGATTCAAGAGAGTGTTTGTGTATGTTTGTTTTGTCACACCCCATAATAATGCGGAAGGGTACGAGGTGCAACATTCATGAAATCACAACACAAGGCATAATGAACGACTATAAAGGAGTCGTTTTGAAAACATTTCATTTAATATAAGTTCATTGTCTTGAAATATTGGAAATACATTAAGTAAAAACATTACAGTAATTTAAAGAGTATTTTTAGGAATTCTAAACCCTCGATAGGTGGTGCTATCATTGGTTTCGACAACAATGATAACTTGAACAAAAGTAAAGTCTTTTCCATGATAAAAACGAAACATCAACTCCAGGTGGCGAAATAGCCTTATGTGAATCCTACCGTGCATCTTACGGACCTGAGATACATGCTAAAATGGGTCAACAATAATGTTGGTGAATTCATAGGAGAAAATAAGTACTTTGCATGGAACCACAAGATTTAAGTGTGACCATTGCTAACCCGCAATGTCGTGTAGCCATTGTTCAAAAACAATGCTAGGAAAAATATAATGTATATATTGTACTAAGCTCATGAATTGAAACTCGACGGTAATAAGTAACATTGTGCCTCGGCAAGTATTTGATCCATAATACTTGGGAATCCAAATATGCATGCATTCGTTCGACCATCATCGGTCAAGTTGGTGCGACCAACCCGAATGGGGGTGTCAACCCAAATAGTACTATTCATCATATCTCGTTTAAATCCATAACTAACAATTCATGATGGGAGGACTTTAATGGGATCAAGCAACTTAGACAATCATCATATACATAGTTTGGTACTTGTGTTCCACATGTAAAATATAGAGCATGCATCTCACCCAAAATAGTAAAAAAAAGTGTGGGCTATGAACTCACCTTAGTTTCAAAGTAGCAATAATTAGCAAGTAGCGGATTCTCTTGAATGTGTCAACCTATAGATATAAAATATAAACTTGTCTTAATAATCTATGCTATTATATTCCTAATGAATTTCCCTCATTCTTCCAAATAATATTGTTATAATACATTTTCTAAAAAAAATGTTTTTATTATGTGATAATCGTTAGGGTCGTCCACGTGCTAGATGGAGTTGGTCTTTCATGGGTTCAAATATAGTAATACATATATAATATTTATATAATATAATAGTAATAATTATAATAGCGACATTATGATTATTTTCCCCCACAACCCATACACGTGAAATGGCAAAGAAGTATGGTTGCGTGTTGAAATATATCATAACATGGCATTCGCGACCATTCTCCCTCACAACCCATACGAGTGCACCGGTTTCCATAATAGGAGTTGGGCAATTGTCAATTAAGTATGGTTGTGAGTTGGAATAACCACGAATTAAAATTATAAAAATATAAATATGTCGCCGCACAACTTTGCACCAACATTCTAAATAGAAGCTGGGCATGGTGGGTCTATGTATAAATATAATATAATCATATAGGTCATGTCTGCACCCGAAGCGTGCTAAGTTACCGCACACTTTGCACCGATGTCCTAAATAGGAGGTGGGCATGGTGGGTCAAGTTATATTAATAGATATATATATATATATACGTATATAACATATATTAATATATATATATATACCTAGTTATTTAGTGGGCATTTAACTAGCACGTTTTCCCAACTTCACTAACATAGATTATCACAACAATGATTATACTTAAAGCATGCTTTTATATTTCCAAGAAAAGGCTAATCATTATGCATGTTGGGATTATTGTCATAAAGGTATTATTTGGAAGAGGAAACATTCACCTAGGAAATACACAAGTATTAAATGCAATACAATCATTATTAATCTAGATAATTAATTAAATTAATTGGTTATGTAAATTCCAAAATATCAGAATAATATTACCAAAAGAAAATATGTTTTCAATGTGTAACAGTAGCTCGTGACTCGACATACATTTGAAATGAGAATTTGAAAAGTCGTTTTTCATTTCGGTGCTACAACTCGGCCGAAGTTCATGGCCAGAAAGAGAAAATGATTTTAGTTTTGAGCAGCCTAAATGTCGACATTTCAGTCACCAAAACAGTGACAAAACAGGGGTGGTCTATGGTGGTGATAGAAGGTTGTAAAAGGTGGTGGCTTATGGTGGTTTCGACCCGAAACCGAAACGATAAGTGCCGAGACTTTGCATGACCGTGTAATAACATCACAAATGACTTAAGGACAGACAAACAACCTGCTTCGAAGGTTCAAACAGATTTGTAATGGTGGCTGGAGGTGGCGGTTCGCGGTGGTTCGCGGCTGCGAGAAACGAAACAAGTAAGAAAAAAACGTTTTTAGGGTTTGTGACATGAAAACTAAGCATGGGCAGCCATGTAACGACCTGTTATGATGCTTGAACGTTCCTCTTCTCTGCTGGGTCGTCGTGGAGTGGTGGTGGCTAGACGTTGGAGAAGCAGCAGCAGCGGCGGCCGGCGGTGGAGCTGCGGTGGCAGCGGCGGGGCTGTGGTGGGGAGGAGTTATTTGGTGTTTAGGGGTGCAGAAAAGCTACTAGGGTTGATGGGGGTGGCTGCCGGGTTTGTTTTCCGGCGAGAGGGAGGCGGCAGGCGGCGGTTGAGGGTGGCTGGAGTGGTGGTGGCTAGACGTTGGAGAAGCAGCAGCAGCGGCGGCCGGCGGTGGAGCTGCGGTGGCAGCGGCGGGGCTGTGGTGGGGAGGAGTTATTTGGTGTTTAGGGGTGCAGAAAAGCTACTAGGGTTGATGGGGGTGGCTGCCGGGTTTGTTTTCCGGCGAGAGGGAGGCGGCAGGCGGCGGCTGAGGGTGGCTGGAGTGGTGGCCGGCGGTTGGGGTGAAAGAGGGAGGAGGGAGATGAAGTTGAAGAGTTTTTATTATTTTTAATTGTTCTTGTCTAGTGTGTCAGTGTGTGTGTGTACGTGATGTGTAACAAAAGAGAGCAGGGAACTTATACTACAATTTTATAGGTTAGGAGATGGGCTTGGGTCAAGGCTTGTGGGCTGGGCTCTTGGATCCAAAAATGGAGGTGGGCTAAGGGTATGGGCTCATTTTTGACTAGCAATATTATTTGGCCCTTTAATAGTATTAGCTAGTTAGTCCATATATTTTTATAAATAATACATATATTATTTTGTATAAGAGTTTTTAGTTAGGAACTAAAAATAATATGTCATGTTTTTATAATTTGTGTCAATTATTATTATTGCAATAAGAACGTTCTTTAATTATTTAGTAACTCTATAACGACATATATTTCGTATGGCACTTTTACTAACGAAAGAGATCTTAGCTAGACACATATCGTCACATATAAAATCATATATCATAAAAATGTATATTATGGAGGTCCTCCTTGACCGGTTCATCAACCCGATGAATGTGTGTCGGCATCGTGATTTTATAACGACGTTTGATCTTGGTTGACACATAAGGATTTAAATATCACATATTTAAATTTAACCTTCTATAAATAGCACATGAATAGTAAACTTTCTAAGTTTAGCTAACCTCAAATTTGGCGGTTGTCACATTCTCCCCGTGTTAATGGAAGTTTCGCCCCGAAACTTTAGGTATTACGCGGCATTTTGTACATTACGGAATAAATGCGGGTATTTTTGTTTCATTTGGTCTTCACGTTCCCACGTGAACTCGGGTCCTCGCCTTGAGTTCCAACGAACTTTAACGATAGGAATGCGACTTTGTTTTAATTCCTTAACTTCGCGGTCCATGATTTCAGCGGGTTCTTCTACAAAGTGCATGCGATCATCTAGCTGGATCTCTTCAAGCGGAATGGTTTGTGTTTCATCCGACAAACACTTCTTTAAGTTTGAGATATGAAAAACATTGTGCACTCTGCTCAACTCTTGGGGTAATTCTAGTCGATATGCGACGGGACCTATTCTTTCTACGATTTTGAAAGGTCCAATATATCTCGGGTTCAACTTTCCTCGTTTCCCAAAACGGATGGTTCCTTTCCAAGGAGAGACTTTTAACATGACTCTATCTCCTACTTGAAATTCCAACGGTTTTCGCCTAACGTCGGCGTAGCTCTTTTGACGGTCACGTGCGGCTTTCATTCGGTTTTGGATTTGAAAAATCTTTTCGGTGGTTTCATGAAGGATTTCCGGACCCGTAATTTGGCTATCACCAACTTCGATCCAACAAACGGGTGACCGACACTTTCTCCCATAAAGTTCCTCGAATGGGGCGGCTTGAATGCTGGTGTGATAGCTATTGTTGTATGAAAATTCACACAATGGCAAGTGACGCTCCCAGTCGCTCCCAAAGTCTATCACACATGCGCGTAACATATCCTCTAGCGTTTGGATGGTCCTTTCGCTTTGACCATCGGTTTGGGGGTGGTATGCGGTGCTCATGTCAATTCTAGTACCCAAAGCTTTTTGGAAAGATTTCCAAAATCTAGAGGTGAAACGAGCATCTCGATCACATATGATCGAAATAGGTACACCATGACGTGACAAAACTTCCTTCAAATAAATTCTCGCTAATTTATCCATCCCAAACGTTTCCTTAATGGGTAGGAAAAGAGCGGACTTTGTGAGGCGGTCCACAATTACCCAAATCGTGTCACATCCACTCACGGATCTAGGCAACTTGGTAATGAAATCCATGGATATTTCTTCCCACTTCCATTGGGGTATCCTTGGTTGTTGAAGCAAACCGGATGGTTTTTGATATTCAATCTTAACCTTTGCACACGTCAAACAACGACCAACATAGGCGGCTATGTCGGCCTTCATCTTAGGCCACCAATACATCTCCTTAAGTCCATGATACATCTTATCGCCACCGGGATGTATTGAATACCTAGACTTGTGTGCTTCGTCCATGATTAACTCTCTTAGGTTCCCATGGTTGGGTACCCAAATTCGGTTGGCAAAATAGCGAGTTCCATCGGGTCTAGTTTCAAATTGCGCTTCCATTCCTCTCAAGGCTTCATTCTTGAGATTTTCTTCTTCTAATGCTTCAACTTGTGCAATTCGAATGTGAGGGGTGAGGTTGGTATGAATGGTCATACCCAATGCTCGGACGCGAAGCGGCTTGACTCGTTCCTTGCGACTCAAAGCGTCGGCTACAACATTCGCCTTGCCGGGGTGGTACTTAATCTCACAATCGTAGTCACTAAGTAACTCCACCCATCTTCGTTGTCTCATATTCAAGTCCTTTTGGTCAAAAATATGTTGGAGGCTCTTATGGTCGGTGAATATGGTACACTTTGTGCCATAAAGATAGTGCCTCCAAATCTTAAGAGCGAAAACTACCGCTCCTAACTCCAAGTCGTGGGTAGTGTAATTTTTCTCATGCACCTTGAGTTGACGTGAAGCATAAGCTATCACCTTGTCCTTTTGCATGAGGACGCAACCTAACCCTTGATGGGAAGCGTCGCAATACACCACAAAATTTTCGGTTCCTTCGGGCAGAGCTAGAATTGGCGCACTACAAAGCTTCTCTTTTAGTAGTTGAAATGCCGTTTCTTGCTTGTCTTCCCAAGCAAACTTCTTTTCCTTTTGCGTCAACGTGGTCAGAGGTTGGGCTATTTTTGAGAAATTCTCGATGAATCTTCTATAATAGCCGGCAAGACCTAAGAACTGACGTACTTCCGTTGGGGTCCTCGGTGCATCCCAACTCTTGATGGCTTCGATCTTTGCGGGGTCTACGTGAATCCCTTGACTATCAATCACGTGGCCTAAAAATTGTACCGTTCGAATCCAAAATTCACATTTTGAAAACTTCGCATACAATTCTTCCTTCTTGAGTAGCTCCAAAATCATTCTCAAATGTCCCTCATGCTCTTCCTTGGTTTTCGAATAGATTAGTATGTCGTCAATAAAGACAATCACAAACTTATCTAGATATGGCTTGCACACGCGGTTCATGAGGTCCATGAAAACGGCGGGTGCATTCGTCAAACCAAAAGGCATAACTTGAAACTCGTAATGACCATAACGGGTTCGAAACGCCGTTTTAGGGATATCTTCTTCTCTTACCCTCAATTGGTGGTATCCAGATCTAAGATCGATTTTCGAGTAGTAACTCGATCCTTGTAATTGATCAAACAAGTCATCGATCCTAGGTAGGGGATATCGGTTCTTTATAGTAAGCTTGTTTAATTCACGATAGTCTATACACATCCGGAAGGATCCGTCCTTTTTCTTGACAAAAAGAACCGGAGCTCCCCATGGCGAAGAGCTTGGTCGGATGAATCCTTTATCTAAGAGTTCTTGCAATTGAGTCGAGAGCTCTTTCATTTCGGATGGAGCTAAACGGTATGGAGCACGTGCCACCGGTGTAGCACCGGGCACCAAGTCCACTTGAAATTCCACCTGACGAACCGGCGGGAGTCCGGGTAAGTCCTCGGGAAATACTTCGGGAAATTCTCGTGCAATAGGCACGTCTTCAAGTCGTTTCTCCTCAGGTTCTTTTGTCGTCACATGGGCTAAAACTGCGTGATACCCCTTTCGTAGGTATTTTTGAGTCTTCATACACGAAATGAGATTAATTGTTACACCACACTTTTCTCCTTGAATGATCAACATGTCTCCATTCTCTAACGGGATGCGAACAACCTTTTCGTGACATACAATCTCGGCCTTGTGCTTGGATAGCCAATCCATGCCGATGATGATGTCAAAGCTTCCTATTTCGACGGGGATTAGGTCTATGTGAAAGGGTTTGTCGGCTAAGGTCAAAGTACACTCACGTACTATGCTATCGGCTTTGATTTCTTTCCCGTTAGCAAGTTCTATAGAATATGCATCGTCTAACGGCACGGGGGTTATAGATAACAATTGAATAATTCTTTTTGATATAAAGCTTAAATCGGCACCGCTATCAAATAAAACGGAAACTAGCAGGTTTTCGAGAAGAAACATACCCGTCACAATGTTCGGGTCTTGGCGAGCTTCTCTTGCTTGAATCACGAAAGCTCTTCCACGGGCTTGATTGTTGTTATTGTTTTGGTTTCTAAGTCTTGGGCAATCCCTCTTGATGTGCCCCTCATTTCCACATTCATAGCACCCCTTCTGCACCCCATTGTTGTTATTGTTTTGGTTTCTAAGTCTTGGGCAATCCCTCTTGATGTGCCCCTCATTTCCACATTCATAGCACCCCTTCTGCACCCCATTGTTGTTATTGTTTTGGTTTCTAAGTCTTGGGCAATCCCTCTTGATGTGCCCCTCATTTCCACATTCATAGCACCCCTTCTGCACCCCATTGTTGTTATTGTTTTGGTTTCTAAGTCTTGGGCAATCCCTCTTGATGTGCCCCTCATTTCCACATTCATAGCACCCCTTCTGCACCCCATTGTTGTTATTGTTTTGGTTTCTAAGTCTTGGGCAATCCCTCTTGATGTGCCCCTCATTTCCACATTCATAGCACCCCTTCTGCACCCCATTGTTGTTATTAGCCACGGGGTTTGGAGCTCTACAATTTTGAGTCGTATGACCGGTCCTCTTGCACCGGCCACATGGCGGCATACAAGGTCCGCGATGATGAGAGCGACATTTGTTGCAATAAGGGCTACCTCCATTGTACCCTTTCTTCGCAGTTGGCCCCGCGGTATAAGCCTTAACCGCCTCGGCCCGTCTTGGTTGTTGTTGAACTAGATTTCTCGATGACCCTTCATCCCATTTCCTCTTGTGATCGAATGCTCTTGGAGCAGCAACTTCCTTGGCTCCTTGTCTTTTCATTTGATCAGCCAAACCATGTGCCATCTCAACGGCACTCTCGATGTCAGTGGGTTTGGAAGAGGTTACCATTCCTTGGATTTGAGGTGGGAGTCCCCAAATGTACCTCTCAATGAGCTTGAATGCGGGTTCCACCATGGTTGGGCACACTAGGGCCAACTCGTGAAACCGAGTCGTGTACGCGGGTACATCAAGGCCCTTAGTAGTCAAGTTCCAAAACTCGGCTTCCAACTTCTGGATCTCAGTCCTTGGGCAATACTTTCCTCGCATCCTTTCCTTTAGTGCCTCCCAAGTGAGTGCATAAGCCGCATCAACTCCTACGGAGTGAGCATACAAATTCCACCAAGTCAGGGCTCCACCTTGGAGAGTGCATGTCGCGTACTTCACCTTACACTCCTCCGGACAATTGCTGATGCGAAAAACTGACTCCATCTTTTCACACCATCGAAGTAATCCAATGGTCCCTTCGGTACCCTCAAAGTTCAGTGGTTTGCACAAGGTAAAGTCCCTATAGGTGCAACCCTTTGGGGCATTTGTTGGTTCTTCACCATTACCACTTCCCTCGGCTTCACCGGTGGTTCGGTTTGCCTCATAAGTAGCGATGGCGGCAGCAACTCGCTGTGCTACGAGCCTCTCGATTTGGGCCGAACTCAAGGTTTGTGACTTAGTTGTTTTCTTTGGCGCCATTTCTTTAAGAAAGGAAACAAAAGTGTAATAAGTTTTTCTTCATTAACTTATGGATAGCTAACAACATTTAACCACATCATACTGCATATCAGTAGATCTTCAATCATACAAGCACATCGTCAACATAACAATACCATGCCATAACTATACTAACATGCCAACATAATCATAAACAAAATTATTGTAACTAAGAGAAACATAAAAATTTGGATAAAGTAATAGATTTCATTGTTTCAAAATAAAGACAACCATGCGAGAAGTAACTTCGCAAAATCCATAGATTCATCATAATTCAAAGTTTCCGGGCACATCCCGCCCTAAATAGGAACAATAAAAATGTAAAGATAACATCTAGCTAGATCCGCTAGGGGGTGGCATAGTGATAGCAGCAGCAATGGTCTGAAGTGCCTCCTCGATCCTCTGAATCCTTACCTCCTGCATCGTAAGTCTATCCTCCATGTGCTGAACCTGAGTCTCCAAGTCTTCAACCCTTACACGTGTAATAAAGCTCTCGTCTCGTACTCCAATGGTCAGCTCAGCAGTGCCTCTCAATCCCAATCCAAGTCCCACAACATAGTCCTCAATCTCATCCACACGATCATGAGCAAACTCGGTCTGAATAGTGGTCTCAGTAAGCTCCACGTTCATAGTGGAGACTTGGCGGTGAAGATCCGCCACAGAAGCTGGAATAGGGCGAGTGGGTCCCTCAAGTGCCTGAAGGCGAGACTCGGCGCGGAAAAGTCGCGCCACGAGGGTGGATACGGTGAGGTGGACAGGCTCTCCGGTATATGCAGAGACGATATCCGGCCCGGAGTGAGCATAGACGCGGTCGTTATCACGAAGGCCCTCTAGCTCTCTCCATCGAGCAAGGACACAAGCCACAGAGTGATAAATCGGCTCTGTGCGGCGGCGCTGAGCCGGTGGCTCAACCATAGAGGGTGGAGGATGCACCATCTCGGGAACACGAGGCTCAATAGTGAATCTCGGGTCCCGTGACGTGCCCTCGCCGGTACGGAACTGATGGTGGTATGTGGGTGGGGGTAGGTTGAAATGTGGAAGTGGAATATCTGGTGCGGTATGGACGATAGTGGATGTGCCGATCGGGGGAGCTATCGGCTCGGGTATGGTGAAAGCAGTGGGCTCGGCCAAAGTGGGAGTAGGCATAATAATCGGAGGAACTGGTGGATGGGCAAAAGGTGGTGATGTGGGACCAACGAGTGGTGACCTAGGAGTGTCACCAACGGCCTCGGAATCAACAGTAGGCTCAGAATCAATAGTAGGCTCAGACTCAACGTGCTGATCGAGTGGGGACAAAGGGGATGGGACTGGCTGTTGAGTGATGAACTCTTCCTCATGATCGGACGTTAGGTCAATGACGTGTCGAGACATTTTCCCTAATGGAAAAGAAGAAAAGAAACATAGGCAATATATGTAAGCATTATTCTACTTAACCTTAACATGAGGCTGATAGTGGAGCATTCTTAGGCAAAGGAGCATATATATGTAAGATGAGAAATTTTTAAAATTTTTAGATTCTAGCAATGTATATATAAGTATGAAATTTACACATAGTCAAGTAATGCATGTAAAATTTCTAAGGCATGTGTGTGCATAGTATGTGTGATTTCTATGGGTAGTTATAGTCTAGGTTCATTAATTGCCACCTAGTTCACTATAACCTTGTCTCTGATACCATTCTGTCACACCCCATAATAATGCGGAAGGGTACGAGGTGCAACATTCATGAAATCACAACACAAGGCATAATGAACGACTATAAAGGAGTCGTTTTGAAAACATTTCATTTAATATAAGTTCATTGTCTTGAAATATTGGAAATACATTAAGTAAAAACATTACAGTAATTTAAAGAGTATTTTTAGGAATTCTAAACCCTCGATAGGTGGTGCTATCATTGGTTTCGACAACAATGATAACTTGAACAAAAGTAAAGTCTTTTCCATGATAAAAACGAAACATCAACTCCAGGTGGCGAAATAGCCTTATGTGAATCCTACCGTGCATCTTACGGACCTGAGATACATGCTAAAATGGGTCAACAATAATGTTGGTGAATTCATAGGAGAAAATAAGTACTTTGCATGGAACCACAAGATTTAAGTGTGACCATTGCTAACCCGCAATGTCGTGTAGCCATTGTTCAAAAACAATGCTAGGAAAAATATAATGTATATATTGTACTAAGCTCATGAATTGAAACTCGACGGTAATAAGTAACATTGTGCCTCGGCAAGTATTTGATCCATAATACTTGGGAATCCAAATATGCATGCATTCGTTCGACCATCATCGGTCAAGTTGGTGCGACCAACCCGAATGGGGGTGTCAACCCAAATAGTACTATTCATCATATCTCGTTTAAATCCATAACTAACAATTCATGATGGGAGGACTTTAATGGGATCAAGCAACTTAGACAATCATCATATACATAGTTTGGTACTTGTGTTCCACATGTAAAATATAGAGCATGCATCTCACCCAAAATAGTAAAAAAAAGTGTGGGCTATGAACTCACCTTAGTTTCAAAGTAGCAATAATTAGCAAGTAGCGGATTCTCTTGAATGTGTCAACCTATAGATATAAAATATAAACTTGTCTTAATAATCTATGCTATTATATTCCTAATGAATTTCCCTCATTCTTCCAAATAATATTGTTATAATACATTTTCTAAAAAAATGTTTTTATTATGTGATAATCGTTAGGGTCGTCCACGTGCTAGATGGAGTTGGTCTTTCATGGGTTCAAATATAGTAATACATATATAATATTTATATAATATAATAGTAATAATTATAATAGCGACATTATGATTATTTTCCCCCACAACCCATACGAGTGCACCGGTTTCCATAATAGGAGTTGGGCAATTGTCAATTAAGTATGGTTGTGAGTTGGAATAACCACGAATTAAAATTATAAAAATATAAATATGTCGCCGCACAACTTTGCACCAACATTCTAAATAGAAGCTGGGCATGGTGGGTCTATGTATAAATATAATATAATCATATAGGTCATGTCTGCACCCGAAGCGTGCTAAGTTACCGCACACTTTGCACCGATGTCCTAAATAGAAGCTGGGCATGGTGGGTCTATGTATAAATATAATATAATCATATAGGTCATGTCTGCACCCGAAGCGTGCTAAGTTACCGCACACTTTGCACCGATGTCCTAAATAGGAGGTGGGCATGGTGGGTCTATGTATAAATATAATATAATCATATAGGTCATGTCTGCACCCGAAGCGTGCTAAGTTACCGCACACTTTGCACCGATGTCCTAAATAGGAGGTGGGCATGGTGGGTCTATGTATAAATATAATATAATCATATAGGTCATGTCTGCACCCGAAGCGTGCTAAGTTACCGCACACTTTGCACCGATGTCCTAAATAGAAGCTGGGCATGGTGGGTCTATGTATAAATATAATATAATCATATAGGTCATGTCTGCACCCGAAGCGTGCTAAGTTACCGCACACTTTGCACCGATGTCCTAAATAGGAGGTGGGCATGGTGGGTCTATGTATAAATATAATATAATCATATAGGTCATGTCTGCACCCGAAGCGTGCTAAGTTACCGCACACTTTGCACCGATGTCCTAAATAGGAGGTGGGCATGGTGGGTCAAGTTATATTAATAGATATATAATAGTAATAATTATACATGGCATCGATCATTCTCCCTCACAACCCATACGAGTGCACCGGTTTCCATAATAGGAGTTGGGCAATTGTCAATTAAGTATGGTTGTGAGTTGGAATAACCACGAATTAAAATTATAAAAATATAAATATGTCGCCGCACAACTTTGCACCAACATTCTAAATAGAAGCTGGGCATGGTGGGTCTATGTATAAATATAATATAATCATATAGGTCATGTCTGCACCCGAAGCGTGCTAAGTTACCGCACACTTTGCACCGATGTCCTAAATAGGAGGTGGGCATGGTGGGTCTATGTATAAATATAATATAATCATATAGGTCATGTCTGCACCCGAAGCGTGCTAAGTTACCGCACACTTTGCACCGATGTCCTAAATAGAAGCTGGGCATGGTGGGTCTATGTATAAATATAATATAATCATATAGGTCATGTCTGCACCCGAAGCGTGCTAAGTTACCGCACACTTTGCACCGATGTCCTAAATAGGAGGTGGGCATGGTGGGTCTATGTATAAATATAATATAATCATATAGGTCATGTCTGCACCCGAAGCGTGCTAAGTTACCGCACACTTTGCACCGATGTCCTAAATAGGAGGTGGGCATGGTGGGTCTATGTATAAATATAATATAATCATATAGGTCATGTCTGCACCCGAAGCGTGCTAAGTTACCGCACACTTTGCACCGATGTCCTAAATAGAAGCTGGGCATGGTGGGTCTATGTATAAATATAATATAATCATATAGGTCATGTCTGCACCCGAAGCGTGCTAAGTTACCGCACACTTTGCACCGATGTCCTAAATAGGAGGTGGGCATGGTGGGTCTATGTATAAATATAATATAATCATATAGGTCATGTCTGCACCCGAAGCGTGCTAAGTTACCGCACACTTTGCACCGATGTCCTAAATAGAAGCTGGGCATGGTGGGTCTATGTATAAATATAATATAATCATATAGGTCATGTCTGCACCCGAAGCGTGCTAAGTTACCGCACACTTTGCACCGATGTCCTAAATAGGAGGTGGGCATGGTGGGTCAAGTTATATTAATAGATATATATACGTACAATGATTATACTTAAAGCATGCTTTTATATTTCCAAGAAAAGGCTAATCATTATGCATGTTGGGATTATTGTCATAAAGGTATTATTTGGAAGAGGAAACATTCACCTAGGAAATACACAAGTATTAAATGCAATACAATCATTATTAATCTAGATAATTAATTAAATTAATTGGTTATGTAAATTCCAAAATATCAGAATAATATTACCAAAAGAAAATATGTTTTCAATGTGTAACAGTAGCTCGTGACTCGACATACATTTGAAATGAGAATTTGAAAAGTCGTTTTTCATTTCGGTGCTACAACTCGGCCGAAGTTCATGGCCAGAAAGAGAAAATGATTTTAGTTTTGAGCAGCCTAAATGTCGACATTTCAGTCACCAAAACAGTGACAAAACAGGGGTGGTCTATGGTGGTGATAGAAGGTTGTAAAAGGTGGTGGCTTATGGTGGTTTCGACCCGAAACCGAAACGATAAGTGCCGAGACTTTGCATGACCGTGTAATAACATCACAAATGACTTAAGGACAGACAAACAACCTGCTTCGAAGGTTCAAACAGATTTGTAATGGTGGCTGGAGGTGGCGGTTCGCGGTGGTTCGCGGCTGCGAGAAACGAAACAAGTAAGAAAAAAACGTTTTTAGGGTTTGTGACATGAAAACTAAGCATGGGCAGCCATGTAACGACCTGTTATGATGCTTGAACGTTCCTCTTCTCTGCTGGGTCGTCGTGGAGTGGTGGTGGCGCGGTGGTGCTCGACTGCGACGGGAAGAAAAGGAAGAAAAAGAAATATTAGGGTTTTTAAAGTGAATGATTAAATGGGTTTGCTTGGAACGTTGTTACTTACGTTTCTCTACCTTTCTGGACGTTAAGGGAGTTGAGTGGTGGTGGCGCGGTGGTGCTCGACTGCGACGGGAAGAAAAGGAAGAAAAAGAAATATTAGGGTTTTTAAAGTGAATGATTAAATGGGTTTGCTTGGAACGTTGTTACTTACGTTTCTCTACCTTTCTGGACGTTAAGGGAGTTGAGTGGTGGTGGCGCGGTGGTGCTCGACTGCGACGGGAAGAAAAGGAAGAAAAAGAAATATTAGGGTTTTTAAAGTGAATGATTAAATGGGTTTGCTTGGAACGTTGTTACTTACGTTTCTCTACCTTTCTGGACGTTAAGGGAGTTGAGTGGTGGTGGCGCGGTGGTGCTCGACTGCGACGGGAAGAAAAGGAAGAAAAAGAAATATTAGGGTTTTTAAAGTGAATGATTAAATGGGTTTGCTTGGAACGTTGTTACTTACGTTTCTCTACCTTTCTGGACGTTAAGGGAGTTGAGTGGTGGTGGCGCGGTGGTGCTCGACTGCGACGGGAAGAAAAGGAAGAAAAAGAAATATTAGGGTTTTTAAAGTGAATGATTAAATGGGTTTGCTTGGAACGTTGTTACTTACGTTTCTCTACCTTTCTGGACGTTAAGGGAGTTGAGTGGTGGTGGCGCGGTGGTGCTCGACTGCGACGGGAAGAAAAGGAAGAAAAAGAAATATTAGGGTTTTTAAAGTGAATGATTAAATGGGTTTGCTTGGGTCAAGGCTTGTGGGCTGGGCTCTTGGATCCAAAAATGGAGGTGGGCTAAGGGTATGGGCTCATTTTTGACTAGCAATATTATTTGGCCCTTTAATAGTATTAGCTAGTTAGTCCATATATTTTTATAAATAATACATATATTATTTTGTATAAGAGTTTTTATTATTTTTAATTGTTCTTGTCTAGTGTGTCAGTGTGTGTGTGTACGTGATGTGTAACAAAAGAGAGCAGGGAACTTATACTACAATTTTATAGGTTAGGAGATGGGCTTGGGTCAAGGCTTGTGGGCTGGGCTCTTGGATCCAAAAATGGAGGTGGGCTAAGGGTATGGGCTCATTTTTGACTAGCAATATTATTTGGCCCTTTAATAGTATTAGCTAGTTAGTCCATATATTTTTATAAATAATACATATATTATTTTGTATAAGAGTTTTTAGTTAGGAACTAAAAATAATATGTCATGTTTTTATAATTTGTGTCAATTATTATTATTGCAATAAGAACGTTCTTTAATTATTTAGTAACTCTATAACGACATATATTTCGTATGGCACTTTTACTAACGAAAGAGATCTTAGCTAGACACATATCGTCACATATAAAATCATATATCATAAAAATGTATATTATGGAGGTCCTCCTTGACCGGTTCATCAACCCGATGAATGTGTGTCGGCATCGTGATTTTATAACGACGTTTGATCTTGGTTGACACATAAGGATTTAAATATCACATATTTAAATTTAACCTTCTATAAATAGCACATGAATAGTAAACTTTCTAAGTTTAGCTAACCTCAAATTTGGCGGTTGTCACATTCTCCCCGTGTTAATGGAAGTTTCGCCCCGAAACTTTAGGTATTACGCGGCATTTTGTACATTACGGAATAAATGCGGGTATTTTTGTTTCATTTGGTCTTCACGTTCCCACGTGAACTCGGGTCCTCGCCTTGAGTTCCAACGAACTTTAACGATAGGAATGCGACTTTGTTTTAATTCCTTAACTTCGCGGTCCATGATTTCAGCGGGTTCTTCTACAAAGTGCATGCGATCATCTAGCTGGATCTCTTCAAGCGGAATGGTTTGTGTTTCATTTGGTCTTCACGTTCCCACGTGAACTCGGGTCCTCGCCTTGAGTTCCAACGAACTTTAACGATAGGAATGCGACTTTGTTTTAATTCCTTAACTTCGCGGTCCATGATTTCAGCGGGTTCTTCTACAAAGTGCATGCGATCATCTAGCTGGATCTCTTCAAGCGGAATGGTTTGTGTTTCATCCGACAAACACTTCTTTAAGTTTGAGATATGAAAAACATTGTGCACTCTGCTCAACTCTTGGGGTAATTCTAGTCGATATGCGACGGGACCTATTCTTTCTACGATTTTGAAAGGTCCAATATATCTCGGGTTCAACTTTCCTCGTTTCCCAAAACGGATGGTTCCTTTCCAAGGAGAGACTTTTAACATGACTCTATCTCCTACTTGAAATTCCAACGGTTTTCGCCTAACGTCGGCGTAGCTCTTTTGACGGTCACGTGCGGCTTTCATTCGGTTTTGGATTTGAAAAATCTTTTCGGTGGTTTCATGAAGGATTTCTGGACCCGTAATTTGGCTATCACCAACTTCGATCCAACAAACGGGTGACCGACACTTTCTCCCATAAAGTGCCTCGAATGGGGCGGCTTGAATGCTGGTGTGATAGCTATTGTTGTATGAAAATTCACACAATGGCAAGTGACGCTCCCAGTCGCTCCCAAAGTCTATCACACATGCGCGTAACATATCCTCTAGCGTTTGGATGGTCCTTTCGCTTTGACCATCGGTTTGGGGGTGGTATGCGGTGCTCATGTCAATTCTAGTACCCAAAGCTTTTTGGAAAGATTTCCAAAATCTAGAGGTGAAACGAGCATCTCGATCACATATGATCGAAATAGGTACACCATGACGTGACAAAACTTCCTTCAAATAAATTCTCGCTAATTTATCCATCCCAAACGTTTCCTTAATGGGTAGGAAAAGAGCGGACTTTGTGAGGCGGTCCACAATTACCCAAATCGTGTCACATCCACTCACGGATCTAGGCAACTTAGTAATGAAATCCATGGATATTTCTTCCCACTTCCATTGGGGTATCCTTGGTTGTTGAAGCAAACCGGATGGTTTTTGATATTCAATCTTAACCTTTGCACACGTCAAACAACGACCAACATAGGCGGCTATGTCGGCCTTCATCTTAGGCCACCAATACATCTCCTTAAGTCCATGATACATCTTATCGCCACCGGGATGTATTGAATACCTAGACTTGTGTGCTTCGTCCATGATTAACTCTCTTAGGTTCCCATGGTTGGGTACCCAAATTCGGTTGGCAAAATAGCGAGTTCCATCGGGTCTAGTTTCAAATTGCGCTTCCATTCCTCTCAAGGCTTCATTCTTGAGATTTTCTTCTTCTAATGCTTCAACTTGTGCAATTCGAATGTGAGGGGTGAGGTTGGTATGAATGGTCATACCCAATGCTCGGACGCGAAGCGGCTTGACTCGTTCCTTGCGACTCAAAGCGTCGGCTACAACATTCGCCTTGCCGGGGTGGTACTTAATCTCACAATCGTAGTCACTAAGTAACTCCACCCATCTTCGTTGTCTCATATTCAAGTCCTTTTGGTCAAAAATATGTTGGAGGCTCTTATGGTCGGTGAATATGGTACACTTTGTGCCATAAAGATAGTGCCTCCAAATCTTAAGAGCGAAAACTACCGCTCCTAACTCCAAGTCGTGGGTAGTGTAATTTTTCTCATGCACCTTGAGTTGACGTGAAGCATAAGCTATCACCTTGTCCTTTTGCATGAGGACGCAACCTAACCCTTGATGGGAAGCGTCGCAATACACCACAAAATTTTCGGTTCCTTCGGGCAGAGCTAGAATTGGCGCACTACAAAGCTTCTCTTTTAGTAGTTGAAATGCCGTTTCTTGCTTGTCTTCCCAAGCAAACTTCTTTTCCTTTTGCGTCAACGTGGTCAGAGGTTGGGCTATTTTTGAGAAATTCTCGATGAATCTTCTATAATAGCCGGCAAGACCTAAGAACTGACGTACTTCCGTTGGGGTCCTCGGTGCATCCCAACTCTTGATGGCTTCGATCTTTGCGGGGTCTACGTGAATCCCTTGACTATCAATTACGTGGCCTAAAAATTGTATCGTTCGAATCCAAAATTCACATTTTGAAAACTTCGCATACAATTCTTCCTTCTTGAGTAGCTCCAAAATCATTCTCAAATGTCCCTCATGCTCTTCCTTGGTTTTCGAATAGATTAGTATGTCGTCAATAAAGACAATCACAAACTTATCTAGATATGGCTTGCACACGCGGTTCATGAGGTCCATGAAAACGGCGGGTGCATTCGTCAAACCAAAAGGCATAACTTGAAACTCGTAATGACCATAACGGGTTCGAAACGCCGTTTTAGGGATATCTTCTTCTCTTACCCTCAATTGGTGGTATCCAGATCTAAGATCGATTTTCGAGTAGTAACTCGATCCTTGTAATTGATCAAACAAGTCATCGATCCTAGGTAGGGGATATCGGTTCTTTATAGTAAGCTTGTTTAATTCACGATAGTCTATACACATCCGGAAGGATCCGTCCTTTTTCTTGACAAAAAGAACCGGAGCTCCCCATGGCGAAGAGCTGTTATCCCTCATATAGTCTTCACGTTCCCAAGTCGAGTCGGGTCCGTGTTTTGAGTTCCAACGAACCTTGACCAACTTGATACGACTACGTCTAAGTTGTTTGAGCTGTTGGTCTAAAATTTCAACAGGTTCTTCGACAAATTGAAGAGAGTCATTCACTTGCAGCTCTTCGACAGGTACTACTAATGTTTCATCAGTCAGACATTTCTTAAAATTTGACACATGAAACGTGTGATGAACGTGTTCTAGCTCTTGGGGCAAATCGAGCTTATAAGCCACGGAACCAATTCTTTGAACAATCTCAAATGGTCCGATATAACGAGGACTAAGTTTCCCTCTCACGCCAAAACGTGCAGTGCCTTTCCAAGGTGACACTTTCAACATGACTTTGTCTCCCACTTGAAACTCAAGTGGTTTCCTTCTACGGTCGGCATAGCTCTTTTGGCGATCTTGAGCCGCCTTCAGCCGTGCCCTAATTTCAATAATTTGATCAGTAGTCTTCTGAACTAGTCCATATTTGTACAAACGACGTTCGCCAGCATCAAGCCAACAGACAGGAGATCTACATTTCCGTCCATACAAAGCCTCATAAGGAGCACATTTGATGCTAGTGTGATAGCTGTTATTATATGAAAATTCAGCTAACGGCAAAAAGGTATCCCAACTACCCTTGAAGTCAATGACACATGCACGAAGCATGTCTTCTAAAGTCTGGATGGTACGTTCACTTTGTCCGTCAGTCTGTGGATGGTAAGCTGTACTCAAATGCAATTGAGTGCCTAAGGCGTCTTGAAAATATCTCCATGACTGTGAAGTGAAACGACCATCTCGATCAGAGATAATAGACAAAGGAACACCATGAAGTGATACGATCTTTTCAATATATAACTGAGACAATTTCTTTATCTTCCAATTCTCCCGTATTGGAATGAAATGAGCAGACTTCGTTAATCGATCAACAATACTAAGAATTGATATTATGATTTGATATATATATGATTTGTATTAGTTAAGATGTCTATGATCTTTTGTAATGTATGGATTAATATCGTTATGTATAAGTTGAGATTTGTAAGAGTTTTTTATCGTTAAGGGTTTTTTTAAGAATTAGTCAAGAATTCTATAAAATCATGTTAACAAGTTTATTAACAGGTCTTAACCTGTTAATTTTCGTGTCGTGTTCGTGTTTCGAACAAATCGAGGAACTTACAACCATTACCTTATAAAGAATTATTATTCCTCCAACACTCCTCCTTATAAACACACTTAATGTTTATACTTCTACCAATGTGGGACAAACTCACATTAGTTAAATACACTTTCAACTCCATTTAAACATATCTATTCACTTTGTATATTTTATGTTAGATTATTTCAACTTATGAAATAATAGATATAACATAAAATTCCAACAAAAACTACAAATATTACTGTCACGAGGCTTAAACAAGCTAATTAGCCCATATATATAGTTCTGTACTCAATGAGTAATTTCAATAATTCAATCTCATCCCACCCCTTTTTTGTATATAGTCCTCTGAGTCATGGAGATGCAAAGCATTATATATAAGTGGGTTGCAAGTTCTTGGATTGCGGCTATTTTGGTGCTCGTGGCATGGAGCTTGTTGAAGTGGGTGTGGGTGAAGCCAAGGAGGCTTGAAAGGTATCTAAGGCTCCAAGGGATAAAGGGAACCTCCTATAAGTTTTTGTTTGGGGATACAAAAGAGATGAAACATATGCTCAAAGAAGCCAACCAAAAGCCGATCAATATCCAAGACGATGTCCTTGGAAGACTCATACCCTTTGTTTATAGGGCAGCCAAAACTTATGGTTATAACTAATACCCCTAATCAATTTATTTATAGGTGACAAAAGAGCAAGTTGGGTAATTTATAGGTGACAAAAGAGTAGTTTGGGTAACATATCAAAATATATTTAAAACCACGGGTTAAGTTCATGTTGCATTGCCTATATACGCTTATTATCAATTTCTAGTAATTTAACAAATTACAAAGTATACTCAAATTCTACTAAAATTGGAGTTTTAGATAATGATTTGATCTTGTTTATAACATGATAAGTTGTCCAGATAAATAACCTATACTTTGATGTGTAATTTGAGGTTATATCATAGGTAATATTTTCATTGCGTGGTACGGGCCACAACCAATGGTGCATGTTCTTGATCCTGGTCTTGCCAAAGATATATTGTCTAGGGTCAATGATTTCCAAAAGCTTAGGAGAAATAACCCATATATCAAGATATAATCTCAAGGGTTACTCCATTATGATGGTGATAAGTGGTTCAGGCATAGAAGAATCATCAACCCTGCCTTCCATGCTCAGAAGCTGAAGGTTTGTTACTCGATCTGTATTTATAAAAAAAACACACGTCCAAGATGGACAAATCCTTAAGAAAAGAAGTATTTCTTTTGTTCAACCCGATATAGTTTGGTGTCTGTAGAACAAACAATATTCATTCAGTTTTTAAATCCGTAGAGAAAGTTTCAATCTCTAAAGATGCACGCAAGTAAATTAAAACCAATGAACCTTTTATTTTAGCGTGCGGTGTTTCTTGAAGAGTAAGCTGATATATATGAATAATGTGATAGATGTAAATGTGGCAATATCATACAGCTTGCTCTACTGTTTTGTGTAGTAGATGAGTCCAGCTATTCAATTGAGTTGCACTGAAATGATGGAAAAATGGCAAAAGCTATTAGCGAGTGAACATTCATGCGAACTTGATGTTTATCCATATCTTCAAACACTTTCTCGCGACATAATCTCACGCACTGCGTTTGGTAGTAGTTATGAAGAAGGGAGAAGAATATTTGAGCTACAAAAAGAACTCATTGCTTTACTATTGCAAATCATATCATACAATCCGTATACATCCCTGGATCCAGGTAAAGTACAATTTAATTGATCTAAACTTGTGAGATTTCATATATTCATAATTTGTGACTTACAAAAAAGAGCTTATATAAGTACAACATGTGTTTTTTCTCCTAGGTTTTTGCCAACAAAAAAGAACAAAAGGATAAATGAGATTGACCATCATGTGAAGGCTTCCATAAGAGGTCTTATACATAAAAGGCTAATGGCAATGGAAAGTGGTCAATCCAACCATGATGACTTATTGAGCATATTATTAGAGTCCAACCAAAAAGAAATTCAACAAATGAGTATTGACGATATCATAGAAGAATGCAAACTTTTCTACTTTGCTGGTCAAGATACCACCTCTAATTTGCTTGTATGGTCCATGATTTTACTAAGCCAACATCAATCTTGGCAAGCACAAGCAAGAGATGAAGTTATTCAAGTCTTTGGAAGTAATAAACCAGATGTCGATGGATTGAGTCGTCTAAAAATAGTAAAGCGCGCAGTTTATTCACAAATATATACTTTAGTTTCTGTAATCTCGTTATTGTGTTTATTTATAATGTTCTCCTTACGTTCTTGATTGGTTTTTTAGGTTACTATGATCTTACATGAAGTTCTAAGACTGTATCCTGCAATTCCTGCATTATACCGGTTAACTATGGAGGAAACTAAGTTAGGAGACATGCATTTACCGGCTGGGACTGCAATCACAGTCCCCATGGTACTATTACACCGTGACCATGAGATATGGGGTGACGACGCAGACGAGTTCATGCCAGAGAGGTTCTCTGAGGGTGTTTCCAAGGCGACAAAGGGACAAATGTCATATTTACCGTTTGGTATGGAAAGTTTCTTTGTAAGAGCATTCTTTCAATAAATATTGGTCATGAAAATGGGCGCTATATATTTGATAACAATAAATTTGTATTATTTTTTATTTTTTTTGATAATGGGATTTTTTTTTTTTTTTTTTTTTTTTTTTTTTTTTTTTTTTTTTTTTTTTTTTTTTTTTTTTTTTTTTTCTTTTTTTTTTTTTTTTTTTTTTTTTTTTTTTTTTTTTTTTTTTTTTTTTTTTTTTTTTTTTTTTTTTTTTTTTTTTTTTTTTTTTTTTTTTTTTTTTTTTTTTTTTTTTTTTTTTTTTTTTTTTTTTTTTTTTTTTTTTTTTTTTTTTTTTTTTTTTTTTTTTTTTTTTTTTTTTTTTTTTTTTTTTTTTTTTTTTTTTTTTTTTTTTTTTTTTTTTTTTTTTTTTTTTTTTTTTTTTTTTTTTTTTTTTTTTTTTTTTTTTTTTTTTTTTTTTTTTTTTTTTTTTTTTTTTTTTTTTTTTTTTTTTTTTTTTTTTTTTTTTTTTTTTTTTTTTTTTTTTTTTTTTTTTTTTTTTTTTTTTTTTTTTTTTTTTTTTTTTTTTTTTTTTTTTTTTTTTTTTTTTTTTTTTTTTTTTTTTTTTTTTTTTTTTTTTTTTTTTTTTTTTTTTTTTTTTTTTTTTTTTTTTTTTTTTTTTTTTTTTTTTTTTTTTTTTTTTTTTTTTTTTTTTTTTTTTTTTTTTTTTTTTTTTTTTTTTTTTTTTTTTTTTTTTTTTTTTTTTTTTTTTTTTTTTTTTTTTTTTTTTTTTTTTTTTTTTTTTTTTTTTTTTTTTTTTGTTTTTTTTTTTTTTTTTTTTTTTTTTTTTTTTTTTTTTTTTTTTTTTTTTTTTTTTTTTTGGGACTGCAATCACAGTCCCCATGGTACTATTACACCGTGACCATGAGATATGGGGTGACGACGCAGACGAGTTCATGCCAGAGAGGTTCTCTGAGGGTGTTTCCAAGGCGACAAAGGGACAAATGTTTTGAACCTTGTATTGTATGGAAAGTTTCTTTGTAAGAGCATTCTTTCAATAAATATTGGTCATGAAAATGGGCGCTATATATTTGATAACAATAAATTTGTATTATTTTTTATTTTTTTTGATAATGGGATACCCCAATGATTTTATAACACATAAATAATGTTCAATACAAGAAACGTGACAGAGTATCACATTCGTTTATATATGGCATACCATATATATTACAAGCATTAAGCAACAATAAACACTATTACTTCCAAGCTGATAAGTAACAATTACTAGGAAGTAGGGCAAGGTAGTCTCCAATTTGTGACAAAACCACCAGCAGAACTAAGTAGCTACTACGATATCATCTTCCAATGCATTAGGGTTAATTAATCTGCTCCTCGGCATTTTATAAGCTTCCAAGAGATGTTTATTCTTTCCTCGATCTTTAAACTTGAAATTCTGCAAACACAATCAACCGTGTCAAGGATCAAGTCACATATCTAAGCAGGGCTTCTCTTATCTCTTGTGAACAATCTTACATTGCGTTCCTACCAGATATAAGTATGGATATCTGTAACACCCCAACAAGGCGGAATCATGAGGGTTACACAAATAGCACAACACGACATGGAAATTATGTAGAGTTAAACTAGATGCATAAAAAGGATTGGACAATCCATACAAATCGTTCAAGAATACAAGTACCGGATTATACAAATGCATAAGGAGCACAACACCATCAAACGTTTACAAAATATAGTTCAAAAGATGGCTAACGATCCTAAGCATAACCCATGAGCGGGATCAAATGTATCACGGATCCATAAATAGTCCAAGTCCAATCCTAGCAGACAATCAATCATCCAACACGTCTCTGATTTACCTGTTCACCTGAAAAGTGTACTAAAACGTGTCAACATAAAGTTGGTGAGTTCGTAAGTTTAAGTAATAAAAATCAAGTGTCGGGATATCAACCGTTATCGATAAACAAGGATTAGAATACCTAATCACGTCAAAGAAACCCTAAAAGGGTTCACGTTAGCACAAATCAACATATACAACGTCAACGTCTCATATAAATCGTCAATACATATATAATATACGTCTTTCGTCATGTATAAACGAATACAAACACGTAATCACAAGCATTAAGCAACAATAAACACTATTACTTCCAAGCTGATAAGTAACAATTACTAGGAAGTAGGGCAAGGTAGTCTCCAATTTGTGACAAAACACCACCACATAAAAGTTGGTGAGTTCGTAAGTTTAAGTAATAAAAATCAAGTGTCGGGATATCAACCGTTATCGATAAACAAGGATTAGAATACCTAATCACGTCAAGAAACCCTAAAGGGTTCACGTTAGCACAAATCAACATATACAACGTCAACGTCTCATATAAATCGTCACTACATATATAATGTGGGTTCAACAACCCGTATCGCGGTTATGATCATGCCGGGTGTGGAATCGTCAATCCACCGTCAACGTCTTACATAATATATAATATACGTCTTTCGTCATAAATATAATATCGTCATAAAGTGGCGATGATCATACCGGATGTGGATTCGTCAATCCACCGTCACGTCTTACATAATATAATATAACGTCTTTCGTCATATATAAACGTATACAAACACGTAATCACAAGCAAACAATTAAGTATCTAACGTCTCGTTTCATATCATAACATGTAAAATCAACCGACAATCGTTTAATCGACAAGTACACTTTCCACCCCAAAATATGATAAACGTAGGGGCTACGAGACTCACCTTGACCGGCAAATGAGAATTCGTAAACAAGTTATTATCGTCCAATGATCGTCTCGTTGTCACCACCTATCACATTTGTAATACGCTTTCATTACATGACTTTACTTGATGTTTTAAAAACGACTTATAACTTTAGACGACTCTTAGGACTTGTATACAACGCATGAGCAGTCGAGGGAGGGTTTGGGTGAAAGCTAGACTCGATCCGAGGAACTTAAAAGCAAGGCTAGACAAAAACAGGAAACCAAGCTAACTGGACTACTGTCCCACACGCCGGTCCCCAACTTCTCAGACGTTGGGCCAGGTGTGTACTGGTGTATCGCACGGTGGCTTGGTTATGATGTTTTCAGCGTGTGACCACCGTCTGCCTAACGTAAGTCAGAGGAGGAGGGTACTGAAGCTGAAAGTCCCACATGGAGAGCACCGTCTTAGACGGGGTCTCCACCATCCTAAACGGTCCCATCGTCTTGCACGCTGCCAGCCAAGGAACCAGACGTTCAACCAAGATGGCCCATCGTCCCAGACGGTGGCCATTGGCATCCCAGATGCCACATCTTAAGTAAAACGAGCAGCAACAGCAACACACGACAAAAACGACCCAAGACATGCCAAGACTTCAATTTTTGATCTAATAAACGACTTGTAAAGGTCCAAGACACATTTTGAGACATAATGGAACCTAAATGAGCTTAACCCACTACAAAACAACAATTCAAATCACCAAAATCATACTCGAATTCGTTTGACCCATTTCACATTTTACCGAAACCCTAATTTGACTTGGAAATCGATTTAAGGAGTTTCAAAGCATATTTTTGAACAATGTTTGACATATTTAACATGAATAAACTTAACCCACTCTATTTAAATCGTCCCATAGCTTCAATTAATGCATAAACCCGAATTTGACCTAATTATCCAATTTGAAACCCTAGATCTTGACCCAAAACGATTTGACTTGCAAATTGACTCAAAAGCACTTGTACAAGACCAAGAACAAGATTACAAACATAAAGTGAAAGGTTTGGAGTGAATTTAACTTACCGAAACCACTCAAGTCTTGCAAATTCGGTTTTAGGGCACAAAAATGGATGAACACTTGCTAAACTTGGAAATCCTTGGATAATGATAGTTATTATTGTTAGGGTTACTTAGATCTAATTTATTCAATATAAAAATACAAGATTTTGTGCATTTAAGATGAATTTATGGTGATGATTTGAGGTAGATGAAAATAGAAAAGGGGAGAGTAAATGAGAGTGTGTGAGAGAGTGAAGGATAAGATAAGGAAGTGAATGAATGGTTGGGTGTGAGAGTGTGGAAGGTGGCCGGCCTAGGGAGTCCATTTTTGGGCTCCCGCTCTGCTAAATTCGATAAATAGCTATTCGTTAATCATTTAAACGCCAAAACGAATCCGTAAACGTAATTAAACTTAACGTTACGCCAAACTCGACAAAACGCTCGAGAATTTACATTAATTCACGAAAGTCATTTACATTTAATTATATCAAATCGTAAGTCAAATAAGGTCAAAAGTCACGAATGTTACAATATCTATACTTATATGTAGTATATGTAAGTAGCTTTTGGCAATATCTTGATTCTTTTGAAAACATGGAAACCAAAAGCTGCAGTGGCAATACCATTGGGATTTTGATTATATCTATATTGATATCCGTACTTATATATACTATACATAATGGGTCATGAAAAATGTTATTTTGTTTTAGGTCGAAGCATGTCCTCGGTATGTAGCATCGGTGCCGACCATAAACCCACCCCTCATTTATCAGTGAAGTATCAGTATCGGTAGGTGGAATATAAATCGGTGTTGCTACCCCGATTGAAAGGGACGCTGGGTGCGTGATTACCGATTGAAAGCAACGTTAAGTGTGTGCTTTGTTGACCGTTTGTTTTATGGGGTTTACTCCCATGTTCTTTTGGTATTTTTTTCACCGGAAACCTAACTTTTTTTCGTTACGATTGTACCAAAATAGCCAACTTTTTTCGGATTATCACAAAATAGCCATGAAAATCGCAACAAAAAAAGACAAAATCGCAACAAAAAATGCCAGATTTTTTTTTTTTTTTTGCTTTGTAGAAATAATGATTTTTTTTAGAAAATGGAAACAAAAAATCTTAACAAGTTTTAAATCGTAATAACTAGCAAAAAGATATAAAAAAAAACACATACTAATTTATTACAAAGTCCATTGTAACACCCGACGTTTAAAAATATGGGTTTTCAAAAACTTTCACCTAACGGTGTCAAATTGCGGAAGAAAAGACTTTAAAAGTCAAAACCGATAAAACTGTTCGGTTTCTACGTTTAGTTGGTGTTACATGCAATACCATCAAATAGTTTAAAATGAAAACCCAACGGTTGCCCTACACAAAACAACTGTTCAACAATACTACATAAATTCGACATCAAGTACGAAATGTAAATAAATGTCTAAAGAGATAATCGTCTATGGGTAGCTAAGGCTGTCTGCATGCATCTACCCACACCTCACTTATTCCTTCAACGTCTACCTTCAAGCTAAACCTGAGGGAACAACCACATTAAAGAAATAAGTGTTAGCTAACGAATTAGTTAAGTAAGATAACACTATATTATTAAAACATTTGTCCAATTAAAGCAGTCTTCATTATTAGACAAGTTTATTTAGGCACAACACACATCACACGTTCACACATAACTGCATATCAACTTCATATCAATTAGGATGAATCACCCTAAATGTGCCTATCCTTCATTTTATTCACACATTATCACACGTATCTTCGTTATCTGCATATAAGTGTGCCCTGCATCACACCCGACTAGATGGTCAACCAAAAGGCTACGCATCATACGTCGTTAAGGAATGGCAAGCCAATCCCAGAGTAATCCGTATATGGAGGTTGGTCAAACCCCTCGTATTACTCGCCCTGCATTATAATGACCATGTTGCAAGGAGCCACCCAAGCAACAACTACGTCAACGCACTCGTCCGGCTAAGACCAGTACGGGTTAAGCTTAACACTTTCCCTGCATTATATTTACGAGCTCGGTTTCACACATATGGTTTAGGTAACACACATTCCTAAACCGTCACACACATATAGTCTAGGTAACACACATTCCTAGACATTCACACACTTTAACTTTATTACGTTTGGATCCTTAAACGTGCAAGTGACATGGCAACCCAATAAGTCTAGTGAGCTAGGTGTACAAGCCATGTAAGCATGCATATATCACACATCAACTTCATTTCTACATTTCATGCATAATGAGATACTTCATAATACTACATAAACTACATCACACTGCATTACAAGACACTGCATATTACTTCATATCATAACACTGCATATTACTTCATTTCACTACATTAGGGACTGCATTTCAGGTCTCATGGTCAACTACATAACCCATAATACCTCCCGTGTAACCCCATATGCCCACATGCAATATAAAGATACCAAATGGAAGTATTTATGATTTGAAACCAGCTTTTTGTTGAATCCCCCAGCGTGTCAAAGTAGTGTATCTTACCTCGACGTAGTCCACAACAATCAACAACTAGTCACTGAGTAAAGCAACTATGCGCGTCTACCTATATTAGTAAACGATCATTAGACAACTACATACTCACGTCATTAAGGTCAATAACTAGACCCACACACATTAACGACTCAATTTAGTTTCAGGTCTAATCTACGTGTCAAAACGAAGTTACAATTCAAAATTATAATTTGCTGAAAACAGGTGAGTTGCGCCGCAGCTCAAGCCTCCAGTTGCGCCGCAACACCTTATGTTGCGCCGCAACTTATTCTTCTGGAATTGAGTTGCGCCACAACTAGGCGTTGCGCCGCAACTCCCCTTCAACCTGCACTTTTACAAAAATCGTTTTCATCCCCAATTCGACCCCAAACGACTCTAGATCTAACATATAGATTCAAAACACCATAATCCTTTATATTTAGACCATTACAAAGCATTTTAACCATTTATTACACCATATATGGCTTTAATCCATCAAAACCACCATTAATCTTCGTTAAACGATTCCTCCAAAAATCCAATAATTAATCCTAATGACTCATAATATCAAAAGGACCTGAAATCAATGATTTAATACCTGATCTACCTGTAGATGACAATAGGGATGCAAAACACTTGACAAATCACACCCGAATCACACACAAAGGGACTTTTCGGCTTGAAATTGATAGGGACTTGCTATGGGAATGGTTAGGGCTTTCTTAGGAGGCACAAATCTGCAAATAAACTTCCTAATGGCAGCCCCCATACTACTAATCCCGTTTTTGACTTTGCACATATGTCAAAATTAGCCCCTAGGCTTCCTAATGCTTCATTATTGGTCACAAACTACTTTAATGACCATATACAACATTAATCCTTCATTAAATGTCACTACATAGACATTAATCTTCATATTACACACATTTATACTACATTAACATTTAGGCTTTCAAGCCTCACACATAACACACATTAACTACACATATGCATAAAACCTAAAATAGACTTAACGATACACACAATATTGACTTAACGGCATTAGTCAACTAGTAAAGAAAAGTTTGGGATGTTACATCCATGGATACAAACATTCAGAATTTCGATAACAATGTTTGCATACTAGTTTATTACAAAACGTTAGCATTTACATATTCTCTAAATTAACAGTCCCGAAAAAAGATGATTGTGATTTCGATTTTGAATGGGATTTAGATTACACAACGTTTGCATCTAAAAATCCCCTAAAAATCTACAAAGCAAAAAGAAAATATCTGGCATTTTTTGTTGCGATTTTCATTTTTTGTTGTGATTTTGCCATTTTTTTGTTGCGATTTTGCCCTTTTTATTGCGATTTTCATTTTTTTTACGATTTTCATGACTATTTTGTGATAATTCAAAAAAACTTTACTATTTTGATACAATCACAACCAAATCTATCTAGACAATCGCAACTAAATCTATCTACTATCTACTATCTATACCTATTTTACTCGTACCTCTTTACGGCACAAATATGGATTGAGATCTTCTAAAGTTATTATTAACTTTATAGGTAAAGTTGATGATTTTGACCTTTGGATTAAAATCAAGGGTCAAGATTCAAATATCAACTTTGAATCTTAACCTTTGATTTTAATTCAAATGTCAAGATTCTCTCGATTTCACCTATGAAGTTAATAATAACATTAGATGATCTTAAGGCCTCTCGTAGTAGAAAGACGACGAGCTCGTCCAAAAGCTCCTCCAGCTCTTCGATTTAGGAAGTTAATGCCACGGAGTGTTCTTGGCTCGTCGAAAGTGAGGTAGTTCGGAATTAAGAATCGGTTGGACGAGCTGCGTGTGGGGCCGAGTGTAGTATCCGTTGCATTATTTAAAAAAAATCAAAAGAATTTGGGTTAAAATAAAATATAATAAAAAAAGTTTAGGAAGAGGTGAGGAAGAGGTGGAGGAAGAGGTCTTAATGCTAGGGGTAGTTCTTAAATTGGAATATGCTGACGTGACATTTAGGAAGAGGTGACAAAGAGATTTAGAAAGAGATTTAGGAATAAGCTTGTTAGGAGGTGCCTAATCCCACAAATATAGATAGATAGATACAAAATACAAAGCTTATTCATTCGTGTAGCCACTTCACACTTCATCTCTCTTACCACTTTCTGCTAAGTGTATCTGCCAGTCAGTCATGGCGGCCGCCGCAACAACCTTCTCCTCCGTCACACCAACCACCACCTCCTCCACCTCATCATCATCATCGTCTCTCAAAACCACACCCAAAACCATATCTTTCACTTCACCATTTCTACCTTCCTTCAAATCCCTCAAATCCAATTACTTTCCTTCCAATGGGTCTGGTTGTGGTTCCGCTCTTGGAGCTCGTATGGTTGCAGCCCCAGCGATTACCAAAGCGCCCCTTTCGCTCGATTTTGATACTTCTGTTTTCAAGAAAGAGAAGGTCAACCTTGCTGGTCATGATGAGGTTCATTTCTTTACTTTACAATCTGTATCTGTATCTATACATACAATATATATATAGTATACATGGGGCAGGCTATATATCTAATACTACCTTAATACTATGCATTTTGCCCCTTTTTTTTTCCAAGAAAAGATGATTTGAACTGCCTAATATACCTATAATAACCTTAAATCTCAACCACTCATTTTTTTTTCTCTCCTCAAATCTCAACCACTTATTTTTTTCTCTCTCATCCATAAATCATTTTATTCCTCTAATTCATTCAAAATCTTTTATCTCAAAAACCGTATATCGATAAATTATAAAAATTGTATGATTGTTCTTAAAATTTCATGCTCTTTCATTAGAGATGTCATTAGAGATGTCATTCGATATACTTTCGACGAATTTTTAAATCCGAGGGCGGAGCCCGTACGGCTAAGGCATTTGGCTATCATACTCTATGACTTGACCTATCACCCCACCATCTCACCGCCGCAACGCGCGGGCACTATCTCTCGTATATACCAACTTACCTTTTCATTTGTTTTGTATTAGTCATTGTGTATTTCTTTTTGTTTGTACATATGGGTCATTTTGTAACAGTAATTGTCGTGAATGTTAAAAATGTCAACTTTTTAGTATATTACTATACCATGTTTGATTTGATAGTATAAAATGTTATGAATAAAATCTAAAATATATCAAATGGTACACAAAAACATTTTTAATGAAAGGATAAATGTTTTGGGATATATATATTCAACATAAGTCCATACTCCAAAATCTGTCCTATGTATGATGTATCTTACTTAGAATGCTTTTGTGTTGTGTATCCAGCTTTCAAATATTGTTATTGTCGGTATCGAATTGTATCTTCGCTAACATGACATCCATATAAGTCGTCAATAATTAGTGGTTACATACAATAGCAATATATAAAAGTCAAATGATGCATACTTGTTAACTAAGCTAAATCATGAATAGTGATTATGTGTGTGTGAGAGAAAGCTATAGAGAGAATGGGAGAAAGGAAATCTATATTCAAAAAGGTTTTAAAGGTTAGTTACAAATAAAAGGAGAGGGGGTTTATATAGGTTTGACATTTGCATTAAACCCCCTCCCTAATTACAAGATAGTCCTTGGTTAATTACACTAACAACCTTCCATATAAACAAGATTAGACATAAGGACAATTCTATATACATAATTACAAAACTTGCACTAACAAAATAATTAAAGCTAACAATCTCCCCCTTTAGTGCAGTTTTGTGAAGGTTCATCGTCTAGTCCTTTTCTTCTTTCTTTGTCTTCTGTTTCTTTTCTTGGTTGACGATTTGGGTTTGTCTTGATGAGTCCTTTGATCATTGAAGGCCCTTATCTAGTATTCACTGAACTTCTTTCCAGAGGCGCTTAGGAATGAAATGAAATTTCGGATCAGATGGTCGGTTGGGGGTTCTATGATATGGATCTTTAAATAAACGTGATGAGCCCATTTGTTGAAAATCTTCAATGTTGAGTAGACTTTGTAGCTTTCTCTTTGAAGACGAAGACTTGGGTTTCTTGTAGAATGCAGAAGCTTGGTATGAAGTGAAAAGCATGTCTTGGTTCTTACTTTACAGTCTTTTATCATTTGTCTTTTGCTCCCCCTCAAACAAACAATTTTCTCAACAACAAACAATTAATCCAAAAATTGAATTTTCCTTTAAGCTCCCCCTCAAATTGAGCATAATCTACGGAGCAAATAATCAAACTATGCATTGTGCTCCCCCTCAAAAAGATAATCAATCTTTAGACTCTTCTCCCCCTCATGATGAACATGATTGATGATTGATGACAATAACGGTAATGAAAGGTATAACTATGAAGTAACGTCTCAATTACACATGTTTTGAACGGGTTGTACACTGAAATGTGTACAAGCCAAATCACAACCACCTACTTGGATCCAGACGTTGAAACCCATGTAAGGGTGTGTCCAACTGGATATTTGAAGAGAGAAGTAGAAGGTTGTGCATAGTAAAACACTTTTTGCACACGAGGGTGAATGACTCGTGGTGCTAACTTAAACAGCTCAGAGAGAGAGTATTTAATGGGAGTGTTTTTAGGTTTTGGTTTGGGTTTAGTATGAGAGAACCAGCCATATTGATCTCTATAACGAATGATTCCGGTGGTGGAATCCTTGAATATCTGGCAATGGCTGTTTATAGGCTTGAAGAGAGACCCGGTCTTGCGAGGTGTGTAATATGGGTTCATTTGTTTGAGGGTTTGATGAGGTTTAGGTAGAAGAGTTTTTGTGTTGGTGAAGTGAGGTTCTTTTGAGAATTTGGGAGTGGTATGAGCTGGTTTGGAAGATGGTTGTGGTTGTTTATTGTTTTGGTGAGATGGTTTGGTGTTATGAAGATTTGTTTTGATTTTGGAGGAAGGGTGTTGCTTGGTATTGGTTGATAATTTTGGGTAATTGTGGTTTGGTTGGGCATTAGAAGGAATGGATTTTGTTTTAGTTGGAGATGGAGTGGTTTGGTTGGGAAGAGGTGATTCTGGAGCATGAGATGAGGGAGGATTCACTGGGTGTGACTTGGTTGCAAGTTGAGTTTCCAATGACAAGGAATGAGCTTTAAGTTGTTGGATTAACTTGAAACATGTTTGCTCATTATTCCTCGAAGAAATGGACTTGTTTTGTAATTCACGATTGAGCTTCGAAAGTTGTTGTTGCAAAACAAGTTCTTTAACTTGGGTTTCGAGGTTGGTTACAATGAGCTCTTTGAGAGAAATATCCAACTCATTGGTTAAATTGAGAATCTTTGACTGCAAATGATCATTGTCTTTTTGAAGACTTTCCATGTTTGACAAAATGAGATCATTAGCAGGTTTGAGCTCTTTGTTCTCAGATTTGATTCGGTCAACTTCAGATTGAAGAATTTCCATGGCAGACAAACTGAAATTATTAGCAGATTTGAGCTCTTTGTTCTCAGATTTGAGTTGCTTAATTTCAAGTTGAAAACTGTTGTGTTGTGTCATGATTGTCTTAAATATTTCCACATTAACTTGTTTTTCCTCAAAAATAACCACTCCACATGGAAACGAACTGGTACAACACATACAAATGTGATTATCATGACGACGTATTTCTTCCCAACTTGGCTGTTCACCCATTAAAAAGTCTAACACCGTCTCAACAAACTCATTCGGTATAATAGTTGACATTTTACAGGGTTTCGGAAATGTAGTACTAAAACAGGGTTTCAGAAATTTAGTACTAAAACAGGGTTTTGGTAAATTTAGTACTAAAACCGGTTTTCAGAAAATGTGTACAAAATCCGGTTTTCAGAAAATGTATACAAAATCCGGGTTTCACAAAATGTATTCTAAATCCGGGTTTCACAAAATGTGTACAAAATCCGGTTTTCAGAAAATGTGTACAAAATCCGGTTTTCAGAAAATGTGTACAAAATCCGGTTTTCAGAAAATGTGTACAAAATCCGGTTTTCAGAAAATGTGTACAAAATCCGGTTTTCAGAAAATGTGTACAAAATCCGGTTTTCAGAAAATGTGTACAAAATCCGGTTTTCAGAAAATGTGTACAAAATCCGGTTTTCAGAAAATGTGTACAAAATCCGGTTTTCAGAAAATGTGTACAAAATCCGGTTTTCAGAAAATGTGTACAAAATCCGGTTTTCAGAAAATGTGTACAAAATCCGGTTTTCAGAAAATGTGTACAAAATCCGGTTTTCAGAAAATGTGTACAAAATCCGGTTTTCAGAAAATGTGTACAAAATCCGGTTTTCAGAAAATGTGTACAAAATCCGGTTTTCAGAAAATGTGTACAAAATCCGGTTTTCAGAAAATGTGTACAAAATCCGGTTTTCAGAAAATGTGTACAAAATCCGGTTTTCAGAAAATGTGTACAAAATCCGGTTTTCAGAAAATGTGTACAAAATCCGGTTTTCAGAAAATGTGTACAAAATCCGGTTTTCAGAAAATGTGTACAAAATCCGGTTTTCAGAAAATGTGTACAAAATCCGGTTTTCAGAAAATGTGTACAAAATCCGGTTTTCAGAAAATGTGTACAAAATCCGGTTTTCAGAAAATGTGTACAAAATCCGGTTTTCAGAAAATGTGTACAAAATCCGGTTTTCAGAAAATGTGTACAAAATCCGGTTTTCAGAAAATGTGTACAAAATCCGGTTTTCAGAAAATGTGTACAAAATCCGGTTTTCAGAAAATGTGTACAAAATCCGGTTTTCAGAAAATGTGTACAAAATCCGGTTTTCAGAAAATGTGTACAAAATCCGGTTTTCAGAAAATGTGTACAAAATCCGGTTTTCAGAAAATGTGTACAAAATCCGGTTTTCAGAAAATGTGTACAAAATCCGGTTTTCAGAAAATGTGTACAAAATCCGGTTTTCAGAAAATGTGTACAAAATCCGGTTTTCAGAAAATGTGTACAAAATCCGGTTTTCAGAAAATGTGTACAAAATCCGGTTTTCAGAAAATGTGTACAAAATCCGGTTTTCAGAAAATGTGTACAAAATCCGGTTTTCAGAAAATGTGTACAAAATCCGGTTTTCAGAAAATGTGTACAAAATCCGGTTTTCAGAAAATGTGTACAAAATCCGGTTTTCAGAAAATGTGTACAAAATCCGGTTTTCAGAAAATGTGTACAAAATCCGGTTTTCAGAAAATGTGTACAAAATCCGGTTTTCAGAAAATGTGTACAAAATCCGGTTTTCAGAAAATGTGTACAAAATCCGGTTTTCAGAAAATGTGTACAAAATCCGGTTTTCAGAAAATGTGTACAAAATCCGGTTTTCAGAAAATGTGTACAAAATCCGGTTTTCAGAAAATGTGTACAAAATCCGGTTTTCAGAAAATGTGTACAAAATCCGGTTTTCAGAAAATGTGTACAAAATCCGGTTTTCAGAAAATGTGTACAAAATCCGGTTTTCAGAAAATGTGTACAAAATCCGGTTTTCAGAAAATGTGTACAAAATCCGGTTTTCAGAAAATGTGTCAAAACCGGATTTCAGATCAGAAAGCTAAAATTTCAATTTTAAGCTATTTGGTTTTGAATTGGGATTTGAAACTTCTTGAGGATGATTATAGGAAGGTAATGAGTGGAATAAAACTAAAAAGGAATAAACTTTAACATGTTAGGAGGGTAAAGATAGGATTTTTCGGTAAAGTTGGAAAAACACAATTTAGCACAAAATGAACAAAATCAAGTCATGGATCTAACACAAGATGTGATTTTGCTCTGATACCAATTGTTAACTAAGCTAAATCGTGAATAGTGATTATGTGTGTGTGAGAGAAAGCTAGAGAGAGAAAGGGAGAAAGGAAATCTATATTCAAAAGGTTTTAAAGGTTAGTTACAAATGAAAGGAGAGGGGGTTTATATAGGTTTGACATTTGCATTAAACCCCCTCCCTAATTACAAGATAGTCCTTGGTTAATTACACTAACAACCTTCCATATAAACAAGATTAACACAAGGACAATTCTATTACATTATTACAAACTAACAAAATAATTAAAGCTAACAATAATGTAAACAATGCTAAATCGTGATATAGTCTTGTATCTTAGTGGAATGCACAAAGTAGCAACATTTAAAGCTAGCTATATCATATACATTCTGTAAAAATACATTTTTATGCACTTCTTAACCTTTTAATGAAATAATATTGTACCGTTGGCCAAAGTGAAAAGAAAAAATTGCATAGTGTTGGGTGTTTTTTTGTAGGAGATGGGAGTGTTTGGTTGTGAAGGGTTGTGATCAAAGACATAAAGGATCCAATGGCATCATATATTTTTAATTTTAAAATTTGGATGGTACACAACATTAGTGATTTATACAATACTACAGTATAGAGTATAGATGAGATGAAAACCGGTTTTCAGAAAATGTGTACAAAATCCGGTTTTCAGAAAATGTATACAAAATCCGGTTTTCGCGAAGTAGCACAGCATGCTATTGTTTTGTAAGAAATTTATTTATTTAAATGATTTATTTAATGTTTGTGTAGTACATTGTGAGAGGTGGAAGAGATTTGTTTCATTTGTTGCCCGATGCATTCAAAGGTATTAAGCAGATTGGCGTTATCGGTTGGGGATCTCAGGTTTGTGATTTAGTATAATTGATATGATTAGTTATTATTGACAAATTATAATTTGTTGGATATGGTTGCTTTCCTATCTTTGTAATGGTAATTTTTTTGTCTGTGTTTAGGGTCCAGCTCAAGCTCAGAATCTTAGGGATTCGCTTGCTGAAGCGAAATCTGATATCGTAGTCAAGGTGTTTTCCTACATACATTTTGATATTATGTTAGTGTGCAATTTTAATAACAATTGCTGAAAAGGCTTTTGCTGATGAATCTACTCATATATTTGTTAAAACAGATTGGGTTAAGGAAGGGCTCGAGTTCGTTTGCCGAGGATCGTGCTGTAGGGTTCACTGAAGAAAATGGGACTCTTGGTGAGATTTATCCCACTATCTCGGGTAGTGACCTGGTTCTGCTCTTAATATCTGATTCAGCTCAGGTTGGTTGGTTGATTGTTCACTTTAAAAGTGATCTGTTACTCCACCTTTGTTTATCTGAACTCTTTTGAGTGAGGATATATAGCTGGAATATAAGAAATAAAGAAAGTCGATTTTTGGTACGAGTACCAAACAAAAAAAAAAGAAAAAGAAAGTCTAGATAGCAATACACTAAGTGATAATGTCGCGTTTGGTTCACAGATTCTGATGGAATCTGATGGAATTGGAATGAGATTCCATTCCTTAGTGTGTTTGGTTGTTCAAAGACGAATGAATATCATTCCATTGGAATGTAAACATTCCCTCATTTGATGGAATCTCCATTCCATGAGGTGGGGGAAGGAATCTCATTCCATTCGTCACTTGAATTTTCAAAAAATCAAAAACATTCCGTCAAATTCCATTCCTTCAAATTCCAATTCCATTGAAAGATTCCATTCCTCCTAAAAACATTCTGTGAACCAAACGCCTAAGTGATAACTCACTGTTGTGGCCATAAAGAGTTTATCATAATCAGCTGCATCATGTCTTATCTACATATATGATTAGTGCCAGTTGTATTTAACAAAATAAATAGCTGTGTGTATTCCCTTACTGTATTTAATTGTTCCCGATGTACTAAGTGGCCTTTAGGTTGTGAACTTAAATCTTTTTTAGTACTATCAGTGGATCTTTTTTCCTGTTATAAAATAAAGGGCTTTTCGGTTGTAAAGGTACTGAAGTTGTACTTTTTTACTTTAGGAGGAACCATTCTTTATTTTCGTATATTGTGGGTTATGTTTTGTAAAACATCACATATTCTGGGGGGCAAAACCACCATCTGGTATTTTTTAAATGACGTGGCCTGTTTTGTGTGTGTTGACTTTCACTGTACATGTTGACTCGTAAATGGGCGGGATTTTTGAGCCGTCATCCACTGTAGGTAGTGCGTATTACTGTAGCTTGTAAATAAAAAATTATATATATATACACAATCACAATCACATTTCCATATACTTATACATATATTTGTATAGCTCTCTCTCTCTGGTCCCCCTCACTTTACACAAACACAATAAGCATCCGTTAATTCAAAAACCCTAAACTTAAGTTACATGGTGATCATCATCTGCTTAAGTTACTGCTGCTTCATCCGTTTTTAGTTGTTGGTGTTATGGGATGACCATAACTGCACCAGGAACTTCAGATTTGGTTCACTGGTCAGTTACAAATGGATAGGGAAACAATTTGGTAACAAAATTAGAGCATTTCCAGACATTAAGCTAGTACAGATTGCAGATATGGTGATGAAGAAGTACAAGTGCATGGTCACCCCCAATCAGTGTAGAGCAGCTAAGACATATGCTTTAATTGAGTTCCAAAAGTCAATTGAAGACCATTATGGCATGCTCAGGGCATACCAGCAAGAGTTGATTGCATCCAACCCAGGATCAACTGTTACTCTTAATTGTAATAGAGGTCCAGATGGCAAGTTATATTTTGAAAGGATGTATTATCAGGACAGCAGGAGGTGCAACCAAGCAAACCAAAACACAACCATCACCAATCAAGAAGAGGGCACCAAGCCAAAGAATATTATCCAGGAAGCTGGCAAAGAAGATTGATGGTCCTGGAAGCACTTATGACTCTGCAGTGTCCATTGAGTGATCAAAGTTGGGTGGTTAAAACATGTCCAAGTTATTTTGATGACAATGTGTTGTGTCATGTATGAACACTTTTAACAAACTTTTCATTATTTTCCATATATATTTGATAAATTTTGTAGCTAACATATACACATATACTTAATTTTCCTTAATAATGTGAAACTTTATAAACCATGTAACCAAATAGCATTCCAATTGATTTCATTTTCTTTTACAAAACATATAAACCGATGCAAACACATAAAAACATAATAACTAGTAGCAAAACAAACAACAATTTCTCATAAATTTTCATGTTTGAGTTTTTCATCTTCAATTCTTCCTTAAGCTTCAAGATCTCCAAACTTGGTTCTCCATCTTCCTCATTCCTTCGATCCATGTCACTGACTGGTTTTCTGCCCATGTTTTGATGCAACTGAAACATCAACTCTTTGTAGTAATCACTCGGCAGTTCAGGATCCAAGAACTTATATACCCCACACTTGTTTCTTGAATCCTTTTGTGGACAAGAGATGAACCTTCGACCTGGGTTCTTGGCTGTCCACGATGTACGTGGGGTTAATTTGTACCCACACTCGCAATAGCGGCCATAGCAGGAATGCTCTTTACTTCCGATTGAAGAAGACGAAGACATGGCCGACATGTTTTGGCTGGATCGTGATTACCGATTTGGGGATTTAGGGTTTTGAGATGTTGTGATGGATATATAAGATTATATAAGGTTGTATTATCAGGACAGCAGGAGGTGCAACCAAGCAAACCAAAACACAACCATCACCAATCAAGAAGAGGGCACCAAGCCAAAGAATATTATCCAGGAAGCTGGCAAAGAAGATTGATGGTCCTGGAAGCACTTATGACTCTGCAGTGTCCATTGAGTGATCAAAGTTGGGTGGTTAAAACATGTCCAAGTTATTTTGATGACAATGTGTTGTGTCATGTATGAACACTTTTAACAAACTTTTCATTATTTTCCATATATATTTGATAAATTTTGTAGCTAACATATACACATATACTTAATTTTCCTTAATAATGTGAAACTTTATAAACCATGTAACCAAATAGCATTCCAATTGATTTCATTTTCTTTTACAAAACATATAAACCGATGCAAACACATAAAAACATAATAACTAGTAGCAAAACAAACAACAATTTCTCATAAATTTTCATGTTTGAGTTTTTCATCTTCAATTCTTCCTTAAGCTTCAAGATCTCCAAACTTGGTTCTCCATCTTCCTCATTCCTTCGATCCATGTCACTGACTGGTTTTCTGCCCATGTTTTGATGCAACTGAAACATCAACTCTTTGTAGTAATCACTCGGCAGTTCAGGATCCAAGAACTTATATACCCCACACTTGTTTCTTGAATCCTTTTGTGGACAAGAGATGAACCTTCGACCTGGGTTCTTGGCTGTCCACGATGTACGTGGGGTTAATTTGTACCCACACTCGCAATAGCGGCCATAGCAGGAATGCTCTTTACTTCCGATTGAAGAAGACGAAGACATGGCCGACATGTTTTGGCTGGATCGTGATTACCGATTTGGGGATTTAGGGTTTTGAGATGTTGTGATGGATATATAAGATTATATAAGGTTGTATTTAAAGAGGATAAAAAACGGAGGATACACCTTGGATTTTGTATAAATTAATTCAACATAAAATAATTAGAAAACCACTTTACTGACAAAAACCACTACCCGGTTTTAGGATGTCTTAACATAGACGGTGTTTTACAAAACATAACCCACAATATATGAAAATAAAGAATGGTTCCTCCTAAAGTAAAAAAGTACAAGTTCGGTACCTTTAGAACCGAAAAGCCCTAAAATAAACATGTTGCTAATCCACTTGTTTATTTCAGGCTGATAATTATGAGAAGATCTTCTCGCACATGAAGCCTAACAGCATACTTGGACTTTCCCATGGTTTTCTTCTTGGCCATTTGCAATCAATTGGTCTTGATTTCCCCAAGAATGTCAGTGTCGTTGCCGTATGTCCCAAAGGAATGGGTCCATCAGGCTGTATGTCCAAGGAAAGGAGATCAATGGAGCCGGGATCAATGCAAGTTTTGCCGTTCACCAGGTTGGTCACCAGGCATTTGTTTGCTCCGTTTCCTTCATTTTTTGGGCATTATATAATGATTAGTAAAATGTTTGTTGCAGGATGTTGATGGTAGAGCCACTGATGTTGCTCTTGGGTGGTCAGTTGCTCTTGGTTCACCGTTTACATTTGCAACTACGTTAGAGCAGGAGTACAAGAGCGATATATTTGGGGAGAGAGGTAAGCCTCTCACTTAGAGGCCACAAAATCCGTGGGTCTGGGAGTTGGTCAAAGTCAGTTCATGCCACAATATGTGAAGTACGTTTTAAAACAGACTGGGTCGGGCCTACTCGCAGACTTTTTGGATAAAATCATAAAATGATTTAACTTTTTCTTGATAAAGCTCTTACAAAGTCTTTATGCATCCGAGTACACTTTGAGTTTTGACATGTTAGGCCTCCTTTTAGCCTTTTTAGGTAAACCCTTACGCAACTTAAATGACCTGTTGGAGATGATATACAACCCAGATTGACCTTGATAGATAATTGGATCAATATTTTCTTCTCTACAGTTAATCTTAGGCGTTTCATTTTTCTAAGATAATGAAATGTCATCAATACCCATTCTCCTATGATGAATATTAGGTATTCTACTTGGTGCTGTGCATGGTATTGTGGAATCGTTATTTAGAAGGTACACGGAAAATGGTATGAGCAAAGATTTGGCTTACAAGAACACTGTAGAGTGCATTACAGGAGTTATATCAAGAACAATATCGACCAAGGTTTGCACCTATTTTGGTTTGAAGCCATTTTTTGGTTTGTTTACCTGTATATCCCGTTATTCTCGGTGATCTGCTTAATAGTTATGCCTAAGGTTTTACAAAAATAATGAAAAGAACTGGTTTTGAACAGGGTATGAAGGCTGTCTACGAGTCACTATCGGAAGAAGGCAAAAAGGATTTCTTGACTGCATACAGTGCTTCCTATCATCCCTGCATGGAAATCTTGTACGAGTGTTATGAGGATGTAGCCAGTGGCAGTGAGATAAGGAGTGTTGTCCTGGCCGGTCGTCGTTTTCATGTAAGTTTACTGTCCATAGAATGTGATAATGATGTATCAGAAAATAATGATGGTGATGAACAACTTTTAACCAGGAAAAAGAGGGTCTGCCAGCCTTCCCGATGGGCAAAATTGATCAGACACGGATGTGGAAAGTCGGTGAACGGGTTCGTGCTACTCGACCTGCTGGTGATTTAGGGCCACTATATCCTTTCACAGCAGGTGTCTACGTGGCATTAATCACAACTCACTAACTCAAATTTCTTTACATGTTTCCAAAATGTTGATTTCTTGGAATTTAATGACACAGATTGAGGTATTAAGGAAGAAAGGTCATTCTTTTTCTGAAATCATAAATGAAAGTTTGATCGAGTCTGTGGATTCTTTGAACCCTTTCATGCATGCTCGAGGTGTTTCCTTTATGGTGGACAACTGTTCAACGACCGCAAGGTTGGGATCAAGGAAATGGGCTCCGCGTTTTGACTACATACTAACCCAACAGGCTATGGTTGCTGTAGATAATGGCACCCCTATCAACCAGGAACTAGTGAAAAACTTCTTTGAAGATCCAGTGCATGAGGCTATTAAAGTATGTGCAGAGTTGAGACCTACTGTTGATATCTCAGTGCCTGCAGACGCAGACTTTGTGAGACCTGAGCTGCGTCAATCTAGCAATTAGAATTTTATTTCTGGTTTGAGGAATGTAGTTTACAACCTGCCCCCGTTATGTTTTGTATTCATGTAGTTATGCAAACGATATGTTGGTATTTGGTAATTTTTGAATAATTAAAGTTGTTGGCTTTTTACATTTGTGAGCAAGTCGTCAGCAGTGACTTGATGGTTGGTGATGGTAATTTTGAGAGGGGAAAGATGCAGAGGATTGATGAGTCGCGTCTAGGGGTGGTAATTCAAACCCTGGGCTTAATTGGGTAATTTAATCTATTTAGCGGGTATAGTTGGGCTCAATAAAAGTTTTACTTCGCGGGTCTTAGTTATAACCCTAAACAAATAGAATTAGATCAAGCGGGTTTGTGAAAAAAATTGAGCGGGTCTCTCTTCCCCAACTCTCCAGTCTCCAATTCCTTTCTGAAATTCTTCACTCAAATTCTCCAACTCTCCATCAATCCATCTTCTTCACTGAAATTTTACAGGTGATTTTTCTACACTTTCTTAATTCTTTTTATCATTAATTATAGAGTAATTATGGGATTTTTTAACAGTAGATTTACATGTTATTTTGGAGTTTTTTATGCTTAATTTCTTTAATGGTGATTTGGGGTTTTTATTCTTTTAATTTGGGTTTTTTACAGTAGATTTACATGTTATTTTGGACCTTTTTATGCTTAATTTCTTTAATGGTGATTTGGGGTTTTTATTCTTTTAATTTGAGGGTTTTTTACAGGTTATTTTGGTGTTATTTATGCTTAATTTATTTAATGGTGATTTGGGGTTTTTATTCCTTTAATTTGGGATTTTTTTAACAGAAGATTTACATATTATTTTGGAGTTTTTATGCTTAATTTCTTTAATGGTGATTTGGGGTTTTTATTCTTTTAATTTGGGGGGTTTTTTAACAGTAGATTTACATGTTATTTTGGACCTTTTTATGCTTAATTTCTTTAATGGTGATTTGGGGTTTTTATTCTTTTAATTTGAGGGTTTTTTACAGGTTATTTTGGTGTTATTTATGCTTAATTTATTTAATGGTGATTTGGGGTTTTTATTCTTTTAATTTGGGTTTTTTAACAGAAGATTTACATATTATTTTGGAGTTTTTATGCTTAATTTCTTTAATGGTGATTTGGGGTTTTTATTCTTTTAATTTGGGGTTTTTAACAGTAGATTTACATGTTATTTTGGACCTTTTTATGCTTAATTTCTTTAATGGTGATTTGGGGTTTTTATTCTTTTAATTTGAGGGTTTTTTACAGGTTATTTTGGTGTTATTTATGCTTAATTTATTTAATGGTGATTTGGGGTTTTTATTCTTTTAATCTGGGTTTTTTTACAGTAGATTTACATGTTATTTTGGACCTTTTTATGCTTAATTTCTTTAATGGTGATTTGGGGTTTTTATTCTTTTAATTTGAGGGTTTTTTACAGGTTATTTTGGTGTTATTTATGCTTAATTTATTTAATGGTGATTTGGGGTTTTTATTCTTTTAATCTGGGTTTTTTTACAGTAGATTTACATGTTATTTTGGACCTTTTTATGCTTAATTTCTTTAATGGTGATTTGGGGTTTTTATTCTTTTAATTTGAGGGTTTTTTACAGGTTATTTTGGTGTTATTTATGCTTAATTTATTTAATGGTGATTTGGGGTTTTTATTCTTTTAATCTGGGTTTTTTTACAGTAGATTTACATGTTATTTTGGACCTTTTTATGCTTAATTTCTTTAATGGTGATTTGGGGTTTTTATTCTTTTAATTTGAGGGTTTTTTACAGGTTATTTTGGTGTTATTTATGCTTAATTTATTTAATGGTGATTTGGGGTTTTTATTCTTTTAATTGGGTTTTTTAACAGAAGATTTACATATTATTTTGGAGTTTTTATGCTTAATTTCTTTAATGGTGATTTGGGGTTTTTATTCTTTTAATTTGGGGGGTTTTTTAACAGTAGATTTACATGTTATTTTGGAGTTTTTATGCTTAATTTCTTTAATGGTGATTTGGGGTTTTTATTCTTTTAATCTGGGTTTTTTTACAGTAGATTTACATGTTATTTTGGACCTTTTTATGCTTAATTTCTTTAATGGTGATTTGGGGTTTTTATTCTTTTAATTTGAGGGTTTTTTACAGGTTATTTTGGTGTTATTTATGCTTAATTTATTTAATGGTGATTTGGGGTTTTTATTCTTTTAATTTGGGTTTTTTAACAGAAGATTTACATATTATTTTGGAGTTTTTATGCTTAATTTCTTTAATGGTGATTTGGGGTTTTTATTCTTTTAATCTGGGTTTTTTTACAGTAGATTTACATGTTATTTTGGACCTTTTTATGCTTAATTTCTTTAATGGTGATTTGGGGTTTTTATTCTTTTAATTTGAGGGTTTTTTACAGGTTATTTTGGTGTTATTTATGCTTAATTTATTTAATGGTGATTTGGGGTTTTTATTCTTTTAATTGGGTTTTTTAACAGAAGATTTACATATTATTTTGGAGTTTTTATGCTTAATTTCTTTAATGGTGATTTGGGGTTTTTATTCTTTTAATTTGGGGGGTTTTTTAACAGTAGATTTACATGTTATTTTGGAGTTTTTATGCTTAATTTCTTTAATGGTGATTTGGGGTTTTTATTCTTTTAGATTTAGATGATGGTTTAATTTGCAATGGTGATTTTATGCATGTACGTTGTGGGGCACATGTGTTAAACCTAATTGTACAAGCAGGATTGAAAGTCATTGAAGGTGCTATTGGAAAGGTTAGGGAGTCGGTTAAGTATGTTAGAGGTAGTTCATCAAGGAAGTTTAAGTTTGCTGAATGCATTGCACGTCTTGAACTTCAATGTGGTAAACATGTTCGCCAAGACATAGTTACAAGATGGAACTCTACATATCTGATTCTTGATTGTGCTTTGGCCTACAGCCGTGCATATGCCCGATTGCAAGCAGTTGATAAGGATTTTAATACTTGTCCAACCGAGGAAGAATGGGAAAGGATTAAAGAGATCACCACATTTTTGAAACCTTTTTATGATATCACTACATTGTTCTCGGGAAGCTCTTATCCTACCGCTAACCTATATTTTCACAATGTATGGAAAATACAGTCACTTATTAAAGAAAAGGTGTTGAGTTCGGATAAGATTATAAGTGACATGGCCAAAGGAATGAAAGAGAAGTTTGATAAGTATTGGGCCAATTACAGTTTGGTGTTGTCATTTGTGGTTGTTTTGGATCCACGTTATAAGTTAAAGATGGTTGAGTTTAGTTTTTCAAAACTTGGCATGAGTTACATAGAGCTTGAAGAAAAAGTAAAGACTGTGAGGGATGGTTTGAAAAAGTTATATATAGAGTATGAGATTCTTTCCGATAGTCAACATGATTCAGCCGAAATGGGAACTTCAAATGTTGGAGATGGTTATGTGGATGATTTGACTGGTTTTGAGACTTATCAAAACCGATTTGACAGGCCTAGAAGAGAAAAAGAATCACAACTAGATCAATATTTGGCTGAACCTCCTCTTGATAGAAAACTGAAAATTGATATCTTAAAGTTTTGGATGGATAATCAAGGGAGGTATCCACAGTTAGCTCTCATGGCCCGTGATATATTGAGCATCCCAATCACCACTGTCGCTTATGAGTCATCTTTTAGCATTGGAGGTCACATTTTAAACAAATATCGAAGCTCATTGTTGTCAGCAAATGCGGAGGCATTGTTATGCACTCGTAATCCGCTGCTTTTTTATAAAACATAACCCATTTGATCTGTTAGTGATAAAACATTTGATCTGTTAGTGATAAACATAACTCATATAATCTCACGGGGCTGATAAAACTGTCTCTTAGTGATAAAACATTTGATCTGTTAGTGATAAAACATTTGATCTGTTAGTGATAAAACATTTGATCTGTTAGTGATAAAACATTTGATCTGTTAGTGATAAAACATTTGATCTGTTAGTGATAAAACATTTGATCTGTTAGTGATAAAACATTTGATCTGTTAGTGATAAAACATTTGATCTGTTAGTGATAAAACATTTGATCTGTTAGTGATAAAACATTTGATCTGTTAGTGATAAAACATTTGATCTGTTAGTGATAAAACATTTGATCTGTTAGTGATAAAACATTTGATCTGTTAGTGATAAAACATTTGATCTGTTAGTGATAAAACATTTGATCTGTTAGTGATAAAACATTTGATCTGTTTAGCTGATAAACCCCATTGTTATGCACTCGTAATCCGCTGCTTTTTTATAAAACATAACCCATTTGATCTGTTAGTGATAAAACATTTGATCTGTTAGTGATAAACATAACTCATATAATCTCACGGGGCTGGATATATGAAACTGTCTCTTCACTCTACATGTCAATCGATTACATTATATAAGTTAAAAAATGCAATGCCAATGCGATAGACGATAAGTGTTTTGTTGCTTGGTGTAAAGTTTTTTTTTTCTTAGGCCCCCCATTCATCTTTTATAAAAGTTATAGTTTTTTTGCTGTTTTTTTTTTTTGCAGATTTTAAGCTGCTTTTCGAAGGCTTTTTAAGGCTGTTTTCTGTAGAAATAGAAGGTGTTTGGAGGCTGTTTTGATGGTTAAAAAAGATGTTAAATGTATAGTTAATGCACTGTGAAGTTGCTGTTACTTTGAGGTTATAAGTTGTTGTTTAGTGCATATCGCTCTTTATTGAAGATGTTGTAATTTGCTGCCGCTAATTATTGAAGTTGCTGCTGTTTGAGTCACACTTGGTATTTTGCTGTGAAATAGAAGAATGTTGCTGTTTTGCTGTCAAAAAGAATGGTTACAACTTGCTGCTGCTTTGAGGACTAATAGAGGATATTGAATTCAGTTTGTCAGTTTGAGTCGCACTTGCTTTTTTGCTGTCATTTTCTGATGTTTGTTGTAATGGATAATACTAGAAATTGTGAAGTTGCTAGCTCCTCATTCCAAGCTTTGGAAGAATTAGATTGTTTGGTGATAACAATAGTTGTTATTTTTAGCATGATTTCTAATTGATAAAATTGAGAGGACTATATGATTGTTAGCATGATTTCCAATAGTTATTTTTTTGTGACCCATTTTGTTGGGTAAATTATTTAAAAAAGCGGGTTGTAAAAAAATAAAAAAAAGCGGGTCAACCCGCACCCGACCCGCACCCAAACCCGTTGACCCGCATTTTTGAAATGACCCGTTTGGACCCGCACCCGTTTGACCCGCACCCGCTTTGACCCGTTACCAAAACCCTCCCGACCCGCCCATTTTGCCGGGTCTAGTCGCGTCATATATGTCTTGGGTGTGAATGAATGTAACGTGACACATTTTATTTTCTCTAGAAAGGCACGATGTTGGGTAAATCGTCGATGCATTTCATAGATAAAGTATGCATTTCATAGATAAAGTAAAAGGCATTGTACGGTAAATTTAGGATCGAGAATATTTGATAGAATCCGTGACAAGATACACACATATACAGATTTAAGTCAAAGGGTATATAAGTTTGGAAATGAACATGAATACATGTTTAGGCCCCTCCCAACCATTCGTCGACACACCCGTCGATGAGGACAAGGTTGGCACTGGGCTCGTCGACTGGGTTTTCTTCACTCCCCATCGATGGATCGATGGTTGTTGACGAGAGAGAAGGAGCGTGTGTGTGTGACCGTTTGTATTTTATTTTTATTTTTTCAAACATAACAGCTAGTTATTTAAAAAAAACCCACCTTATTTAAACTACCGTTTCAACCTTTCTCTCATCCACCCCATTTCATTCAAAAAATACACACAAACACATACAAATTTAAAAACATTCCACAATTCAACTCACACAAATTCATATTCACTTCTTTATACACTAAAACACACTTTGAAACACCCAAATGGATCCAAACTTTAGGCCAGCGATGAGTCTGTTCGAGGCCAAAAACTCGATGCAACTTCACATGCTTGACGACGACAAGCATAGAACGGACGTGAGGGCTGTGATTAACAGCATCACCCAACAAAAGGCGGCTTACACGGCCGAAATTGGAAGACTTCTCAGATTGGGCCGACATCGTACTGGCATGGATCAACAGTATGTGACATACCTACGTCAGAAGGTTTCATGGTTGGAACAAACCATTGCCCACCTATCTAGTGCCGTGTCAACTTTAACGACCACGTTTGAGCATGCAGAATTTTGGCAAGGCAATGTCGACCACACTAATGTTGGTCGTCGGCCCGATCGAAACATGTTTAAACATGTTTAATGGTGTCCGGTTAAAGATAAACGAACATATAATCCCTCCCAAACCAAAAACTCTATGAACAAACTCACCACTCTTCATACTCTCAAACCCTCGTCTTCTCTCCAATCTCACCTCATCAATTTTAAAATTTTCTTCTATAAAAAGCTTCAATTACATGATACACATTCAAAGTTCATAAAATTACTTACTTGTAGCTCAAAATCCACTTTCAATCTGCTCAAAAAACACAATGACCCAACAATTAAACGGCACCGCCGTCAATATTTCCGGCGATCAACCGCCGGAAGCTCCTCCACAGACGCAACCTACCTCCAATATTCCGTCAGCAGTCACACAACCAAATCCCCAAGTTACCCCTGGTATGTACAGGAAGTTACCTACCCTAGTTCAGGAATTATATATATATATATTATAACTGTAAAGATTAGAATACTTGTAATTGTTGATCTTATACAATTGCTTGTTTTTTTATTTCATTTTGATTTTTTTTTAATTTTGTTTTATCTGTATGTATGCACACCAAGTGTTTGTTGAAATGCTACATGCTTGTTTATGGTAAATTTTGTTAAAGTTTTGATTTTTTCCGTCTGGGGTGACTTTATTTTTAGCTGGGTATGTTTATTTGTTCAAGAAAATTAGGATGTAGTAAAAAAGATTGGATTTTTCTGGTTTTCGTTGGCTGGTAATTGAAGACATGTCAAATAATTAACTCTTAGATGAAAAGTTAAGCAGCTTTGATTATTATGATTGGTTGCCTGGATGTTTTAGTTTTAGGGAAGTTACGTTAAATTTAATGTTTGGTAATTTCAGACGACAATGCTCGAGTAGATGCTGTTTGGCAGCAAATGAATAAAGGAATTTCAAAAGAAAAGCTAAATTCTATATTGAAGAAGGCTCCTACAAATGTAAAAGGAACATCATCTAAGCCTTCTTCAAAACCATCTTCTTCGGTAAGGATTCGTACGCATTTTATGTATTAAAAGTAAGGTTTTTCAGTCAATGTATTTGATATTCATTTGTAACTTATTCATCTTCATTAGAGCTGGATGACAGTTCTTGGACTTGGTCAAAAGAAAAGCTCACCTATCCAACCCGTACCAACGTTAAAACCAGTTGATAGACAAAACGATGGTAGTGCAGAGGCGTTAAAGGCTGCTGCTGCTGCTCTTTCTGCCGTCAGGGATGCTGCTAATATGGCTGCTGTGGCAGGAAGAGGAAAAGTTGAGGTAAAAGCATTGCTGTGTTAGGTGATATTCTAGGTTTCTTGAACATATGGTAACATTTTTCAAACTTCGGTTTTGTAGGTGAGAGAAGTTAGAGACTTTGCAGGGGAGTCGATTGAAGTAAAGAAGCTTGTCGATGCTAATATGGCAGAAACATCAGACAAAGAAAAAGGGGGTGCTGCGCCTTCCGCAGTTGATGCCATTCTTGAGCAAATCAAGAAGAAACCAAAGCTAAGTGTTCTTGATAAGACCAAAAAGGATTGGGGAGAGTTTAAGGAAGAAAATCGTTTGGATGAGGAGCTGGAAACTTATAAAAAGAGCGGAAATCAGTACTTAGATAAAGTTTCATTTTTGGAGCGTGCAGATTATCGGGAATATGAACGGGAGAGAGATGCACGTTTAGCTGTGCAGGCCAAAAGGAAGGCCGATATGCGAGAAGATGACTAACGCGTGTCAATTGTCAATCCAATTGCTGTTGGCATCCACAGAATGTTTTTTGTTCTGTTATTGGGATTAAAGATTTTAAGGAATATGGAATTCTAAGTTGATACTTTTGCCTTTCACTTCCAAAATAGACGACTTATTGGGTTGGCACTACAACATGGTTCATTGTTCTATTTTTGTTTGTAGAGAGATTATAACCGAGCAAATATTGTTTGATTAATTTAAATGCAACTGAGTTCTGCTTCATTCTAGACTAAATTGTGTAATTCAGTCATAACAATTTCAATTGTTTTGTGCCTTTCATATATTTACCCTACCCTGATAAAGTTTGTTGCAGCGTGTATGAAAATGATTACCTAAGACTGGTTGGTGGCTTTTGGTTTGGGGGTTTGGGAATGGAATCAAATTAAGATACGAGTGTTTGGTGTATGCTAATGGGTAGGAATAGACCTCCATAATCAGGGAATCGGGAATCCCAAACTCGGTTCAGCGTTGGGTTTGTAAACTCCGTTCCTGGTCATTCATTCGTTCCTGGTCGTTCACTCGTTCCCCTGTCTGAATTACCTATTCTTTGAGCTGGTTCTTCTCACTGAAGCATTGCTACTTCTCTCAATTTACAAGGTACCTCCTTCTACCTAATTTAGTTAGTGACTGCTTATTTCTTTCTTGTCAGAGCTGTTGTGTTTGTGTTCAGGTTGTGTTATGGAAAATGTATGTTCTTTATATCACGTCACTTAAAATTAGTAAATTATAATGTTATATGCATTATCATATTTTTTGGTACAAAAATAGGAGTAATGAATATTAATTAGGGTTAAACATCATTAGTCAGATATCAAAAGATAACAAATCAAACATCAGGAATGAGAATAAAATCCAAAATACTTATTTTCATCCCTAAGTAGTATTATATCATGATAACAAATAGAGCACCCTGAGTTTGATAATCACTTTCCAAACATACAGTAATTGTTTTATTCCTTACCAAGCACAAACTTTTGGCACAAATATGCTATTTTTACTGGTAACCAAGCTCACAACTATTGCGACCAATAAGATTTACTTGACAAGACCCATACTAATGATTCCCCATGAAGTATTTGGCCAAGTCCTCTCTTTCGCCTTGCTCAACAAGACTCTGCTCCAAGAAACCCAACCTTCCCATGAGATCCTTTTGTCCCATGGACACCCCCATTCCAACATAAGGCTCAAACCCTTTGCGGCCTCTTTTTCACCCTCTTCAAACCTCCCTCTGCTCATATAAAACTGACTCAGTAGCACATGTGGTTCGCCCACAAATGGGTTCTTCTCAATGCACTTGATTAACAACTCTTCACCCTTTTCCTTCTTTGATCCTTCATCAATAACAGCCTCCCAGTACAAGTCTCTTGCGATAATCAGCTCGCTTGGATCAACAATCTTGGTGCATCTGTCGAAAATAGGTGGAATCACTAATTCTCTGTCTTCATCTCTGTCCTCACCTGCAACCAGGAAAATAGTTCATAAAACACACTATATAATTATTATGATACCATACATTCATTACAAATACTCGTATTCATGCATCATAACTGATAACTAATGAGTAAAGACATTTTTACCTGAAAGCCCATTTTCATGATGGTTTCTTTTACGTTCTTTAAAGATCTCTTCTTCTCGAGCTAGCAAAGTGTAAATAGCTGCCATTTTAATTTCGATATCAGGTTCAAATACAGTCCTGGTTTCCCATTTCCAGGCCATAACGTGTCGAAGTTGGTGTTCCCAGTGAACTCCAAGCGACCATCAATGTTGTCGTACAACGCGTCTTGATAACCGTAATACTGGTCACCAAAATCAGCTATGGTCATCAAAAGGAATACGGCCAGTACCCTTCTTGGAAGAACCACTGGCTCCCCTGTTCGAATGTGTTTCACTTTGATTCCGTTGGCTGGAACAATTGCCTGCAACTTCTTCCTCCAGATTTCTTCTTTCACTATCACAAAATTCTTCATATTTACCATACATGCATAATAATTTAAATAAACTACAAACTTTTGTATGTAAATATAACTAGGTTAAATTTCGTACGGATGATATATATGTATACAATATAATATGATATTTTATAATATATCTAAATACATAACTAAACAATTAATGATTTACATATACTCTACCAAAATAATAAAATAGGATCAAAATATTTTTATCGACACTAGTTTTCATACACTAATTTGGTCAATAATTAGTATGGTTTTAGTTGGACAATCCAAAATAATTCTAGTATAGATGTGTGTACTTGAACTTCCAGCTTTCTCTTTGAGGTTTCTCAAAAAAGTTCAGAAGCTTGGAGATGTTCTTGGAGCTCCGAATCAGTGTAACGAAACACAAGATCATCATGAATGAGAGTATGGCGAGGTACTATGCAAAACAAGTGAATCAAAGGTTCAGCGACCGAACCCACATGGCTGCGAACAGTCTCACGGTCAGTCACGGGGTCAAAGATCGCAAGGTCATGATATGAGTTGGAATAAACCGAATGGAAAAGGCCGAAAAGACACACACTGTCTGGTGCCTTCCATAGTTTGAGGATACGATAAACATGGTAAAGGTGGTCAAGAAAAAGTGCCCAGCCGGTGCCAGCATTCACCAGCACCGGCTAAGCGTAAGATTGTCAAGAGGGTTGGCAAGTTCTTGTCAACTGACACGAGATTTTCACGGAGGAAAGGTCGAGCAGATTCGATAAGATCTTGCAAGTGTTCATTATTGTTTGCAAGTGAGATAGAAGATGAAGTAGGCATGTTAGTGTAAGTAGTTTTGTGGGTTCTTTAGAAGATAAGCATGGAAGAAGATATGCATGTATATATATAGAGAGATATGATGTTTAGTGTCATTTGGAAAGCAAAAACGTGTCAAGAAGTGTTTGTTGAATCGACGCTTGTGTTGTTAAATCACACTAAATCAATTTGGAGTTTTGTTGAGGTACAATCTCACATGCATGTACTAAACTTATGAATGGATGATCAAAAGGGCAATCTTTGTACACTCTTGGCTTATTAGCCGAAGTGCCGAACTTTTTGATGTAATTATTCGAGTCTTGCTGAAATGTGTAAAAATTTAATGAAGTATGGTACAAGACAGTAAAATCATTTCTAAGAAACATTTTTTTTTATTTTACAATCTTTACCGTCCTTTACAGATATAGGGCTGTAAACGAACTGAACAGTTCACGAACCGTTCGGCGGAAAGTTCGTTCGTTTAGTTAAATGAACGAACATGAACACAAAAGTTTGTTCGTTTAGTTAAATGAACGAACATGAACAAAGTTCTCGTTCGTTCATTTACGTTCATGAACGTTCGATAATCTGTTCGTGAACGTTCATTCGTTTATGTTCGTGAACATCGTTCGTTTATGTTCGTGAACATTCGTTCGTTTATGTTCGTTTACATATACTAATATGGATAAAAATATTTCTTTTATATCATATATATATATATATATATATATTAATGTATATTAATTATTAATACCTACTATCTATATTTTAATAAAAGTAAAATATAATTATTTCTTTTATATTAAAAGTGTATGATAGTCAAAGTTCAAGCTATACTCTATTTTTTGGAAATGAAAGGACTTAAACCTTTTTTTTATTAGATAAATGTTGTATATTTGTATCATAAGTATAAATATTTCGTAAAATTTTTAGGCGATGGATATTTTGTAATCCTGAATTTAAGTTCTTGTTAGGATTTATAACAATTATCATATACAAATAATCACGAGTACGCAGCGGAATAAATATGCAATATAATAATTAACAAAGTTAAGTGAATGTGTACCTTTTAGCAAAGCTCCAAGAATCAATAATAATTATTATTATTATTAGGGTTTAAAGTAAAACCCCTCTACGATCGCACACACGACACGTCGAACAAAACCCGGAGATTGCTAGATCTTAAATCACCAAAAGCCAAATCTCCAAGCTTGCTATCACTTTAGATCGAATAGTAGAACACAAATCGAAAGCAAAAAAAAACTTTGTTTCCGTCGATCAAAACAAACTCCACAATTAATGCAATGCTAATTGTTATTATTATATGTTTCACGGATGAAACAAATTATTTGGAGTTTCTTTGTTTTTGGTTTTATTCGACCGAGAGAGAAATTGGATTTGATAACTATCTTTTTGTTATTAGTTAGGGTTTAATTATTATGATATATATAGGATACAAATATATCCTTAATAACTTAACCTTCAAGTTAACATCTTTTGACTTGGACTAGGGTTTAATTAATAATTACATTAATTATTAATTAATATTTAATAATTAATAATTCATATTTATTAATTAATAAATAATTCTAATTAACATATCTAGTTAATAATGTCCAATTATCATTTCTCTCAATTTGGTGATTATAAATATGTAGATACAACATATACATATTACCGGATATCTAAGTGTCATCGCGTGTGACCTGTAGGCTTAAACATTTTCGGACATGCGTTTATTTAACGTGATCATATTCCAACAGCTTCCACTTGAGCATGTTATAATAAAGGCAATAACATTGGTTAGCGTCTAGCAACACGTCAATGCTCCCGGAAATATTTAAGTATAGTTTCTTAAAGTATCTTTTGAAATGATTTCATTGTTTACTATCCCTTTGTTTTAGATACCTTTGTTAATTATGGATATGGATCAAAGTCATTCCATAATTTAACGATTTTGTTTCTCATTTCTACAACTAATTAAGATTACCAAATTAATCGAGACACGTCTGGAATTCATTTGGGTATGCGCATACAAAAATCTTAATTAATTAATGAGGGGCCCAATGGTATCATTCTTCAATTACCAGTTGAAGGAACACATCCTATTTTGACTACACGTGTCAGTCATGTCATTTCACTACATTTCTGAAAATAGCCCTTTGTTACTACCTTATTCAGGATAGTTAGAACTATATCAAGAAAATGCAATCCATACATGCATAACCTGCTTGTATCTCAAGTCTAAAGATAAGTAAAGCAACCATTTCACGAATTTCACTTAATGACACCGATCCATAAAGTGATAATTCGTTAAGTGGGGTAGTCCAATATGCATCTTATGGATATCATGTGAGTTTGGTGGGACCATCCTTAATATTCTAAGAATATTACCAATCACTCAGATTTGTCTTAGTTTAACTATATTCTCATATAGTTAATCGACAATGGATAATTTAGAATATAAAATATTCATGGATTTAAACATGCAAATATAGGATACAATTATATATTAAAATGAAAACAAACATACCAAGTACTTTAATTCATTTATTAAAATAATAATTGTTCAACATCCCTTATCCAAATACCAATCACAGATTTACATGATATAACTAGCTAATTTAAGTCCTATCCCCTCGGCATACTTATCGAACTTTCCTTTTGACAATGTCTTTGTAAAAGGATCAACTAAGTTATAATCTGTGTGAACTTTGAGTAACTTGATTTCTCCTAGTTCGATTTGCTCACGAACATAGTGATATCGTCTAGAATAATGTCCGACACCTTTCTGAACTCCGGGTTCGTTGGCAATAAAGATTGCACCAGTATTGTCGCAATACATATCTAAAGGTGTGTTATTTGAGGGCATCACGTTAAGCCCAGAAATAAACTTTCTAATCCAGACGACTTTCATGGCGGCTTCTGAGGCGGCAATATACTCAGACTCTGTCGCAAACATAGCAACTGTGGTTTGTTTCTTGCTCTTCCAATCCACCGTTTCTCCATTTAAAACGAAGACGTATCCCGACTGAGATTTTGTATCATCTCTATCAGTCTGAAATCCAGCATCACAGTATCCAGTCACTTTGAGCTCTGCATCAGGATTTCCTCCATACACCAGAAATAAGTCTTTAGTAGCCCGCAGATACTTAAGACTATTCTTCACAGCAGTCCAGTGACCTTCACCTAGATTCTGTTGATATCGGCTAACGATATTTTGTGCGAACGCTATGTCAGGTCTAGTGCATCTCACCGCATACATAATAGATCCCACAGCCGAAGCATAAGGAACCCTCTGCATACGCTCCACCTCCTCAGGTGTAGAGGCACCTTGTTTGCTAGATAAGCCAAGTCCTTCCATGCTTGGAATTCTCCATCTTGAATCTTTTCAAGATCTTATCAATATAAGCACTTTGACTTAGTCCAATCAACCGTTTATTTCTATCTCTATAGATCTTGATTCCAAGAATAAATGCTACTTCACCCAAGTCTTTCATAGCAAAACACTTTCCAATATGGGATTTTACATCTTGCAACATTGGAATGTGATTTCCTATTATCAATATGTCATCTACATATAAGACAAGGAAAGTAACATTACTCCCACTAGCTTTGCGATATACACATGGCTCATCAGGATTTTGAGCAAAACCAACCTTTTGATTTCCTCATTAATCCTTTTTATTCCAACTTCTAGATGCTTGCTTTAGTCCATAAATGGACCTTTGAAGCTTGCACATTTTGTTGGGATATTTTGGATCAACAAAACCTTCTGGTTGTACCAAATAGACTTGCTCGTCTAGATAACTATTCAAGAAAGCGGTTTTGACATCCATTTGCCATATCTCATAGTCATAGTACGCTGCTATGGCTAAGATAATCCTAATAGCTCTAATGTCTGCTACGGGAGAGAAGGTTTCCTCATAGTCAACTCCGTAGAGCTAAGTATAGCCTTTCGCCACGAGACGAGCTTTATAGGTGTGTACATTTCCATCCATGTCGGTCTTCTTCTTGAAGATCTATTTACACCCAACAGTTCTACCATTAGGTGGAAGATCAACTAAGCTCCAAACTTGATTGTCTTTCATGGATTTCATTTCCACATTCGCAGCTTCAAGCCATTTGTCAGATTCTGGATCTGATAATGCAACTTTGAAATTAGGAGGTTCATATAAATCTCCTAATATGTGTTCTTCAGATTCAATATTAAAATTCAATCTTTCACGAGCACGTATTGTCCTTGAGGACCTACGAATTGGAATCGCATCATCTTCAACTTGAGGTTCATCACTTTGAACATTCCCCCCCCCCAAGTTGATGATCGCTAGTGTTTTCAGAAGGTGACACATCTTCCTCTTGAGTCTCATCAAGTTCGACAATCCTCCCACTGTTTTCTTGAGTGATGAGTTTCTTTTCAAAGAACTCAGCATATCTAGCAACTTTAACAGTGTTTTCGGTAGGAAAGTAGAAGTAGTAACCCATCGTTTTCTTTGGGTATCCTACAAAGATGCACTTAACTGATCTGGGTTGAAGTTTGTCAGGCGTATCTCGCTTCACAAGTGCCTCACATCCCCAGACTCTTAAGTAAGACAAATTAGGGACACTTTCATGCCACAATTCATGCGGTGTCTTGTCAACCTTCTTGGTTGGAACCATATTGAGAATGCATACGTCTCTAGAGCATAATCCCAAAATGAAAATGGGAGAGTAGTAAGGTTCATCATTGATCTCACCATGTCTAACAAGGTTCGATTTCTCCTCTCAGATACACCATTATGCAGGAGTAAGTTGTTGAATATTTCCACAAGCTTTTAGATAATCCTTAAACTCTTGGCTTAAGTATTCTCCACCTCGATCCGAACGAAGAATCTTAATGGTTTTACTGAGATAGTTTTCTACTTCATTTTTAAACTCCTTGAATGTTTCAAAGACTTCATGTTTATGTTTAAGCAAGTAAACATAACCATAACGACTGAAATCAGTCGTAAAAGTAATGAAGTAGCTAGCACCTTTCCTTGACACATGTCTAAATGGGCCACAAACATCGGTATGTATGAGTCCAAGCAGCTCTTCAGCCCTCTCCGGTTTATGCGGAAAAGGTTTTCTTGTCATCTTGCCAGAAACACAGGACACACATTTTTCAAATGATTCTTTATCATTTGATTGTAAGATCTCTTTACGTTGAAGTCTTTCAATGCGTTTCTTACCAACATGAGCAAGACGACAATGCCAAAGATATGTTGAGTCCAAGTTAGGCTTGACTCTTTTGTGAAGATACTTGAAGAACTGGTTAAACCAGCTTGCTTCTTCTCCTTGTTCAACTCAGCTAGATACTTAGGACAATTCCTCTTCCAGTGTCCCACTTCAGCACAGTGATGACAAGCCTAGTCCTTAGCCGGATGCTCCTTTTTCGTCGGAGGGTCTTTTTCGGTTTTGAGACAGAAGCACTTTGCTTTCCCTTACCAACGTTCTTGCCCTTAGCTTTCGGTTGTTTTGCTTTCTGAACCTTTCCCCCCTTGATCACAAGAACTTGGGGTGTCTCAGATTTCTTGGGAACGTTTTTTTCATACTCAATTAACATGGCATGAAGTTTAGCTATGGTTTTGCTCATGCTGTGCATATTGTAATTGCGCACAAAACTCTCAAAATCCTTGAAAGAGACTTAAGAATCATGCCAATAACAATAGGCAGAGGATACGTATAGTTTAGCCTTTCCAAGTGCTCAAAGTAACTGTTCATCTTGAGTACATGAGCGCTCACCGGTTTCCTATACTCGTGTTTGCAATCATGGAGTGACTCAATTAGCTCAAATAATTCAACTCAAGCTTGTTTTTTGTACATAGACTTGATTTCTCTGATCATATCATACGAATTGTACAATTCGAATTACTTTTGAAGCTCGGGAGTCATGCTACCAGCATCAAACAAGCAACCTCAATATGTCTATCGTACTGAGTATTGTATGCTTCCAACTGCAAAGCAGTGGCACTCGCATCAGGGATAGCGGGCATCTGATTTTCAAGGACATCGGTTTTCTTTTCAACTCTTAGGACAATCCTCAATTGACGATACCAATCATTGAAATTGGTTCCAGAAAGTTTTTCTCAATCTAGCATCGACCTGAAAGCTGATTGGTGTATGTTTTGTAAAGGATTTGTTGTCATTTACAAAACAGATTCAAGTTCAAAAAATCAGTATTTTCGATAATAAATTCCTTAAGAAATATAATTACCCAATGTTAAATCATTTAACAATTAATTTCATTAAGGCTAGGATCCAATTGACATACCATCATTTCATCAGTTGATCTGCTAGAAATGACGTACTCAAAAGGTAAGTGACGACCAGTAATTGCATTACAAGTACAATTCCTAGATTTATGGGACTTAGAAAAGACACTTATAGGGGTATTGAGTGTTTTGTAATCATGTTTTGTCCCATCTTATGCCACGGGTCAAGGTCTCACCGCTTAATTCGTTTTAAGTCGCCTAATTAAGAGCTTGTAAATAGTCTACCACCGTCCCACGATGAGTAGTAATTTACCTTGGAGTTGCAATTCACCTACGTCTCACGTAGAGCAAAAAGTACTTGCAAGTGTTCTTAGCAAAGTGGGTGGCAAAGACTTAACTTTAATTGGGTAATGCAATTGATGTGAATCAAAAGTTTATGTATGAAGATTCATGCATATCTTCATAACATAATGTTTAATAAAATAATTTTTATTGTCTTAACAACACAAAAGAGCTCGGTAGCTCCATTTGAACGCACAAAGAAGCGCAGAAGTAAAGGTTTGCGATATACGCAATTAAAAACCCACTTCTTTAGGGAGCTAGCGCATCCCGACTTATACCTCTCTTAGAGTTTGTTCAAATGGGTGAGCCGGTGTATCTTTTGATTGTAAGACACCAATTTTATTAAAACAAAATCATATTTCGATATTTATTAGTTAAGTTTATTCTTTTCTTAAAACAATTTTGCATCACCATTTACAATAATAGCAAAATAATAAACTTACTAACTATTAACAATTAATCATGCAACGATTTATGATGGGCAACCTAAATCATGGTCACTATGGTTAATGTACATGTTTAAGAATGGCTCCCCCTTCATAGAAGAGGACCACATACATCAAGTTACCTTGATTGCGTAAGCCTTTAAACAATATACAATCAATTATCAAATAAAAACATAGAATAAGATGCTGACTGGAAATTTCCAGCAGCTTCACGGCCAGCTTCACGGTCAGAACTACAAAGTTGTAGCCCTATGAATCGTTCATCTACAGTCCAGAGTAGAGCTCCTAACTCATTACGGTTGATTTTATATAAATTTTTTAGTGAACAGGTGTCAAACAGGAAAATTCACACGAAAAATTCACATAGTCACACAATTATCAAATAATTAACCCTAATTATTGGACCATTAAACTAAGCATTACATATCAATATATCTAAGTAATAACCATAAAGAATTTTGCATGAATTCCTTATAGTTTTTACTTCTATTTAACAACATTAAATTAAAAGATACGTAAAACATGCAATTTATCACATAAACATGTCAATTCACATAATCAAAACTTGCATAGAGAGTTTAATTTAACCATTAACTTTAAGTAGGTTGAATTAATGATAAAAAAACAAACCCTAATTTTATTTTTTATGTTTTTCGATTATATTAAAAACTTAAATAAACAAAACAAATTTTATTATTTAATTAATTAAATCGAACCAACCTGTTTGAGCATGGATTGTTAAGCTCAATCACAAAGGGGTTTAACCACAAAAATTAAAAATCATGATTTTTGTGGTTAAACCCCTTTGTGATTGAGCTTAACAATCCATGCTCAAACACAACCCTAAAACCCCCCCTCAAGTTTTGAACTTTGTAACTAATATCTCACATAGTAGGCTCGTGATACCACTGTTATGATTTATAACAATTATCATATACAAATAATCACGAGTACGCAGCGGAAAAAATCATATGCAATATAATAATTAACAAAGTTAAGTGAATGTGTACCTTTTAGCAAAGCTCCAATAATCAATAATAATAATAATTATTATTATTAGGGTTTAAAGTAAAACCCCTCTACGATCGCACACACGACACATCGAACAAAACCCGGAGATTGCTAGATCTTAAATCACCAAAAGCCAAATCTCCAAGCTTGCTATCACTTTAGATCGAATAGTAGAACACAAATCGAAAGCAAAAAAAAACTTTGTTTCCGTCGAGCAAAACAAACTCCACAATTAATGCAATGCTAATTGTTATTATTATATGTTTCACGGATGAAACAAATTATTTGGAGTTTCTTTGTTTTTGGTTTTATTCGACCGAGAGAGAAATCGGATTTGATAACTATTTTTGTTATTAGTTAGGGTTTAATTATTAGGATATATATAGGGTACAAATATATCCTTAATAACTTAACCTTCAAGCTAACATCTTTTGACTTGGACTAGGGTTTAATTAATAATTACATTAATTATTAATTAATATTTAATAATTAATAATTCATATTTATTAATTAATAAATAATTCTAATTAACATATCTAGTTAATAATGTCCAATTATCATTTCTCTCAATTTGGTGATTATAAATATGTAGATACAATATATACATATTACCGGATATCTAAGTGTCATCGCGTGTGACCCTGTAGGCTTAAACATTTTCGGACATGCGTTTATTTAACGTGATCATATTCCAACAGTTCTAATACTTATAACTATATGTTTGTTCATCGTAGTTCGTTTGTGTTCGTTCATTAGTGCTTCGTTCGTTTGTGTTCGTGAACATAAACGAACGAACATGAACAAGCCATTATGTTCGTTCATCTGTTCGTGAACACAACATTATGTTCGTTTATCCGTTCGTGAACCGTTCGTTAAGTTAAACGAACGAACATGAACAAGGTCCCGTTCGGGTTCGTTTACAGCCCTATACATATAGTTTTAAGGTGTGAGTTACACATAGTTTTAAGGTGCGAGTGTGTGACGGTTTAGCCAAACCCTCGCATTCACGCCCCCGTTTGACTCCCGCTAGGTGTCAAAAGTTGATTCCATGTACTCTTGGTTGCATACTAAGGGTGTTAGTATGGTTTTATACGGCCCCTTTTTTTAATAGTCATAAAGTGCTTATTAAGTATAAAAATAATTAAATTTGACTTAATAATTAAGTTTTTAATTATTAAATTTATTAAGTAAAAATGAAACAAGGTTGTCCGTTTCTTTTTTGAGTCATTAAGTGCTGAATGTATTAATTGGTTGAATACATAAATAATGTCTGTGATTTATCATTAAAAAATGTCACTAAACCTAAATTTAGCGTTTAAAAAAAGTGTTTATAATAGTGTTTTCTAATAAATGGATTCGTTAACTACTATGTACATAACATTTTTTCAATAAAAACAACCATTGTTTTAAGTTTATCCAATCTAACTCTATATCAACTCAACTTCCTATTTAATTTTTTCGCATTTCATTGTTCAGTTTTAAATATATGAAAGAAAAATGATATAGATTAAAAAGGAAGAAATAACGAACAAAGTTATGTTATGTGTATTCTTTAGTTAGATGGAAAGAAAAAAATTAAAAAAAAATTCTCTTTCAAATCACTTGAATTTTGAAGGAAAAAAAATTAGAACAAAAATTAATTATAAATGTTTCTTCTTATCTTCTCTTTTCATACTTTTTCATGTTTTAAAAAACTTAAAAATGCAATTTATATTTTTCTCCTACTTATTTCTTTTTTAATAGAGAAAAAATTGAAAATGCCCATTCTTCAACAACTAAACATCCTTTAAATTTTGCGTTCAATTTCACTATAACAAATTTACATCATTTTTTTTCCCGGCTTGGTACTTTACTCAACAACCCACCACTTTACCTCTTCCATAGTTCCATTCCACCGTAAGCTTATTTCATGTCGAACTTGATTCATATAATTTTCGGTAGAACATCACTACAACTTTTCCATGACTATATCTTGAAGATTAGTACTTGCTTTTTATAATCATTTATTTAATTACTAACTCATACAAATCCCCAATTTTATCAAAATCTACTTGCTCTAAACTCTAAGAACAAACTACAAGAGGGGAGTTTTAAAATTTTACCTTGATGAATTATCAATTGTGATCAAAACTTCATTTTTTTTACTTACTCATGCGCTTGCGAACTTGAGTACATATAGTCACTTACAATCCCGGCTTGGACGCCTTTTACTTTAACCATTTGAAGATACTTGTAATGATACCATACAACTTACATTTTACATTACTTCTCTATCATCAAATTTACTATACTGTAAACTTCATTTGGTCGATACTTTTTCAACTACAATCTTTGTTCAACGACTATTTGTCTGCACCTTCAATTATAACTCATTACAACCGTTTATCATGACACTTAAATATAAGTTTGTATAGTATTATAACAAGTCATATATCATGACTATAAGAAGATTATACTTGCCAATCGAAAGTCAAAGATCATGCAAGTACTCTCCACTATTTTATCCCATCTAATTCCTCGCTTCGTGTGTTAGCATCCAATCAAACTTTAGATCCAAACTATAGATCGAAATCCATAAAGATTATACCTTTGTACTCAATACTATATATCATTTACAACGATTACATTTAACTATGAATTGACTCGTTTTCGACATTTACATTTTAGCTCAACCAAACATCACCATAATGAGCTAAATCACCATAAGAGAAAAAAAAAAAAAAGAGTAATTAAATGCATTCTTTCCATCACTAGAAAAACTTCTGACATTTATAAAGGAACGTGTAACAACAAGAAAAAACGAATTGAGAAATAATTATACATACAAACAAAACACATAAGCATCAGCTTTACATGTTGGAGGTCTCGAGTTCAAGACATGGGAAAGACATTTTCAATGAATTTCACAAAGAAAGTCCTCCAGTGAAGCAGGTTTAAGTCCTGCAGAGGGGGCAAAGTTTTATCCCAATTAAATGTCGTGCCTTCGGGCGGTTTAGTTGGGAGTTTCTCCTCCTACTAGGTATTGAGGGTGAAGGGGTTCTCTAGCGCGGACCCGGTTAAGACAACGTAAGCTAGATCCCTTGTTGCGAGCAAATGATCCACACCTTTCAAAAAAAAAATTATGGACTTATAAAATATCGAATTGAAAAACTCTTTGTAAGAATTTATAAACACCCTTTCACTTTCCATCACCTATAAACATCTAATAAGATTTTGTGGACTTGAAAATATCGAATTGAAAAAGAATATACTTACATGCCATCAAATGAGAGTCCAAAAATATTCAATGATAAACCCAAATGACTTTTAAAAACGTTCCATCATTTTATCAAGTTAACCAACATATCATACATCATAATCATTATATATATCTATATCTATATCTATATTTTATTTTATTTCACTTCCTCTCATTTCTCAAAAAATAACTTGATTTACCTAAACTACCCTTCATATTTAATCAATAATTTGAATATCTCCACTTAATATACTTATAATATCCTTAATGAATTATAATTAAACATACATCACCTAACCGTTAAGATACTCAACCCTTAAGATAACTACACTAGTACACTACATTTTTTCACATCAATTACTTTTACATTAATAACCACACCGCTACCACCCGTCGCCGCCACCATCACTCTCGCCGCCACCATCACTCTGTCGCCGCCGCCACCACCATACCGCCGCATCGCACGAACATGTGACAAGTCCTTAATAAAGCAAACTATCATCTTTTATTCAACTTTCTATCTTTGGAATACTCAAAACGTTTTCTTAATATATAACTAATACTATCCATGACTTTATTTACAACCCAATATACCCTTAACAAAAATAAATTTATAATATTTACCCTTAATTCATAAAATAACTACAGTGACTCTTTTAAATCGATAACTTACACTACCCGCCGACACCGCCGCCACTACCCGTCGCCTACACCATCACATTTTCGTTAACATTATCGTCGTCGCATCGTGCAGACATTCCTCAAGCAATACAATATAGTAATCAAATAAAATTCATTCAAACAAAACATAACACGATGTTAACCCTCTGATAAAATCTTGGAGCTAAGCTAAGCTAGGTAACAAGAAAGTGAAGAAACTATTTTAAACTTTTCCACCACCATGAATGAAATAATACTAAATAAATAAATAAATAAATAAATAAGTGTAAGTAAGTAGTAAGTAAAGAAGAAAGCCAAAAATAGAGGAGGTGAAAGAAAGAAAGCATTCTGCAAAAACCTAAGCATCATTTCTCTCTTTCTTGCGCGCCGCCGCCACCGCCACCTTCTTTCCGATACACCGCCGTAAACCATGGCGGTTCATTGCTTCAAACCCATCGATAACGCTTTCATGACACCCACAAACACCACCACTTTGATACCCACAAAGCCAAAGTCATCCCCTTTATCATTATTTCATTTACCCAAGTCAAAACCCATCCATTTTGTATCATCTGCAACACGCCCACCAACTGTTTGTTTAAATGCCTCAAAGAATACCCAGTTGGGAAAAGATGAAGATTTTCGAAAACCCAATGTGGGTAAGCGAACTGACATCAAAAAGATTATGCTTCTTGGTGCTGGACCAATTGTTATTGGCCAAGCTTGTGAATTTGATTATTCTGGTACTCAAGCTTGTAAAGCTTTAAGAGAAAATGGCTATGAAGTTGTTCTTATTAATTCAAACCCTGCAACTATTATGACTGACCCTGAAATGGCTGACAGGACTTATATTGAACCAATGACACCTGAATTAGTTGAGCAGGTTATTGAGAAAGAGAGACCTGATGCGATTTTGCCCACGATGGGCGGGCAAACTGCGCTTAATCTCGCAGTTGCTTTGGCTGAAAGTGGTGTACTTGAAAAGTATAATGTTGAGTTAATTGGTGCTAAACTTGAAGCTATTAAGAAAGCTGAAGATAGGGAGCTGTTTAAACAAGCAATGAAGAATATCGGTATTAAAACGCCGCCTTCTGGAATTGGGACTACTTTGGATGAGTGTTTGCAGATTGCTAATGAAATTGGTGAGTTTCCATTAATTATTAGGCCTGCTTTTACTTTAGGTGGTTCAGGGGGTGGGATTGCGTATAATAAACAAGAATTCGAGACGATTTGTAAGTCGGGTCTTGCAGCTAGTGTGACAACTCAGGTTTTAGTAGAGAAATCTTTGTTAGGATGGAAAGAATATGAGCTAGAGGTTATGAGGGATTTAGCTGATAATGTTGTGATTATTTGTTCTATTGAGAATATTGATCCAATGGGTGTTCATACTGGCGATTCGATTACTGTTGCACCTGCACAAACTTTGACAGATAAGGAATACCAACGGCTTCGTGATTATTCTATAGCGATTATTAGGGAAATTGGAGTTGAATGTGGTGGTTCTAATGTTCAGTTTGCTGTGAATCCTGAAGATGGTGAGGTTATGGTTATTGAGATGAATCCTCGGGTTTCAAGGTCTTCTGCTTTGGCTTCAAAAGCTACTGGTTTTCCTATTGCAAAGATGGCTGCCAAGTTATCTGTTGGTTATTCGTTGGATCAGATTCCGAATGATATTACAATGAAGACACCGGCTAGTTTTGAACCTTCTATTGATTATGTTGTCACAAAGGTTAGATCCCTTGCCCTTTCATTTAAAATGTTTATCTGACCCGGCATCCTTTTTGTCCATATTCTATGGTGTTGTTTGCATGTGTAGTTTAAAAGAAATTATTTAAACATTGCAACTCCAATCAGTTAACTATTGAAGTTTTAAATAATCATAAAGTCAAATAATTCAAAGAAAATGTTATGTTGTAAGGTAGAACTACAGAGTACCCTTCTTATAACCTAACTTGAGAGATGTTAACTCACATTCTACAAAATATATACGTAATAATCTTTTAAAGTTATAGATGTTGCTAAGTACTCAAACAGATTTGAGTATCTGATTATGCAACCTTTAATAAGGATTCTAAACACTATCTTCTAAAACTCATTTACCTACTACTAATTATCCGATTTTGATTATTAAATATCATATCGCCAATTTTAAGCTGCACATATAACCACCCCTGGTCCCGACATGTAAGAAAACTGATTATAAATGGATAGTGTAAATTACTTACATAGTTATATACAATTAGGTCATCTATACTTTCTTACTGATAATCATAATTTGTCAAACATATCCACACGCTATCGACTTCTGCATTTTTATCTATTATAATCTGATTCTGAGTATTCGATGTTGCATAAGCATTATCAAAACACACGTTTAAACACCCTCTATGTATTGTATATACATAGACCTGAATGATAGTTCTAACATTGATTCATATGGCACAGATACCCAGATTTGCATTCGAGAAATTCCCAGGATCTCAGCCAGTGTTAACAACACAGATGAAATCCGTTGGTGAATCCATGGCAGTAGGACGCACATTTCAGGAATCTTTCCAAAAGGCGGTCAGATCACTTGAATGTGGCTACTCTGGCTGGGGTTGTGCACCGATCACGGAGCTCGATTGGGATTGGGACAAGATTAAATACAGTCTACGGGTCCCTAATCCTGATCGTATCCATGCTGTATATGCTGCAATGAAAAGAGGCATGAAAGTTGATGCCATTTATGAATTAAGTTTCATTGACAAATGGTTTCTTACACAACTTAAGGAATTGGTGGATGTTGAGCAATATATTATGGCAAAAAGTTTATCTCAGCTCACTAAAGATGAATTCTACGAGGTAAAGAAAAGAGGCTTTAGTGATAAGCAGATAGCATTTGCTACGAAATCGACAGAAAAAGAAGTTCGCGTGAAACGATTGGATTTAGGAGTTGCTCCTGCTTACAAACGTGTGGATACATGTGCTGCAGAATTTGAGGCAAACACTCCTTATATGTATTCATCTTATGATTATGAATGTGAATCAGCTCCAACCAAAAGTAAAAAAGTTTTGATTTTGGGTGGTGGACCAAATAGAATTGGTCAAGGGATCGAGTTTGACTATTGCTGTTGTCATGCTTCATTTGCTCTTCAGGTTTGTTCGTTAGTTTAGTACGAGTAATATATACATCATGTAAACTCCTAATCTCCTATGGAGTGTTTGACTTTGCGTTCTATCTTCATCATTTTTTTCTTCTAATTTCATTTTTAATTGTAGGAGGCAGGCTATGAAACCATTATGATGAATTCAAATCCCGAGACTGTGTCCACAGACTACGATACAAGTGACCGTCTCTACTTTGAACCCCTCACAGTTGAAGATGTGCTAAACGTCATCGACATCGAACGGCCCGATGGCATCATCGTGCAATTTGGTGGACAAACCCCTTTGAAATTGGCTCTACCCATTCAGCGCTACCTAGATGAACACAAACCTCCGTCGGCTAGTGGTGGTCGGGTCAACATTTGGGGCACTTCACCTGACTCCATCGATGCTGCCGAGGACCGAGAGCGGTTCAATGCAATCTTGAAAGAACTAAAAATTGAACAACCAAAAGGAGGCATTGCAAAAAGTGAAGCTGATGCCCTTCGCATTGCATCAGAAATTGGATATCCGGTTGTTGTTAGACCTTCTTATGTATTAGGTGGTCGAGCCATGGAGATTGTTTATAGTGACGAAAAACTTATACGTTATCTTGAAACAGCTGTTGAGGTGGACCCAGAACGACCAGTTTTGGTTGATAGATACTTATCTGATGCCATCGAGATCGATATCGATTCACTTGCCGATTTGCATGGTAATGTCGTGATTGGTGGTATCATGGAACATATTGAACAAGCTGGAGTCCATTCAGGTGACTCGGCTTGCATGATTCCTACAAAAACGGTTTCACAAACGAGTCTGGACACAATTAGATCATGGACCACCAAGTTGGCTAAACGTTTGAACGTCTGCGGTTTAATGAATTGTCAGTATGCAATTACAGGTTCTGGGGAGGTTTTCTTGCTCGAGGCAAACCCCCGAGCCTCTCGTACGGTGCCATTTGTCTCTAAAGCAATTGGGCGCCCATTGGCTAAATATGCTTCGCTTGTAATGTCGGGATTGTCTCTTAATGAACTTGGTTTTACAAAAGAAGTCATCCCAAAGCATATTTCAGTCAAAGAAGCTGTCCTTCCTTTTGACAAATTTCAAGGATGTGATGTGTTTCTCGGGCCTGAGATGCGTAGCACTGGCGAAGTAATGGGGATTGACACCGAATTCTCTATTGCCTATGCCAAATCTCAAATAGCTGCAGGCCAGAAACTGCCAGTTTCGGGCACGGTTTTCCTTAGTTTGAATGATATGACAAAACCCCATTTGGGAAAAATTGCCCGGGCATTTTCAGGCCTCGGGTTCACTATTGTTGCCACTTCTGGGACTGCTCATATTCTTGAAATGGATGGTATTCCAGTTGAGAGGGTGTTGAAGCTGCATGAGGGACGTCCTCATGCGGGTGACATGATTGCAAATGGACAAATTAATTTGATGGTGATCACGAGTTCGAATGATGATCTTGACCAGATTGACGGGCGACAACTGAGGAGGATGGCTCTTGCTTACAAAATTCCCATTATAACAACGGTTTCAGGTGCTTTGGCTACTTCTGAAGCCATTAGAAGCTTGAAAACCACAAAGTTCAAAATGGTTGCTATACAGGATTATTTTTTAGAAGATACGCAGCAGATCGGTAAATTTTAAATTTCAAAAACAATGTTTTTGTTTTGATAGTTAATGGAAAATTCACTAATAAAAGCTTGGCCTTTTGTTTTATGTTTCAGATAATAAGAGTGCTGCAACAATCACAACGGAGTTGTAGGTTTGTGCTGCAGTGATTTTTTCCATTTATAATCGCTGTGAAGAACTGCATTTTTATTGTTTCCCTGCACTACGTTCTGTGATGAACACGGAAGTTCTTTTTCCTTTTTTTCACCTTTGTGTTGCTTGTTTAGTAACGAGACATAATAAGGTGTTGTTTTTCGCATTGATCTTGCTTCATTTCCATCTGTAGTTGAAAGGTTTATTTGGCTCATCAAAAAAAAAAAAAGGTTTGAACATCCAGATACGATATATCATTACCCCTTTTTAGTTAAGTTAAGCCACCCGCGACCCGTGGGATGACTAACAAATACATATAAGAATAATCATCAAATTAAAAAGAAAAAAGAACATTTTTAATGAGAATTTTAAATCTTTGAATAAAGTTTTACTAAACTTGTGCAAATTTCAGTTTGTTATTAGTATCCAACATGTTATAACCGCACTTGGTTTTGCTTGCATGTGTTGGGCGAGTCCTTTGACTCACATATGCGGTCTAACTGGACGAGTATGCGTCTATGAACCCTTTCACTTACCCCCTAAGATGTTACCTAGGGAGGTTCAGATGTTTGAATCTATAATTTTAGCATGGACGTCCAGTCATGACGTAATAGGCTAACCACTAGACCACCTTGATGGTGGGCTGGCTACCCATCAATATGTTGATTTATGACATTATTCACATTTCACATATTTCACTACCCAAGTCCATAGATTCACTACCCGTACCTTTGTAAACGAGTCAAAAATGATATTCTTAGTAGTGATTAACGTCTCTATTGCAGGTGAAATGAACATATCCACAACCCATTTGAAGACTCAACTTCTGGCTTTGGAAATTTTCTCGAGTTCAAACTCTATGCTTTTTAGATGATTTCGAGGATTATATTATGTTTTGTAGCTGTACTTATATGTTCTTCAGACACTATAAATCGTTGTACTTGTCAACAATTTGGTGGTGGAATCATCGATTCTTTTCTGTCAACTTCTATAAAAACCAATCAAATCAAAATCCTTTGATTAACCTGATGCACGTAGTATTGTTTAGATACACAAAATGAACTAAAACAACTCATTCACTCTGCAAGCATTCTACATGTTTGCGAGTGTCGACCTCCCAAACACGACAAAATACATATCTATGAGCCACAAACCAAGAAGAGCCTTAGACACTTGTTATATATACCATGTATAGAAACCCATATACTCAATTAACCCTCGAACTATTAAGCCTTCCCCACCATTTCTTTTTACCTTTCTCGCCATCCCCGTCTTCGTGTCCTAGCTTGTTCAAAATTACCTTCGTCTCTCTCAACCTTGCAGTGTAATCTTTCTTCCACCCTTCAAACATTTGTTTCAATCTTCTAAGTTCATGATCTGGGTTCAAGTTTGCCTCAGCTTGACCTGACTTCACCTCAACCAAGAATTTTGCGTCATCTCCAAACACTTGACTCCTCTGCTCAAACTCTTCAGCCAATCGACTGATCACACTCAAGCCCGCACTCATCGGTCTCAAGTTTTCATGACCATTTCTTCTACCATTTGAATCCCAGCTGGGGTTACTTTCGTCATTTGTTATATTGATTGAAGCATCTGAATTTCTCTCGGAATCATCAAGTGAGAGGCTCTTTTTTGCTATGGAAAGGCTTGATTGCAGCGAACGCATTTGTTTTTGCCATACTTCTTCCATTGACTTCATTTTAAGCTCATATTCTGACCAACGGCTCTCGTATTGTTGAAGACGTTGGTGAAGAATGTCGTTTTCCTCTTCTTTTTCTCTTAAACCAGCTTCTGCTTTAAGGATTCTTCGTTGTAGTTCAGCAAGGTATGACGACTTAACTAGCACTTCATCAGATTCATTACCCTGCTTGCAAAAGATGCATCACTAATAAAAATTTGACATATGACTTAAACAGATGTATTAAGATTCCAAAGAGATGCAATTTAAGATGAAGAGTAGACAGCAAAACTGCCTATATAAGTTGACATAGTGTGCATATAATTCGACATCTTATTAGTAGATACCAAAACTGCAATTACCTTTCCAGAACCAAATTGAAGTAGCGCAATATCCCCTGAACATCTCCTAACCAGCCAGCCACGAATACCTGGAAAGAGGTTTTAATAACATAAATGAAGACGGAAATGACATGATGGATTTGAGGTTCACTGGCAAAACATAAATCAAACTTGCTGGCACAAACTATACCAGCTTGTAAAATTATTGATGCGCCATAAAGGTCTTCAAATCTTTTCCTGCTTATTGTTGACTTGATCTGCTTTTGTATAAGCACAGCCGCTCTGTGTTTTTGGAGTAGTATTGCAAACTCCTTTCTAGTTTTTACACCACGAGCAACTGCATAAGATCACCGTAAAATCTCCATATATCAGATTCTCAATGGCGTAACGGGAAGAAAATAATTAAAACAGAAGATTAAATGGCATACACGACTGAAGAGTGAAAATTCCTCGTTTAAGCTCCTTCATATATTGACGAGCTTTGTGACCTCTAAAGCAGCTTTGAACACGCAAGATACCATTAAGAGTACGGTTCCTTGTATCCTCAAGCTTACCAATCTGAACACAAGTTTAAAAAAGTTAACTAACCTATAATAACATTTTTTGAATTATTCAATAGTACTTGTCTTTCAATCTAACCTGTCCAGTTCGGAAGAACAATTTTGTGTAGCCAATTTGATACATTTCAGGAAGAATATCAAACTGGTGAAGAATGGCAACTGACACACTCAATGGATCTTGCAATGCAACATGCTCTAGCAGAAGAAAACCATACCTAAGGCAAGAAAGACATAATTGATAAACAATCGGTACCTTGTTGGAAATCCAAAAAAATCTACAAAAAATGTCGGACAGAACATAGTGTACCTTCTTGCAAATTTCTGATGGGACATTCTTGTTGGAAATCCAGACCTTGATATTCGAACAACTTCCAAAACACCACAACATCTCAGTTGCTGCAATATAAGTCCTTGATGATAGATTCCAGGAGATTGTGAGTTGTTGGGTTTAATGCAACGTATAAAATGTGGTGTTGTGCTCTCCAAACGTTGCATTAACTGGAAAAGTTGTCCCTGATGAAAACAGCCCAAGTGAGTAGAAATAACTGAGATAAAAAAAACAGCATAGAAGCAAAACTCAAAGGACTTGCGCGCCTTGCAAATACTTCATTTTGAGCATCTCAATTTTTTTTATAAAAGCATAACTCTAATGAACAGAATGGGTGAGGTGGGTTGGGAAACAGATTAAAACAGGCCAAGTCGGATGGGCCCACAAACATTGTTTTCTACTTAAAAAATTTATTGGATAACCGAATATGTTGAATATGATTACAAACAATAAATTAAAAGCTGAACAAAAACAATAGTAGGCACCAATGGGGTTGGTGGCCCATTGGTAAGGTCTTTGACCTTGGGAGGATCCACCTGGGTTCGAGTCCAATTTCTCACATTTGTGGGGGTGGATTAATTGGGGATTTTTTTAGAGTCCTGGGTTTCATCCTAGACATGCGTAATAGATCTAGATTAGAATGCCGTTCAAAAACAAAATAAAAATAGTAGGCACTATGCATTAAAAAGATCTTGAGTGACTTTACAAACTTGACCCGTTCTGCCCACCTGTTCCCCTTTATAGTTAACTGCTTTCTATTTGGCGTGTTTGAAATAAAACACAGCCAAAGTCAATGTACCAAAATTTTCATATATAATATTGTGTGTTGTACTGTTGCGTTGTTACTGCTATGAACCCTAAGCAAACAACATATTATATCACAAATTTAATCTTCAAAGCAAGCTAACCTTAAACTTGGTAACAACACTAAGCTTCTGGGAATCTGCTCCACCTGACTTATGTAATGGTCCGAGAACAGGCTTTTCTGATAAAGAAAGCATATTTGACGCAAACGCCTGTGGAAGTTCACATGTGCATGAAGATAAAAGTTGGATGGAATCAAGATGCAATAGATCACGATTTTTCTCCAAGAACCCACTTGTATCATACATGACCTGAAAGACGCAATCAACCTGAGTTTTAGGTACCAATTACACAACCAGTGAAAGAGTAGTTGTCAAAGGTTCAAGATGCATAATAGAATATGCAAGCACCATAAACAGCATTATTTGAAAGTTGAAACACCAAATAATCCAAAAGAATGAAGAGATTTGTGTTTATATGTGCTTACTTCTCCCGCATAATGATGAACTGTAAATGCTTTGCCTCGCTCTCCTCTAAAACACGGATTAGGCTTTAAATGCTGTTTTAGCTTGGCAGCAAATGTCATGTCTGTGCCATTTGGAAATGTGGACTCTTCATCTAACAGAGTCAGTAGTCCTAATGGTTTCTGTAAGAAGCAACATGATATTAAGGTCCAATCAAAGGCATTATAGATACTTATCAGTGTTCACAACATATGTTCATGGAAATTTTTTTGTAATTTATGAAATCTAGAAACAACAAAAAACATTAAGGATAGGCTAGAAACCTTTTCAAAGAGATTGAGACAATCTTGATTGTCTTCGAAATCCACTTTTGCCCAGTCAATACCATCTTGGATATATTCCTAAACCAATTGCAAAGCTCAGGTACCAAGAACATGATAATCACCATTTATGAAGTTCATTTTTCTGAAGTGTCAATAATAATTGGCTCAAAAATGCCATTACATGACATCTACTATATAGTCATTATTTTGCCACACAGAAAATATGAAATTGGAACAACAGATGGTTGATTACCTCCTGCTCTAACTTGAATAAGTGCCTATTGAAGTGTTGCTGCAATCGCTCATTTGCATAATTAATGCAAAACTGCTCAAAACTATTGACATCAAATGATTCAAATCCATAAATATCAAGAATGCTAATAGATCTTCCTGTACGACGTTTTCCTACAGCAAGTGACTTGTTGATTTGTTCCACCAACCAATCGAACAAAGAAGAATATATTGATTTTGCCAACGCATCCCTTGTATCAATCGCCTAAATCAGTTGAGTTTATAATGATGTGAGTAAAGTTCATCCCATAAATTTATTGGTCTAATTATTGACTTTTTACCTGGGCTAGAGTTAGCTTTTGAACAATGTTATCATTGCCGACTTTCATTTTCCGAGTAGACAAAGCAAGCTTTAGATCATCAACCTCACACCCAATCAACTTAGAGACATTTAGCAGAGCTGTTATTGGCATTTAATTTCAAAACAATATTAATGTATGATCATATATACAACTATGAAACAATAAGAAAACCCAGTGTACCTTCATCAATCATAGGCTCCACGTGATTATCATTATCGACAATCGTAAAGCTAACATCTCCTAACCACAACACTGCTGCAAGCATTGCAAATGCATTTTCTTGATTATCTTTGCTAACATGAACAGCATCTAGGGCTTCCTGGAAAATCAAAAACTTAATAGTTAACACCCATCCTCTCTTTCCAATTATGAGCCGAACCCATAAAGGAGAGATATACAGTACCACTACAATACGAAACTGTTCAGCATCGTCGACGCCGTTAATTGAATAGCAAGAGCTTTGCTGCAAATATTTGTACTCGTGCACACTCTTCAAGTTTAATTTCTCTGTGACCGGGTAAACATTATGATAAACATTAGCAAGCAGTTATAAATGCTTAATGTTAGTTGCACTGAAATGATTCATGCATCCCTCATTAGCTCTCGCATGAAATGGGAAACAGTATAAAGTTCAGAAATTAATACCTTTAAGAGCAGATGGAGCTCCTGCACAAAGCTGATAAAATGAATGATATGACCTTTCTCCCTCTGTGCATTGAACAACTCTTGACTTTTCAAGCAAAACTGCAAGAAGTTTTAAAATCACAGGACACCAATTGCACAAAGCATTCAGACTTCAATGACAAAAATAGTATAAAGATCTTTCATTCGTAAACCTAAAAGAAAAGTCACATCGTACATGTTTGAATATTGGCTCCTGATATTTTTCCAGTTTCACTGAAGTGAATTTCAATCAACTTTCCCTGGAAAAATTGTCAGTGATCTTATTAGAATACAAAAACTTGGGCAAATCAGAAGTCCATGTTCTGGTAAAGAAAAAGCAACTTACAAAGCGACTTGAGTTGTTGTTTCTAGATGTTTTTGCGTTACCAAATGCCTCCAAAATTGGATTAGTTTTCAGTATCTCATATTCTATTCCACTACCACCTCCAAGAGCAGCCAAATATTGCATTGCTATCTTTGCAGTTTCAGTTTTCCCAGCTCCACTTTCACCACTACATATAAAAAGTATGGCATAAATGCAATGTAGTTGAACATATAAGAATGCATTAATTTGCATAAGCCCTTTTCATTTGAGATCGTCCAACTAACCTTATAACAATAGACTGGTTCACTTCATCTGTAGCAAAAAAAAGAACAAGAATTATACAAGTGAAAGAAGTGAAAATGATACATATGTCAGTATAGAAGGAACACGTAAAAGAACCTCTAATCATTTCTCTGATAGCTGTATCAGCAATAGCATATACATGAGGATTATCTGTGGATTTATTCTTATACGCTTCGATATAATCACTCCCATACAACGGGATTTTCTTAAAGGGATTGACGGCAACTAAAACTGGCCCTGCTTTTGACTATATTACAAAGAATTACAGCATTAATACAGCAATACAAGCTTCTCATTATTATGTCATTATTTGAAAGTAAAAAAATAGTGGAAACTTACATAGATCATGTCTCTATCATATCTGTATTGAAGATTGTACAAGACTGATGGTTCGTTTAAATAACTTAGTTGCATGAGATCATCTACACCATCAAGGATTTCTGGATTTGCAGGTAACAGGCTATCCGAGTTCACCTTTAATACCTAAAAGTGAGCGGCCAAGTCAAAAATCGTAATTGCTTGAAACAACAGTAAAACAAATACAAATAAGTAAATGAGTAAACTTACTTTTCCTTCAGAAAATGAGATAAGTGACTCTGTGCCTGTAATAGACAGAATCTTCGCCAGCTCCCAATTCCCATCAGATGATTGGAACCACGACTGAAGCTTCTGAATCAGGTATGCCATTGTCACAGAAATAATCAGGATTAGATGCATAACATATGTATATATGTAAATCTAAAATATGAAACAGTCAACAATTCGATAAACCAGAATTCCCTCAGCAATATGGAGTTGACAATATATATTGCATCTGTTTCGCCTTCTCATGCCACAAAAACAAATTACATCACCAAAAGAAATAACAAAAAACAAACTTGCTTGAAGAAAAAGACACAAGATCATATCATTATCATTCGAGAGAAATTACAAATTAACTCTATCAGATAACTTTATTTTTTTATATATTTCAAAAAGGGTAATTATCAAGACATGACTGAATCAAGTTTACTGAACTGCACCAAGATTTCCTAGATAGGTTTGAGTCATCAAAACTATACAACAATATAAATAAACTCAAGCACTATCAATTTGGTGTTAGCAAAATCCACTCATTTTGTCCAATCTCAAACAACCACATGAATCAATTACTTGACTTTTAAATAACTCCTTGCTTCTTGTGCTGGCCAACTTGATCAGGGAGCACATTCTTCTTTCAAATGATACTCGTAGTGGAAACATATACAACTACGTTACCTTATAATAATAGTGGATTAGAGTTGTCAACCATTTGACCATATAGATCACCTAAAATTGATTGTGTGCTGCTTAAACTTCTTAAGATGGGCGTTGCTTTGCAACTTGCAGCCAAGCTTCGTTTTGCACTTACATGGGAATCATGCTAATCCACTAACACAAAATTAGGTAGGTTATTTTGTTAATTATCCCCTTTGATATGTGTGGGCAAGGTTTTCCCACACATTGACAATTTTATTGAAAACGTTAAAGAGAACCCACATGGGCCAAGCTAACGCATAAAGCATATGTTATGTTTTTGAGCTGATTTTGCCTGCTAACAACTCTTGCATGAAAGTAAACAACCAAAAAATCAACAGTCTATTTTTTCTAGATTAAGCAGAAACAAACTCATCTCTATCATGATCTTGGTTTCATCATTTCCACCTCTAGTAATAGAACTACTTCGCCATTGTATGAAATTTAACTTACTGCTCATCATATCTTCTATATATTTCTAAGAACCCGCTGACATTAGGTATTCAATGTATGTGCCAGACAATTTTAAAAATTTTCTGCTTTATTTCAACATACGCATTAGGTGTGTTTTTATTGCCATTTTGAAGTAGATGAAAAAACACTAACAAGATATGCTCTAACGGATAGATTCAATAACATATTACTATTACAATTCTACTGAATGGATTGATTTATTTGACATGATCAAGTGGCTAATGCACAGAAACTTCAAGTATTACATGTGTTAAACCTTCCCTAGAATCCCAGTCGAAATATACTAACCATAAGCAAGAAATCACCGAAAAAAGGAAGTACTTTTTTATCATCTTATGGTGATGAAGTCAGACAGCAAAATAAGTGAAGGAACTGAAAAGATCATTAAAAAATATAAATCCTGAAATCCTACTTGATCTAATCATACATCGGAAATGATTGTGCATTCAGATTCAAACAATACGTCTAAGATCATTGTGCATTCAGATTCATGCAACAAATAACAAAAACTGTAACATGGAAACCAGATTTACCTTCTTAGCAACATACGAGGCAGTATCACCCCATTTCTTGTTACCCCATGGAGGCAAAACAGATCCTTGAGGAGAAACCGACGGATTAACATCATCACCATCATCATCATCATTCAAAACTCTATCCTCATTCATTCCAAAACTCGATCTCTGACCATACGGCGAATCATCATCAACAACCCGATCCAAATTCCCACCACCATTCTCCGGTATACTTACAGACATCAGACTATTATTATTATTATTATCACTCCCTTTCAACTTTCCTTTCTCACCCAACCCCGAAAACCTATAATCTCCTGGCAACGATTTAATTGACTTGAAACGACCCGCTCCATCACTAGCCATTATTAATATCCCTTCCTAACCAACTAAAATACAAGTAAGCAACTAGTTTGGTTTGGTTACTAAATAACTATAATCACGAAAAGGTGATAACAATCATCTACCCGAAAAAGTATCAATCATTTTCGATATAAGGTCCCTACTACCGACTACAACTTATAAATGCCGGGGACCCGAAAAAAACAAACACTAGTCACTTTTTATTATCCTTCTTCCTTTTGTATTTGATCAATTTCCACACTATCTCAACATCAAATCTCAAAAAGGTACACTAGACACACTTGTATCAATAATACTCCACTTTTAAAGGCAATAAACCATCACATGACTTCTTGCATTTTGTCCAAATTAACCTAATCTCTCACTATCCAAACACTCCCCTTTACTTTTCCCCAAATTTGACTAAATCCACTTCAATATACCACAGATCTTCACTTTGAAATTTCAAATTCACCTTCAAGCAGCCAACTTTGACCCAAATTTGACCAAAAGTAACAACTTCAATAAACAACAGATCTTCAATGAAATCAGATTTCAATATGAAACTTCAAATACACCTTCAAGCCGCAAACTTTGACTAGTATTGACTAATTTTGACCAATTCCAAAAGGGAGGAAAAATAAATATTTAAAAACAGATCTTCAATAAAATTACCTCATTTCAAGTTTCAAAATTTCACTACAATAGAAGATAGATCTTCGAAGTGTGATTCATAAAGCTAACTCATTTCATCTTCAAAGTGTGCTTTATATATATATATATATGTATCTATATCTATAATAATTTAGGGGAGAAATGAGAGAGGGGGGAAATTGTGGAAGCTAAAACCCTAATTATTAAATTAAAAATGAAAAAGAAGGACTTGGTCCAAACATCACATGAGAGAGAGAGAGAGACAATTGTCGCCTGCTTTCCTTTTTCTTCTATCACACTTTTTCTCCCACACACATTCATTTCCAAAAAAGCGTTATATATACATATAATTATTATATTATATCTATATCTATATCTATATATCTTATTAAAATTTAAAAAATGTATATATACTTTTACCAGATTAACTTACTAACTACAGTTATTTTTACTGTTTTTAATCCATAATGTACAAGTTGTGTAAATGATGTTGTATCTGTATGAAGTTTAATATGATCTGGTAAAAGTGTTTAAAGTGTACTGTTGTTTCTAGAGTTAAAATGACTAATGCCAAGTAATTGTACATGTTTTACTGCATATAGTACAAGTTAAAAATAAAATTTCGTGTGGAAAAGGTGAGTTTATGATGTGGAAAAAAAACCACAAATGTGTTAGTGGGGTCATGATAACCTCCGTATGTTTTTCCCATTTTTTACGCACCAATCAATTTTGAATTGAATTGTGGGCGGTTTTTTATGGTTTTTTTTCTTCTAATTTGTGTGGATTTTGTTAAAGAAAGAATAAATGAGAGTGTGGGGGGATGTGGCAACATTTAAGATACACATAATGTTTGTGGAGTACATTTTTTATGTGTTCGTAACGGTTTAGATTTATATTTTTATTTTATTTTATTATATGGTCTTACAATGAATGTTGTGATTTATTGTCCATGTATTTACTAATGGGACTTTAAAGATAATTAAAACATAATGTTTCAAATTAGGTGTGCCTAAATCAATGTGGTACTATTTGCTTGATTTTATCCGATTAATGGTGAATAACCTACTTATAATTTACTTACTACAATACAATATTTTAAAATCAAAATTTTACAATGTATATGATTGATATTTTATATTCTAATAAACCAATCGCACCCTAATTGCCTATTGCCAAGAAAGACAAGGGTCATTTCATTTACGACATAAATTTGCTAAATTTAAGACTTTATTTGTATGATGGTTCGACAAAATAGTTGTTAGCAAATACATTAATAAATGGTTGTAGCTAAGATGTCATGATGCAACAATAGATTACTCAACCACTAAGCCAATCTCATCCAAGTATACTTTTTAGTGTTTATGTGTCTTTTTTCTTCATAATTTAGTCACTTTTGTGAGTTTGTCTAATAAACTTAAATGCATTCATATCTCAAAGTCAGTTTGCCTGAAAACTTAATAGATATATTATTATAATTATAGAACATTTTTAGCTATACAAGCATGTAATTTTTATATTTATATATGAATGATTTTTTTTTTAGAACGGCAAACATTTTTATTACTAAAGATCGACTAGCAAGACGCTAGAGACCCTGAAAGATAGAGTACAGATACAGGGAAAAGAGGCAAAGCCAATCAAAAAACACTAAGTAAATAAAAAAACATAGCGAAAACCCCAAATCTTTAACTGCTAAGAAGATACGAGGCAAGACAGCCGCACGAGAATCACTCTTGGTACAACTCGCACCATCATTAACCATGTCATACCCGCATGTAGACAGGGTTCGAGACCCAATTAGACCAAGAAGCTCCATGTTTCTTCCCCCGATTAGATATCCACAAGTACGAAGTAGCCAACAGATCATAGAAGAGATCTCGACTTTTTTCACGAACATTGTTGTTTCTACATGACCAAATCCATTTGTCCTTCTCGTTATTCAAAGAAGTAGGAAGCAACCTTAACAAATCGACCAGCTGCGTATGTTCCCGACCCGACCTGATGTCACGTCTCCATGTCCACTTCCAATTATTTCCATCAAACCGATCACTAATATGACAGTCTTTATCCAACTCCAAAGCGAATAATCGAGGAAATAATGTCGCAAGTGTTTGAGAATCAATCCATCCTTCCTTCCAGAACAATGTATTTTTTCCATTTCCAATCTCCTTTTTGACAAAATCGCCTTCAATATTTGGAAGCGAATGAATGGATTTTATTGAGTCCACTATTTTCGACCAGAGGCCATTATTAGATGCCTTGAGATCGGCAAAACAATCCGTTCCATGTATAACTGAGAGAACCCGAGACCATAAACTACCTGGATTGGAGATTGCCCGCCATCTTCATTTATAAAGAAGAGCAAGATTCATAGCGTCAAGGCTTCCAATTCCCACACCCCCGTCCTCTTTTGCTGCAGTGATGTTTCTCCAACTAACCCACGCCATTTTTCGCTTAGTCCCCGTACTGCCCCCAAAAAATGAAGCTCTAAGAGCTTCAAGTTAACATTATGATTAATGACTAGTTAAGAAAACAATTATGATTCAAGTTAACATTATGATTAATGACTAGTTAAGAAAACAATTATGATTCAAGTTAACATTATGATTAATGACTAGTTAAGAAAACAATTATGATTCAAGTTAACATTATGATTAATGACTAGTTAAGAAAACAATTATGAGCTTCAAGTTAACATTATGATTAATGACTAGTTAAGAAAACAATTATGATTCAAGTTAACATTATGATTAATGACTAGTTAAGAAAACAATTATGATTCAAGTTAACATTATGATTAATGACTAGTTAAGAAAACAATTATGAGCTTCAAGTTAACATTATGATTAATGACTAGTTAAGAAAACAATTATGATTCAAGTTAACATTATGATTAATGACTAGTTAAGAAAACAATTATGATTCAAGTTAACATTATGATTAATGACTAGTTAAGAAAACAATTATGATTCAAGTTAACATTATGATTAATGACTAGTTAAGAAAACAATTATGATTCAAGTTAACATTATGATTAATGACTAGTTAAGAAAACAATTATGATTCAAGTTAACATTATGATTAATGACTAGTTAAGAAAACAATTATGATTCAAGTTAACATTCGGTTTGTCCCTTACTAACATACTTTATTAATAACATACTTTATGCTTTGACTATCATTGAGCTTATATATAGCCCACCATTCTAACACTAATGGCCTATATATATTTTTTCTTTAATACATTATATGTTTATAAATTAATAAAATATTGTAACATCCCGAACTTTTATTTAACGTTTGACTAATGCCGTTAAGTCAATTTGGGGTGTCGTTAAGTCTTTACTTAATATTTGAATGTAGTTATGTGTGGTTAACGTAGATAAAGTAGTTAGGTTTAAAAGCCTAAATTTTAATGACGAATAAAAGTGTGATTAATGTCGCTTAAAAGGCTATGTAGTGCCTTTTAATGAAGGACTAATGTTGTATATGGTCAATAATGCAGTTTGTGGCCAATAATGAAGTGTTTGAGAATCAATCCATCCTTCCTTCCAGAACAATGTATTTTTTCCATTTCCAATCTCCTTCTTGACAAAATCGCCTTCAATATTTGGAAGCGAATGAATGGATTTTATTGAGTCCACTATTTTCGACCAGAGGCCATTATTAGATGCCTTGAGATCGGCAAAACAATCCGTTCCATGTATAACTGAGAGAACCCGAGACCATAAACTACCTGGATTGGAGATTGCCCGCCATCTTCATTTATAAAGAAGAGCAAGATTCATAGCGTCAAGGCTTCCAATTCCCACACCCCCATCCTCTTTTGCTGCAGTGATGTTTCTCCAACTAACCCACGCCATTTTTCGCTTAGTCCCCGTACTGCCCCCAAAAAATGAAGCTCTAAGAGCTTCGAATATTTTTTTTTTTTTTTTTTTTTTTTTTTTTTTTTTTTTTTTTTTTTTTTTTTTTTTTTTTTTTTTTTTTTTTTTTTTTTTTTTTTTTTTTTTTTTTTTTTTTTTTTTTTTTTTTTTTTTTTTTTTTTTTTTTTTTTTTTTTTTTTTTTTTTTTTTTTTTTTTTTTTTTTTTTTTTTTTTTTTTTTTTTTTTTTTTTTTTTTTTTTTTTTTTTTTTTTTTTTTTTTTTTTTTTTTTTTTTTTTTTTTTTTTTTTTTTTTTTTTTTTTTTTTTTTTTTTTTTTTTTTTTTTTTTTTTTTTTTTTTTTTTTTTTTTTTTTTTTTTTTTTTTTTTTTTTTTTTTTTTTTTTTTTTTTTTTTTTTTTTTTTTTTTTTTTTTTTTTTTTTTTTTTTTTTTTTTTTTTTTTTTTTTTTTTTTTTTTTTTTTTTTTTTTTTTTTTTTTTTTTTTTTTTTTTTTTTTTTTTTTTTTTTTTTTTTTTTTTTTTTTTTTTTTTTTTTTTTTTTTTTTTTTTTTTTTTTTTTTTTTTTTTTTTTTTTTTTTTTTTTTTTTTTTTTTTTTTTTTTTTTTTTTTTTTTTTTTTTTTTTTTTTTTTTTTTTTTTTTTTTTTTTTTTTTTTTTTTTTTTTTTTTTTTTTTTTTTTTTTTTTTTTTTTTTTTTTTTTTTTTTTTTTTTTTTTTTTTTTTTTTTTTTTTTTTTTTTTTTTTTTTTTTTTTTTTTTTTTTTTTTTTTTTTTTTTTTTTTTTTTTTTTTTTTTTTTTTTTTTTTTTTTTTTTTTTTTTTTTTTTTTTTTTTTTTTTTTTTTTTTTTTTTTTTTTTTTTTTTTTTTTTTTTTTTTTTTTTTTTTTTTTTTTTTTTTTTTTTTTTTTTTTTTTTTTTTTTTTTTTTTTTTTTTTTTTTTTTTTTTTTTTTTTTTTTTTTTTTTTTTTTTTTTTTTTTTTTTTTTTTTTTTTTTTTTTTTTTTTTTTTTTTTTTTTTTTTTTTTTTTTTTTTTTTTTTTTTTTTTTTTTTTTTTTTTTTTTTTTTTTTTTTTTTTTTTTTTTTTTTTTTTTTTTTTTTTTTTTTTTTTTTTTTTTTTTTTTTTTTTTTTTTTTTTTTTTTTTTTTTTTTTTTTTTTTTTTTTTTTTTTTTTTTTTTTTTTTTTTTTTTTTTTTTTTTTTTTTTTTTTTTTTTTTTTTTTTTTTTTTTTTTTTTTTTTTTTTTTTTTTTTTTTTTTTTTTTTTTTTTTTTTTTTTTTTTTTTTTTTTTTTTTTTTTTTTTTTTTTTTTTTTTTTTTTTTTTTTTTTTTTTTTTTTTTTTTTTTTTTTTTTTTTTTTTTTTTTTTTTTTTTTTTTTTTTTTTTTTTTTTTTTTTTTTTTTTTTTTTTTTTTTTTTTTTTTTTTTTTTTTTTTTTTTTTTTTTTTTTTTTTTTTTTTTTTTTTTTTTTTTTTTTTTTTTTTTTTTTTTTTTTTTTTTTTTTTTTTTTTTTTTTTTTTTTTTTTTCCTAAATGACTTATACTTTATATGTTAATGTACGATAGGTGTCGGGGATTACTGATAAGCACTATTAGCTATTTGGTTGCACGCGTACACTACTACCAGGTAAGATACACTACTCTGACACGCTGGGGGATCAACTAAAAGCTGGTTTCAAATCGTAAACACTTCCATTCGGTACCTTATTATTGCATGTGGGCATATGGGTTACTTGGGAGGTATTATGGGTTATGCAGTTGATGTAGTTTAATGAAGTATCTTGATATGTATGATATATAGAAATGAAGTTGATGTGTGATATGCATGCCTGACCTGTACGCCTAGTTCACTAGACTTGCTAGGTTGCTATGTCACTTGCACGTTTAAGGATCCAAACGTAATGAAGTTAAAGTGTGTGAATGTCTAGGAATGTGTGTTACCTAGACTATATGTGTGTGAATGTCTAGGAATGTGTGTTACCTAGACTATATGTGTGTGAATGTCTAGGAATGTGTGTTACCTAGACTATATGTGTGTGAATGTCTAGGAATGTGTGTTACCTAGACTATATGTGTGTGAATGTTTGGGAATGCAGGGACCCAATCTATATGTGTGAAATTGAGCTCATAAAACAGATGCAGTGAAAAGTGTTAAGCTTAACCCGTACTAGCCTTAGCCGGGCAAGTGCGTAGATGCAGTTGTTGCTTGGGTGGCTCCTCGCAACGTGGTCTCTATAACGCAGGGCGAGTAATACGAGGGGTTTGACCAACCTACATATACGGATTACTCAAGGATTGGCTTGCCATTCCTTAACGACGTAAGATGAGTAGTCTTTTGACTAATCATCCAGTCGGGTGTGATGCAGGGCACACTTATATGCAGTTAACGAAGATACGTGTGACAATGTGTGAACTAATGCAGGATAGGCACATTTAGGATGATTATCCTAATTGAGATGAAGTTGAAATGCAGTATATGTGTGAACTAATGCAGGATAGGCACATTTAGGATGATTATCCTAATTGAAACGAAGTTGAAATGCAGTATATGTGTGAACGTGTGATGTGTGTTGTGCCTAATAAAACTTGTCTAATAATGAAGATTGTTTTAATTGGACAAATGCTTTTAAATTAAGTGTTATCTTACTTAGCTATTCTTATAGCTAACACTTGCTTCTTAATGTGGTTGTTCCCTCAGGTTTAGCTTGATGGAAACTAGATGCAGGACGTGTGAGCTTGGGTAGATGCAATGCAGGAGCCTTAGCTACCCTTAGACGATGCTTTCTTTAGACATTCATTACATTTCGTATTTAATGTCGAATTTATGTAGTGATGTGTGAACGGTTGTTTTATGTTGGGCAACCGTTGGGTTTTCATTTGAACTATTGTTTGATATGGCATGTAACACCAAATAAATGCAGAAACCGAAATGTTTCTATCGGTTTCGACTTTTACAGTCTTTACTTCCGCAAGTTAACACCGTTAGGTGAAAAGTTTTTGAAAACCCATATTTTTAAACGACGGGTGTTACAAGTTGGTATCAGAGAAGTAGTTTAAGTGAACCAAGGCCTATTGACCATAGGATTTGGACTTAAACTTAAGGTGTGCATGCTAGGTACTCGTAGGATGCCTTAGCTAGAGATGACATGTGATGTAGGATGGGTTGGGATGAGTGCGAGTGTGATAGGGCTTACGAGATGTTTACGTTACGATGATATGTTTTAGCCTTATCTCGACGAGCTTTTTTGTTTTATTTTGCGCTTATCGACTCCACCATTTTATTGAAGGAAAATGGTTAACACTCGCAACCGCAACATCCAACGCGACGGAGCTACTGCTAGCGTTACTCCACCGGTCCATCCGGGTGCAGGTGCTTCTAATGCTGCTAATGCTGCTGCTAATGCTGCTGCTAATGCTAATGTGAATCGTGTGAACCCCCGCCGTGTTAATCAACCAGGCTCATTGGGTCCGATGCCTCCACCACCTGGCAATCCTCCGAGAGTTAACGATGTAGTGGTGGATCAGATTCCCGATCAGACGGAGATGTATAATCTTGTGCTAACTCTTCAGGCCCAGTTGGCCCAAACGCAAGAACAGTTGAATCAGGCGTTGGCAGCTAACGCAGAAGGAACTGGTAACAGTCACTCTGTGCCTTCTCACCACACTGAGCCACCGGTCGATGATGTTGTTATTCCCCATGCTAATGTTAATGTGGTTCCTCCTAATGATGTTCACGCCCCTCGATTCAAGTTTGAAAGTTTCCAGAAGTGTGGAGCTCAGAAATTCTATGGAACACTTAATGCAGTAGGTTGCATGGAATGGCTTGATGATACTGAGATGGTTTTTGAAGCTTGTGATTGTCCCGAGGATAAGAAAGTGTTGTGTGCTAGTAGGATGTTGAAAGAAGGTGCTCGGGACTGGTGGAAGAGCATTACTATTTCGATGACTCCAGCTATGGTATCTGCTATCTCGTGGGCTAACTTTAAGCAGAAATTCATTGAGGAATATATTGGGGTTCATGAGCAGCGTAAGATGGAAAAGGAGTTTCGTGCCTTGACGGCTGAAGTCGGAAAGGTCAACGGGTATGCTCGTTCCTTCATGGAGAAGATGAAGTTCGTGGGTCATTTATTCCGTACTGATGCAGATCAGGTTGCTTGCTATGTTGATGGTTTGCCTCCGAGTTATCGAGGTATCTGCAGGCAGCACAAGACTCTGACTGAAGCTATCAAGGAGTCTAAGAAGCTTGACGATGATTTCGCTTCGGACAAGAAGGTTGAGAAGAGTGATGATAAGAAGCCGGGGTTTAAAAGAAGGTCAAATTGGTCTTCCAATAACAATAATAATAAGAAGTTCCGTGGAAGTGGTAGTTCGAGTGGTGACAAGGATAAAAAGAAGAATGGTTCATGGTGTACATTTTGCAAGACAATTCATGAAGGGCATTGTACCGACAAGACAAGAAGGTGCCATAAGTGTGGGAAGTCGGGACATCTTGCCACTGAATGTAGGGACAAGACTCGTTGCTACAAGTGCCAAGAAACGGGTCATCTCATTGCCGATTGTCCACAGATGAAGAATGCTGGAAAGAAGACCGCCACGACAGCAACAAAAGTGAGAGCTCTTCAAATGACGGTTGATGACGCAAGGAACAACGATGAAGTGGTAAGTGGTACTTTCCTTGTTAATTCAAAGCTTGCCTCTGTTTTATTTGATTCAGGTGCAAATAGGTCGTTTGTGTCCACATTATTTGCTCCTAAGCTAGAAAGAGTCACTACTCCCTTAGATTGTTCATTAGAGGTAGAAATTGCTAATGGTACGGTTAATAATATACGTGTGGGATATGACGATTGTGACATTGAGATTGAAGGTCGTTCTTTTCCAGTCCAACTATTACCTACTACCTTAGGTGGTTTTGATGTAGTGATTGGTATGGATTGGTTGGCTAGAAATGAAGCTAGTATTTTATGTTCCCAAAAGATAATTCGATTGCCTATATCCGAGGGTAAAGTGATAACGGTGTATGGAGACAAGAAGAGAGGAGGAATAAAGATTATTAGTATGATGAAAGCTATTAAATGTATAAGGAAAAACAAGAGCCATTTCTTGGCTTATGTCATAGATGCAAGAAAAGAGAAGTCTCCAATCGCTAGTGTTGAGGTAGTATCCAATTTCCCCGATGTGTTTCCCGATGATCTACCCGGTATTCCTCCCGATCGTGAAGTTACTTTTCAGATAGATCTTATTCCCGGTGCTACACCCGTTGCTAAAGCACCTTACCGATTAGCTCCTACAGAAATGAAGGAATTAATGACGCAACTACAGGAGTTACTTGACAAGGGGTTCATACAACCTAGTTCCTCGCCTTGGGGAGCTCCGGTTCTCTTTGTTAAGAAGAAGGATGGATCAATGCGCATGTGTATTGACTACCGTGAGTTGAACAAACGAACGGTCAAGAATAAGTATCCTCTCCCGAGAATTGATGATCTTTTTGATCAACTACATGGTGCTTCGTATTTTTCAAAGATTGATTTGCGGTCCGGTTATCATCAGTTAAAGGTAAAGAAGGAAGATGTAGCAAAGACAGCTTTCCGGACTAGATATGGTCATTATGAGTTCTTGGTCATGCCATTTGGGTTGACCAATGCTCCAGCCGCGTTTATGGACTTAATGAATCGGGTATGCCGCCCCTTTCTAGATCATTTTGTTATTGTGTTTATTGACGATATTTTGATCTATTCTAAGTCAGAGGATGAACACCGTGAGCATTTGAAAGCAGTTTTGGAGGTGTTGAGGGAGAAGAAGTTGTACGCAAAGTTTTCTAAATGTGAGTTTTGGCTCCGAGAAGTGCAGTTTCTTGGTCATGTTATTACATCGGAAGGTATTAAAGTAGATCCTTCAAAGATTGAAGCTGTTTCAAATTGGGAACAGCCAAAGACTCCTACCGAGATTAAGAGTTTTCTTGGTTTGGCTGGGTATTATAGAAGGTTTATTCAGGATTTTTCCCGAATAGCCAAGCCTATGACGGAATTAACAAAGAAGGGTGGGAAGTACGAGTGGACTGAAAAGCAGGAAAATGCATTCCAAACGTTGAAAAAGAAGTTGTGTGAAGCTCCTATCCTTGCCTTGCCTGAAGGTACTGATGATTTAGTGGTATATAGCGATGCTTCTATTACGGGTTTGGGTTGTGTCTTAATGCAGAGAGACAAAGTGATTGCCTATGCTTCACGTCAGTTGAAGCCTCATGAGAAGAATTACCCTACCCATGATCTTGAGCTAGCGGCGGTTGTGTTTGCATTGAAATTATGGAGACATTACTTATATGGTACTAAATGCACACTTTACACCGACCATAAGAGTTTACAATATATGTTTACTCAAAAGGAGATGAATGTGAGACAAAGAAGGTGGATGGAATTACTTAAAGACTATGATTGTGAAATCAAATACCATCCGGGTAAAGCCAATGTAGTGGCGGATGCACTAAGTAGGAAAGTGCAAAGCTCTTCTTGTAAGTTGATGAGCATGCAAGTTCAGGCCAAGTCGGGTCTATTAGATCGAATTAAAGAAGCACAAGAGATGGCATTAATGAAGGATAATATTGATAAAGAGAGTATTGGGAAGAAGAAACGACTTGTGATGGAGACTAATAGCCGTGGGTTTAAAACATACAAGGGTCGTATTTGGGTGCCACTGCTTGGTGGTAACCGGGAGTTGATCCTTGAAGAGGTCCATAGAAGTAGGTATTCGATGCATCCCGGTGTCACCAAAATGTATGCAGATTTGAAGCCGATTTATTGGTGGCCGGATATTAAAGGTGAAGTAGCTCATTTTGTAGCAAAGTGTTTGACATGTGCACGTGTGAAAACGGACCATAAAAAGCCGTATGGTTTGTTGCATCAATTAGACGTTCCCGAGTGGAAATGGGATCATATCACGATGGACTTTGTAACGAAGCTACCGAAAACGCCGAAAGGGAATGATATGATTTGGGTGATTGTAGATAGATTGACGAAGAGTGCTCATTTTCTAGCTACCCGACAAGATGTGCCTTTAACGAAGATGGCGAAGTTGTACATTGATGAAGTAGTTGCGAAACATGGAGTCCCGTTATCTATTGTTTCGGATCGAGACTCGAGGTTTGTGTCAAACTTTTGGAAGGGTCTTCAACGGGAGTTGGGTAGTAGAATAAATTTGAGTACCGCCTATCATCCCCAAACCGATGGGCAAAGTGAGAGAACCATTCAAACCTTGGAGGATATGTTGAGAACGTGTGTACTTGAATACGGTGGAGCATGGGATGAACACTTGAAGTTGATTGAATTTGCTTATAATAATAGTCACCATGCAAGTATTGGGATGCCACCATTTGAAATGTTATATGGAAGGAGATGTAGGACTCCAAGTTGTTGGATGGAGCCCGGTGAAAAGCAGTTGACCGGTCCCGAAATTATTGAAATTACCTCTGAAAAGGTTAATGTAGCTAAAGAAGCCTTACGTGTGGCAAGAGAAAGGCAGAAAACATATGCAGATAAGAAAAGGAGACCGATTGAGTTTAATGTTGGTGATTTAGTGATGCTGAAAGTATCACCTTGGAAAGGAGTTATCCGATTTGGAAAGAAGGGAAAGTTGAGTCCACGTTTCATTGGACCTTTTAAAGTGGTGAAGCGCATTAAAGATGTGGCATATCAGTTGGAATTACCTCCAGAATTGGATGGAATTCACAACACCTTCCATGTATCCTACTTGAGGAAATGTTTAGCTGAGGAGTCGAGTGTGATTCCTATTAAAGACGTGAGTATTGACCCAATGAAGAGAATAGTAGACGAACCGGTAGCGATACTTGGAAGAAAGCAAAAGAAGTTACGCCGAAAAGTGATTGAACTTGTCTTGATAAAGTGGAAGCATAATCATGGAGAAAGCTTGACTTGGGAAACTGAAGCAGTAATGAAGGAGAAATATCCCGAGTTGTTCCTATCTGATGAGATTCCGGGGACGGAATCCTCTTAAGGGGGAGGTATTTGTAACATCCCGAACTTTTATTTAACGTTTGACTAATGCCGTTAAGTCAATTTGGGGTGTCGTTAAGTCTTTACTTAATATTTGAATGTAGTTATGTGTGGTTAACGTAGATAAAGTAGTTAGGTTTAAAAGCCTAAATTTTAATGACGAATAAAAGTGTGATTAATGTCGCTTAAAGGCTATGTAGTGCCTTTTAATGAAGGACTAATGTTGTATATGGTCAATAATGCAGTTTGTGGCCAATAATGAAGGGTTTAGAAGTCCAGGGACTGATTTTGACATAGGTTGAAATCTAAAAACGGGATTAAGGGTTTAGGAGCTGCCATTAGATGATATTATGCAGCCAAAACAATCTCTAAACAGACCCTAAGCCTTCCCTTAGCAATCCTTCATCAATTTCAAGCCGAAAAGCTTTCCTACGTGTGATTCGAGTGTGTTTTGTCAAGGGTATTGCATCCTATTTGGCATTGCAGGTAATAATCAATTCATTGATTAGATTTTCAGATTCAAGGTTATATTTTAAAGGAGCAAATCTGATTTATAAAAGGGTTTTGAAAAGTTAGGGTTTATATTATGTTTAAGCCAATTAATGTTCAAAAACGATGTTAAACGAGTCTATAATCGATCTTGATGATCAAAAGATGTTAAATTGTGTCGAAAACATGTTTGGGGAAAAGCCTAGATGGATCGTTTTCTGGAAAATCGAAGAACTTAGTCGTTTTTGAAAAAACGAACGAATTTAACGAAACTGTTGCTAAGTTCGTACGAACGAAGGCTATCTTCGTAAGAAGAATTTCTGAAGTTAAATTCGTAAAGAAGCTATTTTCGTAAAGTAGATCGAACGAAGTTTAAGTTCGTACGAAGGTTATCTTCGTAAGGTGTAATTCTGGAATTTTACGTAGTCAGTCTTAAGTTCGTACGAAGATTAACTTCGTATGAATGATTTTTGGGTTATCTTCAGCAGATCAACTAAATTCGTAAAGAAGCTATTTTCGTAAAGTAGATCGAACGAAGTTTAAGTTCGTACGAAGATTAACTTCGTATGAATGATTTTTGGGTTATCTTCAGCAGATCAACTAAATTCGTAAAGAAGCTATTTTCGTAAAGTAGATCGAACGAAGTTTAAGTTCGTACGAAGGTTATCTTCGTAAGGTGTAATTCTGGAATTTTACGTAGTCAGTCTTATGTTCGTACGAAGGTTAACTTCGTATGAATGATTTTTGGGTTATCTTCAGCAGATCAACTAAATTCGTAAAGAAGCTATTTTCGTAAAGTAGATCGAACGAAGTTTAAGTTCGTACGAAGGTTATCTTCGTAAGGTGTAATTCTGGAATTTTACGTAGTCAGTCTTAAGTTCGTACGAAGGTTATCTTCGTAAGGTGTAATTCTGGAATTTTACGTAGTCAGTCTTAAGTTCGTACGAGGGTCCATTTAAGGTCCTAAATGACTTATACTTTATATGTTAATGTACGATAGGTGTCGGGGATTACTGATAAGCACTATTAGCTATTTGGTTGCACGCGTACACTACTACCAGGTAAGATACACTACTCTGACACGCTGGGGGATCAACTAAAAGCTGGTTTCAAATCGTAAACACTTCCATTCGGTACCTTATTATTGCATGTGGGCATATGGGTTACTTGGGAGGTATTATGGGTTATGCAGTTGACCATGAGACCTGAGATGCAGTCCCTATTGTAGTGTAATGCAGTATTGCTTAATGTAATATGTAGTTATGCAGTTGACCATGAGACCTGAGATGCAGTCCCTATTGTAGTGTAATGCAGTATTGCTTAATGTAATATGTAGTTATGCAGTTGACCATGAGACCTGAGATGCAGTCCCTATTGTAGTGTAATGCAGTATTGCTTAATGTAATATGTAGTTATGCAGTTGACCATGAGACCTGAGATGCAGTCCCTATTGTAGTGTAATGCAGTATTGCTTAATGTAATATGTAGTTATGCAGTTGACCATGAGACCTGAGATGCAGTCCCTATTGTAGTGTAATGCAGTATTGCTTAATGTAATATGTAGTTATGCAGTTGACCATGAGACCTGAGATGCAGTCCCTATTGTAGTGTAATGCAGTATTGCTTAATGTAATATGTAGTTATGCAGTTGACCATGAGACCTGAGATGCAGTCCCTATTGTAGTGTAATGCAGTATTGCTTAATGTAATATGTAGTTATGCAGTTGACCATGAGACCTGAGATGCAGTCCCTATTGTAGTGTAATGCAGTATTGCTTAATGTAATATGTAGTTATGCAGTTGACCATGAGACCTGAGATGCAGTCCCTATTGTAGTGTAATGCAGTATTGCTTAATGTAATATGTAGTTATGCAGTTGACCATGAGACCTGAGATGCAGTCCCTATTGTAGTGTAATGCAGTATTGCTTAATGTAATATGTAGTTATGCAGTTGACCATGAGACCTGAGATGCAGTCCCTATTGTAGTGTAATGCAGTATTGCTTAATGTAATATGTAGTTATGCAGTTGACCATGAGACCTGAGATGCAGTCCCTATTGTAGTGTAATGCAGTATTGCTTAATGTAATATGTAGTTATGCAGTTGACCATGAGACCTGAGATGCAGTCCCTATTGTAGTGTAATGCAGTATTGCTTAATGTAATATGTAGTTATGCAGTTGACCATGAGACCTGAGATGCAGTCCCTATTGTAGTGTAATGCAGTATTGCTTAATGTAATATGTAGTTATGCAGTTGACCATGAGACCTGAGATGCAGTCCCTATTGTAGTGTAATGCAGTATTGCTTAATGTAATATGTAGTTATGCAGTTGACCATGAGACCTGAGATGCAGTCCCTATTGTAGTGTAATGCAGTATTGCTTAATGTAATATGTAGTTATGCAGTTGATGTAGTTTAATGAAGTATCTTGATATGTATGATATATAGAAATGAAGTTGATGTGTGATATGCATGCTTGACTTGTACGCCTAGTTCACTAGACTTGCTAGGTTGCTATGTCACTTGCACGTTTAAGGATCCAAACGTAATGAAGTTAAAGTGTGTGAATGTCTAGGAATGTGTGTTACCTAGACTATATGTGTGTGAATGTTTGGGAATGCAGGGACCCAATCTATATGTGTGAAATTGAGCTCATAAAACAGATGCAGTGAAAAGTGTTAAGCTTAACCCGTACTAGCCTTAGCCGGGCAAGTGCGTAGATGCAGTTGTTGCTTGGGTGGCTCCTCGCAACGTGGTCTCTATAACGCAGGGCGAGTAATACGAGGGGTTTGACCAACCTACATATACGGATTACTCAAGGATTGGCTTGCCATTCCTTAACGACGTAAGATGAGTAGTCTTTTGACTAATCATCCAGTCGGGTGTGATGCAGGGCACACTTATATGCAGTTAACGAAGATACGTGTGACAATGTGTGAACTAATGCAGGATAGGCACATTTAGGATGATTATCCTAATTGAAACGAAGTTGAAATGCAGTATATGTGTGAACGTGTGATGTGTGTTGTGCCTAATAAAACTTGTCTAATAATGAAGATTGTTTTAATTGGACAAATGCTTTTAAATTAAGTGTTATCTTACTTAGCTATTCTTATAGCTAACACTTGCTTCTTAATGTGGTTGTTCCCTCAGGTTTAGCTTGATGGAAACTAGATGCAGGACGTGTGAGCTTGGGTAGATGCAATGCAGGAGCCTTAGCTACCCTTAGACGATGCTTTCTTTAGACATTCATTACATTTCGTATTTAATGTCGAATTTATGTAGTGATGTGTGAACGGTTGTTTTATGTTGGGCAACCGTTGGGTTTTCATTTGAACTATTGTTTGATATGGCATGTAACACCAAATAAATGCAGAAACCGAAATGTTTCTATCGGTTTCGACTTTTACAGTCTTTACTTCCGCAAGTTAACACCGTTAGGTGAAAAGTTTTTGAAAACCCATATTTTTAAACGACGGGTGTTACAAATATCATCACAGAATGTGTGATTAGTCGTTATTTAAGTTATGTTCATTTGGGCTTTGATTATGTAGGTCAGGTTTACTATACTCTAGTATACGTCTAATTAAACAATGAAAGTATGAAACAGAAGTCATAACACTAAGGTCGCGTTTGGTTCGCAGATTCTGATGGAATCTGATGAAATTGGAATTGAATTCCATTCCTTAGTGCGTTTGGTTGTTCAATGATGAAGAAATATCATTCCGTTGGAATGTAAACATTCCCTCATTTGATGGAATCTCCATTCCATGGGGATGGGGGAAGGAATCACATTCTTCCGTCACTTAAATCTTCAAAAATGAAAAACATTCCGTCAAATTCCATTCCATCAGATTCCAATTCCTTTAACAGATTTCATTCCTTCCAAAAACATTCTGTGAACCAAACGCGCCCTAAGCACTCATATCACGCAAACTCACGCATTTCATGTTTTTTAAACAGTCAACGAAGCTAAACCCAAGTTATTACATTGTAATGAATAATCAAAATACAATACCAAAACTTAACAACATAACTGTGAATATTAAATTCACATTCCATGTAAACTTGTATGATAGAGAAATGTGGATATATAGCTACACAAGAAGAAAATTAAAGATGTGATATGTATAACATAATTTGTGTTTATACATATGAACAGAATTTAAGAAAGATAGATTTCCAGAAACAATTACTCAAAGATTAAGAACACACAATACTAAATAGTCGAAGGTTTTATTACATAAACGGATTAAACATCAAGAACTTAAAATATCTGGAACCAAACCCTTGAATATACGTACAAGAAAGAAGCTGCCATAACGGCTGGATTGTGATATGACAACGGCACTAAAATCAAAGGGAATGTTGTCCTAACCCTAGAACTGAAGCAACAATATATAGGAATAAAAATGTTCTTGATAGCCCCCTCTTCTTTGGTCTTGTTCAGACTTGATCCTTCTGTTTCCTTCTTTCTGGTCTTGTATCTTTTGGTCCTTGTAGTTTCCAAACTTTATTATTCTGCACATAACTCAACCAACAATAAGAAAAGCAACAAATATCATAATTAAGCTATGTATTTAACACCCCCCCATAGCTTAATTGTGAAAAACATCATGAAGACCCAGCTTGTTGCATAAGACCTTATGTTGACCATGACTTAATCCTTTAGTAAATATGTCAGCCACATTGTGTTCAGAAGCCACTTTAACAATATCAATGACTCCTAAATTGACCTTTTCCCTTGTAAAGAATAAATCAAGCTCAAAATGTTTGGTTTTCTCATGGAAAACAGGGTTTGAAGAAATCTGGATAGCAGCTTTGCTATCACATAGAATTTGAACAGGATGTTCAGTATGAACTCCAAAGTCATTGAGAATTTTAAGCACCCAAATAACTTCACAAGTGACAGCAGCAAGAGATCTAAACTCTGCTTCTGCAGAAGATCTAGAAATGGTAGCCTGCTTTTTGCTTTTCCAAGCTATGGGGCAGCCACCAAGAAAGAGACAATATCCAGAGATACTCTTTCTGGCAACTGCCTTCTTGGCCCAGTCAGAGTCAACAAAGGCATTAAGGAGAAGAGAAGAGTTCTTATTAAACAATACACCTTTACCTGGTGATCCCTTTAAGTACCTAATAACTCTTAATGCAAGCTTAAGATGAGATTCATGAGGATTATGCATGAATTGACTCAGTATATGCACACTGAAGGCAATGTCAGGCCTGGTTAAGGTTAAGTATATCAGCTTACCAACCAGTTTTTGATAGCCATTGATATTTTCAAGAGGCTTATCAGAATCATCACTTAAAGTGAGAGAGAGATTACAATCAATGGGAGTATTGGAGGGTTTACATCCCAGAAGTCCAAATTCAGAGATCAAGTCAAGACAATACTTTCTTTGTGACATACAAATACCATCTTTGGTATCTAAAACTTCAATGCCAAGGAAATATTTTAATTTCCCTAAATCTTTAATAGCAAATTTAGAACTTAAAAACATTTTGCAATCATCAACTTCCTTGGAACAGTTTCCAGTAATGACTATGTCATCCACATAAACAAGAAGAGCAACAAAGGTATTATTACTATTTTTGGTATATAATGAGTAATCACTCCTGCTTTGACTAAAGCCATATTCAAGAAGAGCACAAGTTAACTTCTCATTCCATTTTCTTGGTGCCTGTTTCAGGCCATATAAAGATTTAACTAACTTGCAAACTTTGGGATTAGAAACAGAATGATAACCAGGAGGAGGTAACATGTACACATCCTCATCTAAATCACCATACAGGAAGGCATTATTAACATCAAGCTGATAAATAGGCCAGTTATTCTTGACAGAAATAGTAACAAGACACCTAATAGTAACCATTTTTACCACAGGAGAAAAGGTTTTCAAAAGAAATAGGTTTTCCAGATTCATTTTTCATCTTGAAAGGAAACACATTCTCATAAAATTTAACATCTCTAGAGTAGAAAACAGTTTTATTGTCAAGGCTTAAAAGTTTATATCCTTTTTTCTCATTAGAGTATCCTATGAAAATGCATTTTTCAGACCTAGTTGAAAACTTATCATGGTTATTAAGAATAGTAGAGAAGCATAAACACCCAAACACCCTTAAATGGGAGAGATTAGGTAAACTTTTGAAAATTAACTCATATGGTGATTTTCCACAAAGGACATAAGAGGGTAACCTGTTGATCAAGTAAGTAGCAGTTAGAATGCAATCAGACCATAAATATAAAGGCAACCCCCCTTGAAACATAAGGGCCCTTGCTACATTTAGCAAGTGCCTATGTTTCCTTTCAACAACCCCATTCTGTTGGGGAGTGTAGGCACAAGAGGTTTGGTGAACAATTCCATGAGTTTTAACAAAAGATAAGAATCTTTGATTAACAAATTCAGTGCCATTGTCACTTCTAAAAGTTTTTACAGATTTGTTAAACTGGTTTTTTAATAAGGAGTGAAAATAAACAATGTTTTCATAAGTCTCTTCTTTGTTTTTAAGAAGAAAAGTCCACACAGCCCTACTGTGGTCATCAACCACAGTGAGGAAGTACTTAAATCCTTCCCTGCTTTGGACCTTGTATGGACCCCAAAGGTAAAGATGGACCAGTTCACCAACCATTTTACTCTTGTGTTTGCTGACAGGGAAAGGATCCCTAGTCTGCTTGGCTCTATGACATACCTCACAAGGAGAGGTGGAGTGTTGTAGGTCAAGCTTTAGATAGTTTTTTAGGGTAGACAAAACAGTTTTATTGTCAAGGCTTAAAAGTTTATATCCTTTTTTCTCATTAGAGTATCCTATGAAAATGCATTTTTCAGACCTAGTTGAAAACTTATCATGGTTATTAAGAATAGTAGAGAAGCATAAACACCCAAACACCCTTAAATGGGAGAGATTAGGTAAACTTTTGAAAATTAACTCATATGGTGATTTTCCACAAAGGACATAAGAGGGTAACCTGTTGATCAAGTAAGTAGCAGTTAGAATGCAATCAGACCATAAATATAAAGGCAACCCCCCTTGAAACATAAGGGCCCTTGCTACATTTAGCAAGTGCCTATGTTTCCTTTCAACAACCCCATTCTGTTGGGGAGTGTAGGCACAAGAGGTTTGGTGAACAATTCCATGAGTTTTAACAAAAGATAAGAATCTTTGATTAACAAATTCAGTGCCATTGTCACTTCTAAAAGTTTTTACAGATTTGTTAAACTGGTTTTTTAATAAGGAGTGAAAATAAACAATGTTTTCATAAGTCTCTTCTTTGTTTTTAAGAAGAAAAGTCCACACAGCCCTACTGTGGTCATCAACCACAGTGAGGAAGTACTTAAATCCTTCCCTGCTTTGGACCTTGTATGGACCCCAAAGGTAAAGATGGACCAGTTCACCAACCATTTTACTCTTGTGTTTGCTGACAGGGAAAGGATCCCTAGTCTGCTTGGCTCTATGACATACCTCACAAGGAGGGGTGGAGTGTTGTAGGTCAAGCTTTAGATAGTTTTTTAGGGTAGACAAAACAGGGTATGCAGGGTGTCCAAGCCTATTGTGCCAAGTTTGAGTGGACAAATAACACACAGTATTCACATTATTGCAAACCACATTGCTACCTTTAATATCCCTTTGAAAAATATAAAGACCACCATTCTCTTTACCATTCCCAATCATTTCCCTTGAAACCAAATCCTGTATATAACATCTGTACTGATCAAAACCTAGAAACAGTTTGCTATCCCTAGCAAGACTGTGCACAGAAAGTAAGTTCACACAATATTCTGGAACATATAAAACCCCAAACAGTTTGATTTTGTCAGTTAGCCACATATCACCAATTTTAAGTATCTTTGCTTGGGTGCCATTGGGATGTCCAACAGTTAACCCAAGCATTGAAATATCCTCAACATTAATAAGGTGTTTATCATCACATGTCATGTGTTGATTGGCTCCAGAGTCCACAATCCATCCAGGATTGATATATAGGGGTTTCTTTAAAACATTAGCACAGAAAAACTTATTAAAATTGGAGTTGAAAAAATGATTACCATTAAAGTAATTACCTGCCATATTGGCATGCACTCCCTTAGTTTGAGATTTTTCATTCAAAAGACTCATCAATCTAGAATATTGATCATTAGTGAGAGTAACAGGAGAATCAGGAGAGGGAGGAGCAGAGGTGGAACTTGAAGCAGAATTGACATTAGCCTTAATAGACCCAGTGTTAGAAGATTGAGAACCAGAAGTAAAATCACTCATCATAGCATTATTAATGGACAAGTTCTTATGAAATGACTGAGAGGCACTTCTCCTAGCAGGGGTATCCCTACCATAGCCAGGAGGATAACCAACAACCTCAAAACATCTATCCAAAGTGTGACCAATCCTATGACAGCCTTCACATTTAAGAGAAGTGTTGGGACCCCTTCTATTTTGAGTAAATCTGTTGTTATTAAAGTTTCTGTTACCAGTGTTCCTCCTTATGTTTTCAAAAGGTTTTGCAAAAAAAGCACTACTTTGAGTTCTTGAAGCAGTCTCATTTGAGTTAATACCCCTATGAGACTCTTCTCTGGAAATTAGAGCAAAAGCAGCTTTAACAGAAGGAAGAGGGTCCCTAGTTAATATATTACTTCTAACAGGTAAGTACACCTCATCTAAACCCATCAAGAATTGCATTAGTTTTAACAAATTTTGATGATCCTGTATCTCCTTAGCAGCATTACAAGAACAAGTAGGCAATTTAACAAGAGCATCAAATTGTTTCCATAGAGAGTTCAGGTTATGATAGTACTCAGAGACAGGTTTACCATTTTGAGTTAAAGAATGTATTTTGTGATGCAAGTTAAAAGTAATGGAACCATCAACCTTGTCATAAGTCTCTTTCAATTCTTCCCAAACAATTTGAGCATTTTTAGAAAAGATTTGTCCCAAATACAATTCTTCAGTGACAGATCCAAGGATCCAAGATAACACAACAGAGTTACATCTATCCCACTGCTTACTTAAAACATCATTATCAGTGGGTTTTTCACACAAACCATTTATAAATCCCATTTTGTTTTTAGTTTCCAGTGCAAGCTCCATTGCACAGGCCCAAACCTTATAATTTTCAGTTCCCTTCAACTTAAAGTTAATTAAAGGTGTGCCTGAAGTGTCACTAGCATGCAAATATAATTCATCACCAAAATCAAGTTTGCTAATCTGAGTTCCAAGCACATTGACATCACCAATAAAATCATTAATAGTCTCAGTAAAAAGTGGTTCACCATTAACATCAGCCATAGAAACAAGCAGAAAGGAAAAACAAACAACACTTAAGCAAATAAAGAACCCTAAAGAGCAGCCAGACAAGAGGCCAGATTCAGGGACACTCAAGTGCCAAGACAGGTATTGTCTGGGGCTCTCTCTTCTACCAAACAAACAGGAAAAACAAAGATTGATCAACTGAAGCTAATATATAACTTAAGAACACATGGAACAGGTAATAAGGACATATAAAGGGGATCCCTGCCTATAGGCCAAACACTTCACACTCAGAGCCCTCCAAGTATGAAGACATTTGCTACTGACAAGGTAGGAGAAGAAAACTTACAGAGGGGTTTCCAACAGTAATTCCAAATATAAGATGGATATAGTGACTAAAGAGATCTAAAAAGATCCTCCAATCAAGAATCCAATAAGATCCACTTCTAACAGCAAGACTGCAAACCCTTAAAGAAGGGGAGTCCTACACGTGAGCAGATGAAACAAGAATCAATCAATCAACTCTCACAACCTACAAAAAGGTAGAAGAGATGACTGAGAAGATGAAATAAAGGAAGGATTAATGTAAAAAGGAGATATGAAGAAAACCCTAAATTAAAAAACCTTAATAATATAAAGCAGAAAAAGATTTTTTTTTTTTTAATAGAAGAATCAATCGAAAGTGACCCAAGTCAGATTCGAGATGATAGCCAACTTGGCTCTGATACCATGAACGGAATTTAAGAAAGATAGATTTCCAGAAACAATTACTCAAAGATTAAGAACACACAATACTAAATAGTCGAAGGTTTTATTACATAAACGGATTAAACATCAAGAACTTAAAATATCTGGAACCAAACCCTTGAATATACGTACAAGAAAGAAGCTGCCATAACGGCTGGATTGTGATATGACAACGGCACTAAAATCAAAGGGAATGTTGTCCTAACCCTAGAACTGAAGCAACAATATATAGGAATAAAAATGTTCTTGATAGCCCCCTCTTCTTTGGTCTTGTTCAGACTTGATCCTTCTGTTTCCTTCTTTCTGGTCTTGTATCTTTTGGTCCTTGTAGTTTCCAAACTTTATTATTCTGCACATAACTCAACCAACAATAAGAAAAGCAACAAATATCATAATTAAGCTATGTATTTAACAACATATACACATCATATAGAAGTGTAACATAATTATTAGTTGTGTATAAAATAATTGTTAGTTTATACATATCACTTATCAAATTATCTAACAATTGTACATGTTGCATTCTCGGTGCCAATCATACTCTCGAAAGTTTGTCATGAAGAAAATGTAATTGGCACAAGTCTTTATTTATGAATTATGAGTTAATAGGAGTAGTATAAAAATGATGTACTGAACCACAGTTCTTTGGCGTTATTATGCTTTTATGTCTTTGATGTGTTTGTTTAAAATTGGACTTCTTACAAAGAACTCGATAATCCAACTCCGAGTTGTGTTGTTGATGCAGGACACAATGAATTAAACTGAGGATTAGTGAATGGCCCTTGAAATAAGTTATTGTGAATTACTCTATATGCTGCCTCTGTAAAGTGTATTCCATCCCAACTAACATATGTATCAGGCTGATCACACGGCGCAAATCCACATTTTACTGATGTGCTGTAGTTATATGGCCCTCCGCCTCCACAACATGCTTTCAAAGCCCAGTTTGTGAATCCTGTAAAATGTAAATTCCATCCAAACATAAATGCTAACTGATATGTACTCATGAAGCTACATATTTAAATAACAGAGGAGCTGAAATGAACGGGTCAGGTAACTGGTCGAGTCAAAACTGTTGATTTTCAGTATGGGTTGAAAGAAAACCTGACCTGCAAACATTGTTCTTTATGGATTTTTAGAAAAAGCTTAAATACTAACATGCATAATGTAATAATAAAATTATATTTTAATAAAAATAATCTGACTTTTATCAATCAAGCAGGAGGATTGATACATTTGGATACGCTTAATCTTGCCTGTTCCTATTTAGTCAAATCTTTTAATTTAACCCGTCTCCAAATAGGTTAATGGAGAGGGATACCCTGTTAAGGCTACTCAGGGAGAGTTGAGCCTTTGGTTCTAATGTGTAAGGACACCATTCAACAATACAACATTTTATTGATAAATGAAATTCGAATTACAACAAGATGTTACAACTAAGTTACCAATTAACTAAACAATACAAGAAAAGTAAATGAAACAGAAACATAAAAGAAAGAAGAAGGCAAAAACGGGCTGAGGGTTCTGTTAAACAGAGGTCCCTTAAAACTGATTTCGGGCCACCCAAGTGAACCCGTCAGTTTCCCAGGGTACAACAGCCTAAGCAGTGTGTACTGCCGGAGTTAACCACAACCCAGAAAAGTACCTTCAAGAACATCAAGAACAGAAGTGAAAGAGAAAGAGTTTGTTTGATGATCCAGGATGAAGTGTTGTTAGTGTTGTTGTTGTTCTACCAGTTTCCACTAAGTATGATTTATATACAAATAAATCAGTTAGTGGAAGTTTTAAGTGGGACAGATGTTAGCCTGCATGTTTATCACAATAGGTGTTACACTTGAAACTGAGTCAAGTGTAATGCCAGGTGCAAGGCTTAGCATAAGTTAACCCACTGAGCCATAACAACTAAACACTTGAGCCATGTAAGCCATATTGAGCCATAATCGAGCTAGCCAAAAACGCCACTAAAGTGCGTCACTAAAACGCCACATTACGCCTCATCGCCCACGACCCCCTTAATGTTTATTCTTCTACCAATGTGGGACAAACTCACGTTAGTTAAATACACTTTCAACTCCATTTAAACATATCTATTCACTTTGTAAATTTTATGTTAGATTATTTCAACTTATGAAATAATAGTTATAACATAAAATTCCAACATAATGTAGGTCGGCTAATGCCTAATGGGTATTCCCATAATCCCATGGCCGTTTCTGGACACTTCCTTGGCTATCCCTAGGTGTTTACCCATGAGATTCCGAACCTGTCTATATGGAGACGTTAATTAGTTACACCTTACCACTAGGCCACTTTGGAAATGGTTTCATATTATCGAATTATAAGTAAATTAAATTATCATTTTACAGTGAACACCATTTAAAATACCAGAAAGTTGCAGTGGCATAGTGATTTGAGTTTGTAATATGTCACCAAATTTATCTGGAGAGCGGTAAATTTGCATAGCAGCATTATAGTAGTCGGCATAGATGATGCTGACATTAGGATGCACCTTGCGAATTTGATCTAATTTCATTTGCAAGAGTTCGTTGTGATATTCAGCAAATTCATTTAACCGAATGAGGCAACCAGTTACAGGATCATACTTCTCTTGCTCAGAACCACATAGTGTCAAATACATTGGAACACATCCAACTGGAAAGTTTCCTGGAACGACTAGCGTCTGAGCCCCAATCTCAATCAACTCCTGTAATCAAAACTACAGAACTTTAGCCAATGAAAAATTATACACTATCAGAAAGAAACATCCTTTTGCAATGCTTGATACATAGCTAAAGGATGTGGCAGGGATTTTAGCTCTGATATATTACAATAATACACTGTGAGTATGTTCTTACATTGACTGCTGTGACGATTCTATCGATAACAAGAGGAACTAATGGTTTGATCTCATCAACTGGTGATCCTGCTACAATTGCATTATTGTAATCGTTTCCTCCAATCCCTCCCATTAGGATCAAAGAACGTTCAATAAACTTTCTGCAATCTGTATACGATATAACTAATCAATATTAATGAGAACTTACTCTATATAGTGTTTTAATAACAAAGATGTCAGTTAAGGCCTCATTTATCATCACTTATGTTTACTGTATTTGGCTACACGTTTCCGTACAACTACAAGTGGGATACATGAAGAAGAAAATGTGCACACCTAGCTACCTGAGGTGTTACCACAAATATAAGGCAATGGTCCTTTAAACCAGTCCAGTTGAACCCCTAAGGATGCGTTTGTCATAGAATTCACATTCCCTCTTGCTTCAAGAACCGATGAATTCAATGCAGTTGCACCCGCCACTGCATAATTTACTCCTTGTCCAAAATCCAGTCACTTGCTATCTTTTTGTGCACAAATGGCGGTACCAATGGCAACCCTAGATCCTCAGCTAAACAAATCAAGAAAATGAAATTGGATCAAATTCCCAAGGTGCATCCTAATGTGCATCCTAACGAACTTTTGGAAAATAGTGCTCTATCATATCAACGAGATGCAACATATAATCTAAAGTTTGATTTGCACGTCTTACCTGTTGGTTGATTTTTTATTTTCTATTCACAAGGCTCTGTTGATGGATTTCTTGTATAAGATATACATTTCAGTAGACCGGATATCTCCTAAAACCGTGGTATCACGTTTTAGAAACAACAATTCAACTTTATATGCCTGGGTTTCACGAATTCCGATTTAGAATAATGCTAAGAGTAATGTTCTTTGTTTTGGCAGAAATCAAGACATTTGCTACAGAGTATTTTTGTTTTGTATTGCCTTTTATGAAGAACACCCATAAGGAGATTATCAACATTATTCTCCCCATAACGTTCCTTCATAACTATTAAGTCATTAAGCATTACAAGATCAAGTCATCATGGGTCATTTAAACCACATTTAAATCTGCCAATTGAATAGGTCAAGGGGATTACAAATCGTCAGCAGTCAGCACCATATCTTCCGTGATTTTCACCACCCCAGAAGCATTGGTCCTACACGGCTACACCCCACTATTTCCGAGAAGTCATTAACTTCATAGACATACACTCGGTACCTCCCAACCCATTTCCAAGTTAGGTAACTCAATTACACTAGATTAGTAACATTACCGGATCAAGCTAACACAACAATATCAGGTACCGGTTGTAATGGAACAAAATATTAGAGTTCAACCAGACAACAAAAAATATATATTTCTTTTAAGTTTAAGAGAACCTTAGTAATAAAAAAGAGTACCTTATTACAGACTCAAAATTACAATTATACATTGTGCTGATTTAGACATTTAAAGCATACGAGCGCCACACTCCATCACACAGCTACATCATAAAAAAATTTATAAAAAAAAACACTAGTACCACCAGTGTGGATCACACTGATATTTCAGGAAAAATATATAAAAAAGTTCATCCCACAAAGTAAGACATGAGGAAGACCGTGTAATGGACTAATAAACTTCCAAGTGATCATCACACTATTGACAGAGTGGTGTTCATGGCGTGACCATCCAATCACATTGGACACATGACCCGACTCTATTTGTTCTTAGTTCATTGTCACATTAATGAAATAAAACACTCGATAGAAACAGAGCTAGGATAGTAGGATTTGATATTAAGGAGGGGCGGGAGGGGCCGATTGAAAAAAGTCTTGGTTGATTTAACCTTTCGGTTGAAAACTAACATAAGAAGTTCTGTTGGTTGGAAGGGGCAGAGCAAATCAGTAAAAAAACAAAAACAAAAAAAACTAACTAGCTAACATGGTAAATGAAAGACTTACCCAGGAAATCGATTATGAGGCGACCATTAGAGCAACGACCAGTGGAATGATCCAAGAAGTTTTGGCCGTAAGGCGGGAGAAAATACTGAGAAACTTTGTTACGTACGAAATAAAGTTGTTTAAGGTTGCCGGTGTCTGCAATGGAGTCACCAAAACTGATGATGGATTTATAAGAACATAAATTATTATTATAATTATTATTATCAGCAGCAGTAGTAGTAATAGCACTAAATGATGACAGTAGCTGCATAATCATGCACAACAAATTACATGCTGCAAATAACCTTAAACTTGAAGCTGCCATTGGAATAAAGTTGTGTTCATGAAACAGTTTGGTTGTGTTTTATTTATGGAAGTATTGTCTAATATGCTATTGAGTATTGACAGCATATATACTATAAATAATATTAGCTGCAGCAATGAGAAATTTTTATTATTATTATTTTATATATTTCTTGACTGGCCTATATATTACAATATAACTAATCCCTCATTTTACACAATTACACACCCTTTATTTGTTTATGATATAATGATTATGATTATGATTATAATATGATATGATATGATTCCTGTACATTAAAATATAATCTATGATACTCGCATATTCTTTTGGTCTATAGGAATGCAATCTTCTTTTATCTCTATTAGGAATTAGGAAAATATTAGATAACAATGACTAACAAAGATTATAAAGACATAAGAAAGTAGAGAGAGTAGGAGAGTTCTTATATTATTAAGATGTATCTAACAATGATACATGGCCACTATTTATAGGGCTCAAGTAATCCTACAAACATAAATGAAATGTAGGTTATGTACATATGGATAGTCACAATGTAAATATTACATTTATAACACTCCCCCTTGACTATCCATTTCATACGCATGATGCTGCCTCGTTAAAAACCTTGCAAGGAAAACCCAGTGGGACAAAACCTTGCTAAGGGAAAAAGAGTGCAACGCGTATTTACTCCCCCTGATGATAATCAGTTAAGCTCCTTGAGTCGACGCATCCCAATCCCATGCACCAACTTCTTGAATGTAGAGGTCGGAAGTGATTTGGTAAACAAGTCTGCCAAGTTTTCGCTGGAACGGATTTGTTGGACGGTAATATCTCCATTCTTTTGCAGATCATGTGTGAAGAAGAACTTTGGTGAGATGTGCTTTGTTCTATCACCCTTGATGTACCCTTCCTTTAATTGTGCAATGCATGCTGCGTTGTCTTCGTGTAAAATTGTCGGTCCTTCATCTCTCGAAGATATGCCACAGGACTCACAAATGTGTTGTATTACAGCCCTTAACCAGACACATTCTCGACTAGCTTCATGAATTGCCAATAATTCTGCATGATTTGATGATGTCGCTGTGATTGTTTGCTTTACAGAACGCCATGAAATTGCGGTACCTCCACTTGTGAATAGATATCCAGTTTGAGATCGTCCAGTGTGAGGATCAGATAAATACCCTGCATCTGCATAACCAACCAAACTTGTTTTTGATTGGTTTGTAAAATACAAACCCATATCTTTTGTACCTTGAAGATATCTGAAAATTTGTTTTACCCCATTCCAATGCCTTCTTGTTGGGCATGAACTATATCTTGCCAATAAGTTTACCGAAAATGATATATCTGGTCGCGTATGGCTAGCAAGAAACATTAGTGCACCAATTGCACTTAAATATGGTACTTCTGGACCAAGAATTTCCTCTCCATTGCTCGCGGGTCGGAATGGGTCTTTCTCAACATCAAGCGTCCTTACGACCATTGGGATACTCAAGGGATGTGATTTCTCCATGTAAAACCTTTTGAGTAGTTTCTCTACATATGTTTCTTGGTGCACAAGGATTCCACCCTTGAGATGTTCAATTTGCAACCCGAGACAAAACTTCGTCTTTCCGAGGTCTTTCATTTCAAATTCCTTTTTTAAATATTCAACCGCCCTTTGAAGCTCCCCCGGAGTTCCAATCATGTTCAAGTCATCAACATATACGGCAATTATCACGTACTCCGGTTTTGACCTTTTCATGAAGATACACGGGCATACTGAATCATTTTTGTAACCTTCTTTCAATAAATACTCACTAAGGCGATTATACCACATACGCCCAGATTGTTTCAGCCCATATAATGATTTATTTAATTTAATTGAAAGTTGTTCTCGAGAACTTGATGTACATGAATTTGGCAATTTGAACCCTTCAGGGAGTTTCATGTAAATATCGGTATCAAGTGAGCCATAGAGATAGGCTGTTACAACATCCATTAGACGCAGATCAATCCCTTCTTGTATTACCAGACTAATAAGATAACGGAAAGTTGTCGCATCCACCACTGGAGAATATGTCTCCTCATAATCAATCCCAGGTCTTTGCGAGAATCCTTGTGCTACCAATCTTGCCTTGTATCGGACAATTTCATTTTTCTCATTACGCTTTCGTACAAAGACCCATTTATAGCCGACAGGATTTACACCTTGAGGTGTATGGATCACCGGTCCAAAAACTTCTCGTTTATTTAGGGAATCTAATTCTGCCTTGATTGCGTCTTTCCATTTTGGCCAATCATTTCTTTGTTTACATTCATCAACAGATTTTGGTTCTTGATCCTCATTGTTTTCCATTACTTCTAGCGCTACATTATACGAAAAACTATCATCGACGTCGATTTCATTTCGGTTCCATACCTTCCTAGACATGATATAATTTATTGAGATCTCTTCATTTTCAGGTACCTGAGGTTCTTCTGGAACCATCATGTCTAGTGTCTCTTCAAGAGACTCCTTCTCTGGTGTCAACATTACCTCGACGTGACCATCTACATTATTTGCTCCTTTTTTCTTTCGAGGATTTTTATCTTTAGAACCGATTGGTCTACCACGTTTGAGACGTGGTTTGGACTCATTACCAACATGTGGTTGTCCTTCTGGAACACTTACTTTCATTGGAGCATTGGCAGCTGGTATATGTGACTTGGTCACTCTCTTTGGGTCAGTGAATGCGTCTGGTAATTGATTTGCTAATCTTTGTAAATGAATTATCCTTTGAATTTCTAGTTCACACTGTTTAGTTCGAGGATCAAGATGAGATAATGATAATTCACTCCAAGTTATATTGTTATTTTTCAGCTGCTTTTCATCTCCCCCTAATGTTGGGAAAGTTGATTCAACAAAATGACAATCCGCAAATCGAGCCGTAAACAAATCCCCTGTTGATGGCTCTAAGTACTTAATGATTGATCGTGATTCATACCCAACATATATACCTAACCTTCTTTGAGGTCCCATCTTTGTGCGTTGTGGTGGAGCGATAGGAACATATACGGCACAACCAAAGATCCTTAGATGGGAAATATCTGGTTCCTGACCAAAAACCAACTTTAACGGGGAGGAGGTATGGTAACTTGTTGGCCTGATGCGAATTAGTGCTGCTGCATGTAAAATTGCATGCCCCCAAGCAGTTACTGGTAGTTTTGATTTCATAATCATTGGTCTTGCAACCATTTGGAGTCGCTTGATAAGTGATTCAGCGAGTCCATTTTGTGTATGTACATGAGGTACAGGATGCTCCACACTTATCCCAATAGACATGCAGTAATCATTAAATGATTGGGATGTAAATTCACCAGCATTGTCCAACCGAATTTTCTTGATGGGGTAATCTGGGAACTGTGCTCTCAGCTTTATTAATTGAGCAAGTAGTCGTGCAAATGCCATATTACGACTTGATAGTAAGCATAATGAAATGATGGGGGGGGGGCGAAAGAGACAGGAGCGGGGGGAGGGAGTAAAAAGGGGAAAGGTGAGAGGACGATGAAATAGAGGGGAAAGAAAGCACGAAGATAGGAAACAAAGAAGGAGGGATGAAGAAGGGGATGTGCTCTCAGCTTTATTAATTGAGCAAGTAGTCGTGCAAATGCCACATTACGACTGGATAGTAAGCATACATGTGACCATCTGGTTGATGCATCAATTAGGACCATAAAGTATCTAAATGGTCCGCTAGGAGGGTGTATAGGTCCACATATATCACCATGTATTCTTTCCAAAAAACCCAAAGATTCTGTCCCCACCTTGACTGGTGATGGTCGAGTAATTAACTTCCCCTGTGAGCATGCAACACATGTAATGTCTTTAGACTGAAGAATCTTCTGGTTCTTCAAAGAATGTCCACATGAATTTTCAATAATTTTTCGCATCATTACTGATCCGGGATGGCCTAGCCGGTCATGCCAAATGATAAAGTTTTCTTGGTCCATAAACTTCTGGTTTATGACCGTGTTTGATTCAACTACACTAATTTTAGTACAATACAAACCCGAGGCAAGTGCGGGTAATTTTTCTAACACATGCTTTGTACCCGAAATCACATTTGTAATTTGAAGGTACTCATCATCATTTTCACAAGTGGTCTCAAGATGATATCCATTTTGACGAATATCTTTAAAGCTTATCAGGTTTCTTTGAGATAATGGAGAAAATAATGCATTGTTAATTTTAAGTAGAGTTCCATTTTGTAGAACAATATAAGCTTCTCCAAAACCTTCAATTAATTTGGATTTTCCAGATATAGTACCAACATTTGCCTCTTTGAAAGATAAATTAGAAAAATATCTCTTTTTCTTTAGAATTGTATGTGTAGAAGCACTGTCAATAAGACATTCATCTTCTCCATTAGTTAAATACTCCATATGCTTCAAAAGAAAATAAAGTTCCATAAATAAAAGATATAATAAGATTCAAACAAAATTATTCCATAACATGTTCCAAGTTTTCAAGACAAAACATGACAAATCTCAAACGAGAATGTCTTAACAAAACATAAAGGAAAATAACATAACATAAATTCTAATCATCCATATTAAGGGAAAAGTTTGAAGCATCCAAATGGGTTGTATCGGCCATGATATCACCAAAATCCAAATTAGCTTGCTCGATAAGGAAATCATCATAATCTAGATTAGTTGCATTAGTGTTGTCTTTGAGAGTATCAACACTTCCATATGTGAAATTTGACTCTATTCCTTTTCCCTTGTCTTTGATTGATTGTTTATAAAGTTCCACCAAGTGTTTGGGTGTGCGACATGTACGAGCCCAATGGTTGTTGCCTCCACATCGATAACATGTATTTGATGGGGCTCCATTTTTCCTTTTTCCTTTGTCATCATTGGTTTTCTTATCACTATCATGCAACTTTTGGTGGGTTCCCCTGTTTTTGAATTGAATACCTTGATAATTTCCTCGAGCATATCCACGCCCACGACCACGACCACGACCATGACCACGACCACGATAATGGCCACGTCCACGTCCTTGATTTCCACTTTGGCCATTATATGTTGCCACATTCGCTTCAGGGAATGGGGCTGCACCAACCGGACGGGACTCGTGGTTTTTCATTAAGAGCTCATTATTTTGCTCGGCCACAAGTAAACATGATATTAATTCACTATATTTGGTGAAGCCCTTTTCACGATATTGTTGTTGCAAGACAATGTTTGAGGCATGAAAGGTGGAAAATGTTTTTTCCAACATATCCTCATCGGTAATATCAACACCACATAAAGTCATTTGTGATGTGATTCTAAACATGGCCGAGTTATACTCACTTATAGACTTAAAGTCTTGCAATCTTAAACTATGCCATTCATTACGAGCATTTGGCAATATCACCGATTTTTGGTGGTCATACCTCGACTTCAAATTGGTCCATAGGATAAGTGGGTCTTTCACAGTGAGGTATTCATTTTTCAATGACTCATGGATATGATGGCGTAAAAATATCATCGCCTTTGCTTTATCTTGGGCACTTGTCGTATTTTCTTGTTTAATTGTATCTCCAAGATTCTTAGCATCCAAATGGATTTCAGCATCCAATACCCATGACAAAAAATTTTTCCCAGTGATATCTAGTGCCGCAAACTCAAGCTTTGCAAGATTTGACATGATTAACTATATTAAATAAACACACATTGGTTAAATATGTTTATTTGAGATTGTAAACAAATAAATTTTGAAGACAACACTGATCACGTCTAATAATAAGCAAAGTTCAAATATTTTAATGATGCATTTAACTGATAATAAGTACTCACACATTATTCATCAAATAGGTATTATGCAGAAGGAAATATATGAACATCACGAAATGGATAATTATTAACCAATTAAATAAAGTTCAAAAATTGACTTTTGGAATTTCCACTGTTAATGCAATGAAAAGTATTTATGCAAGTGCAAGATATGAATGGGTGCTAGCAAACATATAATTAGTTTAGACCTTTTAGATTACTATTTATTTGGTACAGAAATATAATATGGAAAATCTCATTTTACCTGACAGTCTATCATATATAAACCAAATTTATTCGGGAAAAGAAATCGATATATATAACACAACTACACACCCACATGATTAAAATATAACATAATAGCAAGGTCCCAGGCACATAATTAATAAAAAATAAAATGATAACAATAGCCTAAATTATGTACAGTACGTATGGACCACTAAAACTCATATAGTTATCATTTTTCTTTTATGAGTAGCAAAGCAAATACACATATAGGTAGATATTTTAATTTGATTTAGTGCTATTTTTTTTTTTTTTTTTTTTTATTTTTAACTGAAATTAAGTCTTTTTTTTCTTTATTTTATGCCCCACACTTAATCAAAGCTTCAAAAAATTAACTTAAAAAGTACAGTAGTTACCTGTCATATCAACGAGTTGCAACATTTAGGTTTGTGTCGTTTTCGTTTTCTTTATTTTATGCCCCACACTTAATCAAAGCTTCAAAAAATTAACTTAAAAAGTACAGTAGTTACCTGTCATATCAACGAGTTGCAACATTTAGGTTTGTGTCGTTTTCGTTTTTTATTTTTATTTTTTAAATTTTGCTTTTTTTTTTCTTTATTTTATGCCCCACACTTAATCAAAGCTTCAAAAAATTAACTTAAAAAGTACAGTAGTTACCTGTCATATCAACGAGTTGCAACATTTAGGTTTGTGTCGTTTTCGTTTTTTATTTTTATTTTTTAAATTTTGCTTTAGGACATGTGCTAATCCTATTCTATCTTTGGGACGGATATAAAGTTATCGTGACAATGACAAATCAAATCTCTACTTGATGCTGCAAACGTAATTAAAAGGTCAGCATCGTATAAACTCATTTCTATGGCTATATACTACGAGTAGTATGTTTGAGTATGACTTATTATTAGTATTGTTTTTTAGGTTTATACCATTAATAAGAAAATAAATAAATAAACTAGTTATAGATTATATAATGATATATATAAAATTTAGAGTTAATTGCATAAAACGTCCCCGTGGTTTACATAAATTCGTGGTTTACATCCCTCTAAGTTTTTTTTAGTGTTTTTCATCCCTGTCGCAAAAATTATTAGCGAATTACGTCCTTTTTTTTCTTTATTTTATGCCCCACACTTAATCAAAGCTTCAAAAAATTAACTTAAAAAGTACAGTAGTTACCTGTCATATCAACGAGTTGCAACATTTAGGTTTGTGTCGTTTTCGTTTTTTATTTTTATTTTTTAAATTTTGCTTTAGGACATGTGCTAATCCTATTCTATCTTTGGGACGGATATAAAGTTATCGTGACAATGACAAATCAAATCTCTACTTGATGCTGCAAACGTAATTAAAAGGTCAGCATCGTATAAACTCATTTCTATGGCTATATACTACGAGTAGTATGTTTGAGTATGACTTATTATTAGTATTGTTTTTTAGGTTTATACCATTAATAAGAAAATAAATAAATAAACTAGTTATAGATTATATAATGATATATATAAAATTTAGAGTTAATTGCATAAAACGTCCCCGTGGTTTACATAAATTCGTGGTTTACATCCCTCTAAGTTTTTTTTAGTGTTTTTCATCCCTGTCGCAAGAATTATTAGCGAATTACGTCCTTTTCCTTAACGCCATTAGTTTCGATCCGTTAACATGTTGCTCGTGCCTCACATGTGAGGGCTTTTTCGTCTTTTCCTTCCTTACATGGACGTTTTATGCAACTTGGTGTGCAAACCACAGACACGTTTTATGCAAATAACTTTTTTATCTTTTTTTTTCTTTTCATTTTTATACTTTTTTTAAAGGATTATTACATGTAGATGTAACTAACTGTGACTAAATGTCTATGTTATTTAAATTTCTTTTTTTTTGAAAATACTGGAACGGTAATACCGAAATATACCAGGAATACTGGAAATACCGAATAGTGAAAATACCGGAAAAATACCGGGCTTAAAATACCGGAGTACCCTCCGGTACCGGTAATACCGGCCGGTATTTACCGGTATTTAAAACATTGATATGTGGCAACCATATAAGCTGTCACTTATAAGTTTTTGATTAGTCGGGTACATCCAATAACCGGGATGTGAAAGTTCATTACATGGCATCGACATTATACGAAACTTTTAATAACATAAATATTTAGTCATTGTTAGTTACATTCACACGTAATAATCTCTTTTTTAATAATAAAAACCAAAAACACTTACAAGTGTCAGCTTATATGGTTGCCACAAATACCCAAGTACACTTATTAATTGAGGTATGAAAGTTCATTATATAATATTGACATATACGAGATCTTTAAATAACATAGACATTTAGTCATAGTTACTTACATGTACAAGTAATAACATTTTTAAAAAAAGTATAAAAATGAAAAAAAAAAGAAAAGATAAAGAAGTAATTTGCATAAAACGTCCCTTTGGTTTGCACACCAAGTTGCATAAAACGTCCCTGTGAGGAAGGAAAAGACGAAAAAGCCCTCACGTGTGGGGCACGTGCAACATGTTAACGGATCGAAAGTAATGGCGTTAAGGAAAAGGACGTAATTCGCTAATAATTCTTGCGACAGGGATGGAAAACACTAAAAAAAACTTAGAGGGATGTAAACCACGAATTTGTGTAAACCACAGGGACGTTTTATGCAATTAACTCTAAAATTTAAAAATAAAAATATACATGGTTTTCGGTTCGGTTTTGGCGGTTGGTTTTTGCATATGAAACCGAAACCCGAACCGAACCGTTCGGTTTTTAGGAAAACCAAAATCAAACCAATGGGTTTGGTTCGGTTTTCGGGTTTTTTCGGTTTTCCGGTTCCGTTTTTGCTCACCCCTATCGGGATCAAACTAACGCAACAATATCAGGTAGTGGTTGTGATAGAACAAAACAGCAGCAACTAGACAACAAAAATATTATGTTTCTTTTAAGTTTAAGAGAAACCTTAATACAGACTCATAATTACAATTCTACATTATGTTGATTTAAAGATTTATTTATAAGGTCTTGTTTAATCGGTTGAAAGATTGTATGGGTGGCCTGATTTCCAATGAACAGACAGCTTTCATTGCTAACCGCAATATTATTGACGGCCCGTTGGTGCTTAATGAAGTGATTGGGTGGTTGAAAAAAAACTAAGAAAGTTGGGTTCTTATTCAAAGTTGATATTAAAAAGGCTTACGATTCTTTAAATTGGTTTTTCTTGGATTCTATAATGTCACAAATGGGCTTCCCGGGTAAATGGAGGAGATGGATTTGGGCTCTTTTGTCTGCAGGGAGGGCATCGGTTCTGGTCAATGGTTCTCCAACATCTGAGTTCCAATGTCAACGGGGTCTTCGTCAAGGTGACCCTTTATCTCCTTATTTATTCATATTAGCTATGGAGTCTTTATCGCAAGTCATTAAAAAGGCGTGTGAAAGTGGGCTTATCAGGGGTCTCAAATGTTCATATTCTGATCTAATTCTTACCCATCTGATGTATGCCGACGATGTGGTGTTTTTGGGCGAGTGGTCACCTTCTAGTCTGATGAATTTAAAAAGACTTCTAAGGTGCTTTTATCTTGCATCTGGTCTCGGAATAAACCTAGATAAGAGTTTCCTATTCGGGATTGGTGTGGAAAACTCTGAAGTGCAGTCAATGGCTGGAGTACTTATGTGTAATGTTGGTTGTTTTCCGTTTAAACATCTTGGGCTAACAGTTGGGGGAAATATGAATTTAGCTCGGCATTGGAAACCTGTGATTGATATTTTTTAAAAAAGGCTCTCATTATGGAAAGCTAGAACACTCTCGTTTGGTGGATGAATTACACTAATAAGATCAGTGTTAAATGCTTTGCCTACATATTTCTTCTCTCTATATAGAGCTCCTGTGGGGATCATTCAGACGTTGGATCGAATTAGAAGCCAGTTTTTGTGGGGTATTGATGAAAATTCAAGAAAGATATACTGGGTGTCTTGGTCCAAGATAACAGCATCTAAAGATAATGGTGGGGCAGGCCTCGGGTGTTTGGCTGATATGAATATGGTACTCTTAGCTAAGTGGTGGTGGAGATTTAAAACAGAGTCGGGTAATTTGTGGAGGAAAGTTATTTGGAGTTTTCATAGTACTTCAAGGTCTTGGAATTTTATTCCATGTAAAATGTTTAGAGCTACATGAAATATTTCATGTGGCTCCAGGTTTGAATTCTGAATTAACATTCTGGTTTGATTCATGGGTTGGTTTTGATCCGCTGTGTAAGATGTTCCCCAATCTATTTATGTTAGAAGTATCTAAAATGTGTCTTCTGAAAGATAGGGTCTCGTGGGTTAACGGGGGTCAGTATGTGCAATTTCATTGGGCGCGACAACTTAGCCCGGTGGAACATGCTGAGGTAAATAATTTGTTGGCGTTGGTGGCATTTGTTGTATGGGTGGAGCGGAAAGATTCATGGAGAAGTGACGTTTGTGACTCGGGTAGGTTTTCCGTTAAAGCTCTAAGATCCAAACTTAAGCGGTCGAGTGGGGAACAGCAAAATGTCTCTTTTATTTGGTCAAGATGGGTGCCAATCAAGGCTAACTTTTTAGCATGGCGGTTGTGGATGGGTAGATTGCCAACTAAAGATAATCTCGCAAAGAGAAACGTTCAAGTTATATCCATGGAATGTGGGGTGTGCAGTTTGGAGGAAGAGTCTGTAGAGCATTTATTTGGCTCATGTCACCTTGCTGTACAGGTATGGGAGCATGTATCACAGTGGTGCCGGGTCCATCCGTTCTTTTCGGCTAAAGACTTACCATCACTGGCACAACAATTGAGAGGAGATGTAGGATGGAAGCAAGCAGTTCACCTGGTAATATTGACTTCGATTTGGTGTATATGGAAGAACAGGAATAATCTCGTTTTTAATTCAACAAGACGTTCGGTGAGTATAATTATTGAGGAAATTCGGGCTTTATCTTACATATGGATTAAAAGTCGATCAAGATATAAAACTTTGACATGGGAAGCTTGGAGTAAGTTTAATCTTTTCGAGTTTGGTTAGATAATATTTTGGTTCGTTTTGTTAATGGTGTATTAATTTACTCTTGGTGTATGCACTTGGTGTATGTATTGTAAACTTGCTTGTGGCTTAACGTTTTGTTGGGTCACCTAATAATAGTAATTGATTTTGTTTGTCGTTCAAAAAAGAGAGCATACGAAGCACCACACTCAGCTACATCATCAAAAGAAAACATCCGATCACATCACACTAGTACCACCAGTGTGGATCACACCGATAGTTAAAAAAAAATACATCAATAAAGTTCATCCGACAAACCAAGGCGTGAGGAAGACCGTGTTGTGGACTTTCACGTGATTATCACGCTAGTAACTGAGTGGTGTTCATAGTGTGACCATCCCATCACATTGGATATATCACCTGACTCTGTTTGTTCTTACCTTTAGGTTGAAAACTTACATAAGAAATTCTGTTAGGTTGGAGGGGGGGCGATCACCATCCAGTCCCCCTCAATCAATATATTGACTTGAATGTGTAAAGTAATTGGTTCCAGATATCCGGCATTTGGAAGATATTCCAAGTTCCTTACTGGATATTAGATCAGTGCCATTCTAGCTTGATTGCCGGAATATCATATATAAATAGATAAAATAGATTACCACAATACGGAGTAGTTTATTCTGACTTATGTTTGTGTAGTTAGACTTGAAAAATAGCCAGGAAGGCATAAAGTGCTCACCCGTTAAGTCAATGACATCCTAGACCCAAATAGTTGGGTCAATGTTGCACCCGGTCCCTTACAGAGCCTTAGGACCAGGGAATGCATAAGTCAGTGAGCATGAAAAACTTGCTCACTGAAGAACTAAATCATGCTAGTGGTGTTGATCCAGAGCTAGCTATACTAATTAGAGGGACTGATTAATAAGTTGTAATTTATTATTATTTTGTCTTTAGGAATGCAATTTTGTACAAATGTAAATAAGTCAACTTATTAATAAGGGCAGCGGTGGAATTAAACATATTTTCACTTACAAAGATGAACTCAAACGACTGATCCTTTCTGCCTCATCAGTTCGTCCAGAACTAGTCAAAACTCTAATTATACTCGAGTAATGTTCTTGTGTTACTTCAACTTTATATCTTCGAGTCATTAGCTGAAACACCCTACAAGCTTCATCAACAAATCCAGCCTGCTCGCAAATAAACAGAACTGCTTTGAAAGTAAAGTGGTTGGGCGAAAAGCCACTTCTAGTCATCTGATCAAATAGATCAATCGCTTCTTGGTAGCAAGAGTTGTATCCATGCGCCTCAATTATGGCAGTCCAAGTCATCGGACCCTTCACATGAACCGCTTTAAAAGCAATCACCGCCTTCCTGATTTCCCCACATACCCCATAAAACCTAACTATTTCTGAAGAAACAAAAGGGTTCGACCCTAAATCTTTTTTCAAAACCTGCGCATGAATCTCCTTACCGAGCTTCAGAGCCTTAAGTTCACCACAAACACTCAACATTCTTGAAATAGTTACCGAGTCTGGATGGTGTTTTGACACCACCATAGACCGAAAAACACCCACTGCATCATCCAGACACCCATTTTCTGCATATGATTCAATCATAGCCGTCCAAGAGATCACGTTTTTCCGTTCCAGATTGTCGAATAGTTTCAAAGAATAGTCACGAGAACCACATTTTGCATACATCATCATCAAGGATGTAGTAATAGACACTTGTTGAACAAAACCATTCTTAACAGCAAAACAATGGATTTCTTTACCTTGTCTTAAAGCTTTTAGCTTTTCACAAATGGGAATAACCGTGTTAATCGTAACAATATCAGGTTTAAATCGTTCTTGTTGCATCCAAACAATCGATCTTAAAGCCTGCTCAAGCCTGCCATTTGCAGCATATCCTGCCATAAGTGCAGTCCAAGATATCGTATTCCTTTCCGTTGATCCATAAAAAACCTTTCTTCCTGAACCCATATCCCCACATTTACAATACATATCAATCAAACCCGATTGAATAAACAATTGTTTCGAGTACTCCTTTGTCTTTATCACATAAGCATGAACCTCTTTACCAAGTTTCCTACACGAAAGATGGCTAATCACAGGAAGAATTGTTGTTAGTATAACTGAATTCGGCGATATATTTTCTCTTAACATCCATCTAAGATATTCAATGGCTTCCATATGAAGTCGATTATGTGCAAAACCAGCAATCATTGCCCCCCACAAGACCACATCTCTCTGATCTTCACAAACTTCTTCAAAAACTCGACAAGCAAGCCTAGTTTTCCCACATTTAAAGTACATATCAATCAAACAAGTACTCACAATCGAATCATCAATAAACCCGTTTTTAATCAACAAACCATGCGTCTTCAAACCTTGATAAAACGCAGACGCACCACCTAAACACTTAATCAAACAAGAAAACGTATAAACATTCAATTCAACTCCCAATTCCCTCATTAACGAAAACGTATCGAGACTATCACGATACCTCATCCCACCCCTTACAACATTCCCTCTAAGCAAAGCATTCCAAGGGTAAACACTTCTGCTCGGCATTTCATCAAACAGTTGGCGTGCATCTTCAACTGAGCCACAAGAAGTGTACATATTAACTAACTTAGTTTTCAAAAACTCATTATGTTCAAGACCGTTGATTCGGATATGGGTATGAATGATTTTTCCAATTGATAAAGACTTAAGACGAATTACAGAGGCGATTATATGGGAAAATGTGGTGGGGTTAACAGGAATGCCTTTTTTATCTAAGTAATCCAAAATGGTAAGACATTCTTTGAGCTTGTCTTGTTTGGCAAATCTTTGAATATCTTTGTAAATAGCATTTGGGTTTTTGGTGTCTGCATTTTTTTCTTCTTTCAAGATATAAGCTGAAGGAGGATGTTTTTTGGGTTGCTGAGATTGAGAGGGAGTAGTGATGGAAGAAGATTTGATTCTGAAAGTGGATTGATTTTTTGGATTGGTTAAAGGATGAATGGAATATGATGTTGTAGAAGAGGAAGAAGGTAACAACAGATTACACACACCACTTATTTCCATTATATCTATCGTTAACAGACAGGCTGACATCTCCAAGTAAGTGTTATGGGTATCTATTTTCAAATTTTAGTCTTTTTAAATACACTCGTATATGTCCGGGCGATGCGATAGTAATAGTGGTAGCTGCGGTGGGCAGAGTCAGCGGGTGGCGGAAACGATGATGGGTAGTGGTGGTGGTGGAGGCAGTGGTGGTGTGATTAGTAATGTAAATGTAATTGATGTAAAAGGATATTGTATTATTTTAAGGAGTTAAAGATTAGATGTTGTAAATTATTTTATTAAGAATATTTTATTATATTTATATATATAGAAAGAGAGATTGGTTATTGTAAAATAAGTATTAAAGTAAAACAAATAGGACAAGATATTGACCCTTACAAAGATTCACGAGACATAAGTATATATATTGATGCACTATGATTTTCATGATGCACGGTGATTTTTAGTGAAGAGAAACCTATTGTTTTATTTGTTTTACTTTAATACTTGTTTATTTTACCTAGAACCTATAGTTCATATGTGAACGATTATCTTCACATATACCATTCACATATGAACATTAAGTTATAATATAGAAGTTTTCATGGTTATTCCAATTCAAATGGTTCTCACATGAACTTTTTCATATATATATATATATATATGATAGAAATGGAGATGTTTAATGGAGGGAATGAAGTTGTGAGGCAAAATAGTCACTTCCAAAGGTTTTTAGTTAATAATTGATAAATTAATAGGGTATTATAAGTATATCAAGTAAAGTTGTTTAAATTAGTTAATTATGTTTAAGGGCGATTTAGACATGTCAACTCTTTAATTTTCTTAAAAATGAGTATATGTTTTATAATGTGTTTATAAACGTTTGAAATTTTAATAAGAATATTTACAAATATATCGTACTTAAAAACAAAATACATTATACAAACACAAAAACTTAAAATTATAAAAAGAATATAAAAAAATAAATTCTAAAAACTCAAAAATAAAATCAATAAAAAAACTTTAGAAAATTTTAATAAAAACATCTAAACTAAATTTATAATATATAAAAACAAAAAAACAAAACAAGACAAAACTATATATATCATTTTTTTGTTGAGCAAAATCTCAAGATATTGATCAATAGTTTTTTTTTCAATATTCATACAAAAGGAGCTTTAGAAAAAGCTTTTTATTGGAGTGTATAGCTTTTTAATATGTTAAAGTTAGTGGATTAATAAAATGCTTTTAATTTTATTTTTTTCTACTATAAAACATTTATAATGGTTAACTTAATTATTAAAAAAATTTATAAATTTTTTTTAATAAAGTTATTGATCCAATCATAAAAGTTCAATAAAAATATTTTAAAATATTTTAATAACAAAACAAAAAGAAAATATCAATTTTTTAAGAAAACGTGAAGATCTTCATCATATTAACAAAATGTTTTGTAGTCTAATGAGATACTTAGATAAAAACTTTCTAGGAGAATAGATGTTTTATAAAAAGTTTTATAAAAAGCTATTTTATAAACCAAAACATGATAAGTTTTTTGTGGTAAATAAGTTGTGGTGTTTCTTAACAATACTTTTAAAGATTAAATTCTTTTAATCAAAATTCACAAACAAATTAACACTTAATAATTGGTCAGCCAATAAAGGTCGGCTCAGCTAGTCAGAGATACTCCCGGTCTTATCTATGGTTTTGAGTTTGATCATTAGGGATGGCAAAACCTTGGGATTTTTCCATCTGAATACTTGTAACGGCTCTTGGTCAACATCTCGTTGTCTAGGGTACGTGTAAGGCTTCACCATTATACGGTGAGGTTTTCCTCATGTCGTATACGGACCCGAATGTTTGGGAAAAAAACTTAATAATTGGTCAACGTGACATTATTAGTCAAACCCCTTCAGTTAGGCCTTTACACTGGTGATGGCCGGTAACAACAGTGTGCAGCAGCCACTGAAAATGGAGAAACCAAACAAGAAACAAGTGCTTTTATTTTACTGTGTGGAATTCCAAGAACTTGCTCACAAAGTTTCTGCTAAATCTGACCTCATTCAACTCCAATCCATCAACTGGAGGTTTGTTTTCTCACTCCCCCTTTAAAATCAAGATTTTTATATTCTACCTTGTATGCATATTATTCATTCTATTTGTTGTTTTTTTGGCCTATTTGTTATGTGGGTGTTCTAGATTTAGTGATGGATTGCTTAAAAAGGTGATAAAGTTTTGATCTTGATTAATTTAGTGGACAATTGTAGTGTTAGGGTTTAACCAAGATAAATGAAGACCCTAATGTTACAATGTAAATAGTAAATACTAAATATTAATACGATAATGTCAAAATCAAAAGCCGTGTTTGGATGTGTGTTTTGAAAATAGAAAATGGTTATATGCTTGTTATGACTTGATGCCATGATTATAAGTTTATAATGTTTGGATAAACAAATCCTGTCGTATTTTGCTGATTACTTATAATTAAGGCCATATCAGAAAAAATGTGATAAAAGAGAGTAAAACAAAATGTATCCAACTTGCCGCGTTTTGCTAATATGTGTATCCAACTTCCAAATTGTCTATTGTGTACCAGATTTTTAACTCAGTGCTATTGTATGTAACCTGTCATATATGGTAACCGGTATTTTTGCTGGGATGACAGCTATATAAGTTGGCCGAGATGCCATTAAAACTGCCATCACGTCACCTGGTTACAATCTAAAAGAGGTGAGGTATATGCAAAAGCAATAAATAAACGGTTTGAAAATTGGATGCATAGAAACTACAGTAGTAAAACGTGTCTAGTTGGATACATTTTGGTGCACTTATTTTCTGAACATTTAAAAGAGTGATTATCTTATCAGTCCACTATAAACGCATTTTTTACTACTGAATATCTAATCCAGTATATAGTATCACAATCATTTGTAAAACATATGCCTTAACAGTTAACACCCATGAAATGATGGATGTATGATCAATTGATCATTGTTTCTTAAGCAAGATATTAACTCTGTTGTATACTTGTATGTTTTAGGAGTTTTGATGACGGGTTTCCTAACTTATTCATAAACAATGCACAAGATATCCGAGGCCAACATGTCGCATTTCTTGCATCTTTCAGCTCACCGGCTGTCATTTTTGAGCAACTCTCTGTCATATTTGCACTCCCGAGGCTTTTTGTTGCCTCTTTCACATTGGTGTTACCTTTCTTTCCAACCGGTTCTTTTGAAAGAATGGAAGAAGAAGGAGATGTAGCTACTGCATTTACTATGGCAAGAATATTATCAAATATTCCTGTATCGAGAGGTGGTCCTACAAGCTTAGTTATTTATGACATACATGCTTTGCAGGTTGGTGTCTTAACAGAAAAAGCTTCAACTTTTTATCTTTGCTTAAATGCTCATGTTGCTTAAATGCTTAATTCAAGTTGGGATGTGCTTTCTGAAAGTGATTATGTGATATTAAATAATTAAAGTTAGTAATGGGATATGATGTTTGGCTGTCCCTTAAGTCGCAGTAAGAAGATAATCAATTGCAAAACACAAATCCAAACACTCCTTATGCTAAACTTTATAAAAATGTGGACCTTTTTGTTCTTTTGTATTTTCATTTCATTCTCTACAGTAATTGCTTCCTCTTTCAGATATATCATATATGTAAAGATTATTAATGTCTAGTCACTTTTTTGTATCTTTTCAGGAAAGATTTTACTTCAGTGACCATGTTTTGCCTTGTTTTGAGACTGGGATGCCTCTGTTGAAGCAGCGCCTGGACCAACTTCCTGATGTTAATAATGTTAGCACTTAGATATATTAATAATCTTTCATGTTACAGCGTACTCTTATGAATAATAATGTCTTTTGAGCATAAGGCATTTATGTCTTTTATATGGATCTTCAGGTTGTGATTGCCTTTCCAGATGATGGAGCTTGGAAGCGATTCCACAAACAGTTAGATCACTTTCCTACAGTGAGTGTAACTTTTTTCTTGAAAGATAAAGAAATATAAATCCCTATTTTCGTATTGCATGTTTAGAGGTTCAAAAGGATGGGTGGGGTAAATAGTCAAAACGATCGGATCAACCCAAGACACTTTTTTGGGGGGTATTTTACTCTAAATTATTACTTACTTAGTGCCTATTAAGATTAAAGTATTCAATAAAAATAAAAAATTCTGAATAAAATGGTTAAGAGATTCTATGGGGCTATGGTCTATGGGCTAAATATACTTTTTGGGCTACTTTTGACCTGTTAGAGATTAATTTTTTTTTTATTTTTTTTTTGCCTGAATGGCTGAATTGATCCATTCATAAGTAAATGTTCAAAGTTGTCACCTCTCCAGTGATTTGGTAATACAGGTTGTTTGTGCAAAAGTTCGTGAGGGTGATAAAAGGATAGTCCGACTGAAAGAGGGTGATCCTGCTGGTCGCCATGTAGTCATTGTTGATGATTTGGTGCAATCCGGAGGTACATTGATTGAATGCCAGGTACATTTTATCCCCGCTTTAACTTTCCTTTTGCATTCAAATGTTTTATGCCTATTTTTTTGATATACAAAACGGAAAATATTAATCAACTGGTGTATGCCGATGATCATATTGTTTCTCTGTTTGCTATACAGAAAGTCTTGGCAGCTCATGGAGCGACCAAGGTCAGTGCGTATGTCACTCATGCAGTGTTCCCGAAAAGATCATGGCAGAGATTTGTTTACACAACTGGTGGTAAGATCCCTAGCAGGCTAGCACTCTTTCATGATCATATATCCATGTATAAAATTTATTGGTATATGACATACTTTATTTGTCTTCAGAAAACTCGAAGAAGGCGTTTGAGTACTTCTGGATTACAGACTCGTGTGCTCCTACTGTTAAAGACATTGCAAATACAGCTCCCTTTGAAGTCCTAAGTCTAGCAGGATCTATTGCAGACGCACTTCAAATCTGATATAGTTGAGGTGTTTTAAACATGTGTTTGCTTGATCGAATTAATCAGTGACTTTGTAGAGGGCATACCATTACCCGAAGATTTTGACAATTTTTCTATCTTTTGAACAACCATGGTATGTGACATCTTTGGCTACCCTTGAGTCTTGATCATGTATCTTCAACAGGGTAAAAGTTTTGGGGTGTAATTTGGTTAGGCTATCATGTGGTGAAATGCAAGAAGGCAACTTAACTTCTTTCTAAACCCAAGAGCTGTAATACATGAATAGGGTGTCTCAAAATATAAACCTGGGTATATGTTGCTAGTTGATATTTTTTGATCTAACATGAGAGGTAAATTAAGCTCACCAAGATCCCTCTAGATATATGGTTGAGCTTTTGACATCATTTAGGTTGAATTGCTTTTCTGATAATCATGTTGTCCCAAGTTGATAATCATATTTTGTTAATTTGATTATTACTATATAAGAAAGCAATTTAACTAATCAAATTATATTTTACTTCCATAATCGTGAGTTACTTCTTTTTTTAGTTTTGCATATTAAACTAAAATTAAATCGCACAATATAAATTACCAATAATAGTTGAGATTTTAATATTCATCAGGTGAAATCGTTCATTAACTCCATATTGTCCCTAAAGTGAATCAGTTTTTATTGATCCGATTAGAACTAATGGAAGCTAATCCATGCCACTAACTCCAATTATGTAAATATCAAATACTATGATTAACAAAAACAATTAAATCAAAATATGTCTATAACGGGTTATCGGATGAAATTTTCCTAATTTAAGTTATCCGTGGAAGACGGGTCCTTTTGAATGTACACGGTATGACCAGGTTTCCCGTGACCATTTTCAAACCTTTCTATGGCTAGCTCCAAGATTGTTTCTAAATGTAGTTAATAAATTTATTAATAAATTTATGAATGACTTGCGTCAAATTGGGAAATCTAACGTGGTTAATATATATGCATAATGCATCTTAATCTTAAAAGATAAAATATAACTTTGAATTTTCTGCATATAAAAAAAATTATTTTAAAGAATTGAAAATGAAAAGTTAATTTGTCTTTTAGGCATTTTCAGAAGCTCTCAATGGTAAGGTAACCCAAAACGTATGAAATATTAACACCTCCAGAAATTAATGTAAAGGAATTCTTCACCATGAAATCAGAATATAGGAAAGGAAAGCTTTTGCCTTAACCAACGTATGAAATAATAATAATAAAAAAATAATAATAATAGAGATTTGTCCTCATAACCACTTTGGTCTTTTACAGTTATACTTGATCTTTAAAAATGATAAATGACAAAGTGTGGCTCGAAGCCAACATTACCAGAAACACTTTGTCATTCCATCAATCCAGTCATCAACACCAGGTCCGTACAAGATCATACACTCACTAAATTTCTACCTACCTAGACTAAAAATGAAAACCCCAAAATGTTAGAACCAACAGAAGCATCAGCAGTCGTAAAGTCAAACTAAAATGTCAGCTGTGACAAAATCAACGCAAAACAGATTCTTTTACAAAAGAACGACCACCTGACCTGCAAGTGACAAGATCAAAACAAGTAATCAGTTAAGGCAAAACTGAGGTTAGAGTCTAGAGATGGGTTGAGGACAGAGTGGGTAGATATTGTACTAGTCGAAGAAGGTCGCGGTTGGGTTGACCTCAGATATGCTGACAACATGTATGTTTGTTCGGCTATATCTCATTAATTTAAATAAAAACATGATTTGGGAGGTTTTATGAAGTGTTACAGTGTATGTAAACACTAAACACATTTAGGCTAAACTTTGACCCAGTTCTTTCTAAGCTAATTTTGCAGTTTACCTACTTGACCCACGGGATACATATTTAACCCTAATTAACCCACCCAATCATTCATGAGTAGTTGGGTCAAAATTGCCACCTTATCTTAGGCTATCGACACTAAGAGAACCAGTAACTCACGCATATTCAAGATGAATGTTCATGAACCGGGCATTCTCTTTGCGTTGTGTTAATGTAACAGAGCCATTAATAGCCTGATCTTGCTCAACGTCAATTGGATCGTAGAAGTATACCATTGTCTGTATCAGAAAATGGAAGAATTAATGAAAAGAATAGAAAAATAAAAGGCAAGTAGAGATAATAGTCTACCTGTTGCCAATGTGTAGGAGGATCCTCGGGTGCAGTGGAGAGAACAAGTGCATCATTGGGATTAGCCCGCTTCCTTCTATGACTGCCAGAAGGGGTTGTCTTGGTGGAACCGTCAATCAAGGATGGGGCATCAGGTCCACTAAACTCAACATCAAACCAAAACGCAAACCCATGAAAAGGAGCTGAAATAAAAGGGAACCATGCTTGATTAATAATCATGCCTCTGATTTTTCATGTAGAATGATTAAGTTCTATTTTAGTATGGTAGGGTGGATTATATGCATCATGCCATAGAAGGGACTTTACCCCGCATCATAGATTGAAACTTAAAACTTGTTGTAATTGATTCCAACTCTTGAATAGTGATGGTATAGCAATCCACATGCTTTACCTAGATAATAAGATGAGATGGTACAACAAATAATCATGAGTAATACTATGCATTTTTAATAAAAATTCGTATATCGCAGCATAAACCATGAATACATATTCTCTGTAACTGAAATTAGGTTGCCATAAAAGGCATACGACAGAAGACTTACCACGTGTGGCCATGTAAGAACATTTTCTCCACTAATTGTCTCCACAGATGGTTCTTCAAAGGCACACTGTTTGGCCAATGGCATTATCGGAGACACTGCAATAAACCAAATTTAGACTCACGCATACAATATAATAATACACTGGTCAAACTATAGAAAGAAGAATATGCAACAATAAACAACCTTGGGTAAAAAAGCAAACTAAGATATAACAAAACCATTATTTTTACAAGTATAGATAGGTTAGATTCATTTTAGTTTATCCTTTTACTCACTGTCAATTCCATAGACATTGCGCCAGAAGTCAATACTATCTCCATATCTGTCAGGATTTGTAACAGGGGCCATGTATAACTGCAGATAATACAAGAAAAAATGATAATATTACTTTTAAAATCTTGACTTAACTATACAGCAGTTGTAAATGCCAAAAAGTAAAAAAAAATAAAAAAGGTATACCACTGCATTTGAAGGAAGAATAAGACCACCAGGTTTTAACCAACGGTCTCTGGCAACAATAACACTCCCAAGCATACTCTACACAATACAACAACATATTAGATATGATATACAACCCAAAACTTGATACATTAAATGAAAAATTCAACGCTTGCCTCATAGAGAAGCATATAGCCCATCCACTCAGAAATGATAACATCGACCTCTTCATCAATTTGTACATCCTACCATGGGAAAAACAGAATGCTGTTACATGACATGATGAAAAACCTCATTTTTATTTGAATTTATAGAAACTTTTTGATCACCTTGCAAAGTATTGATGGACATTAAAATTGATAATAATTTGAATGATTGTATATAAGAAATAATTGGAACACTTTTCTACAATTACACCAAGAAACAAAATCACAATTTAAGTAGATGAGACAACTTGTTTTGTTTATGAATTGTACCTCAACACGTCCATGTAAAACAATGACTCTGTCAGAGAGGTTATTTGCCTTGACAACTTCCTTTGCCTGGTTCAAAATGTCAAAGAAACAACGGATTTCTAAGTCCTACCATGATGTAGCTCGCTAGGTAGCATGCGTGTGCACATGTATTTATCCATGTAGACAACAATTCACACAAACATTTAAACAATTCAATCAAAAAAAGAAACATAGAAAACATACCTGCAATGCTATCTCACTGGCATCCACAGCATAAACCTGGTAAATTTACAGTTCGTTGATTAATTCCGAAAGCCTTAGAAAGTTCCACAGACCATCAACAACGCAGAAACAACAGTGGCAACATAGATATAACTACTCAATAAAGCAGTATCTATAGCTTGAGTAATCTTACTCGTTTTGCGCCTGCCTGAGCGCAAAATATTGAGAGGATGCCTGTGCCGCAACCAACATCTACAACAACCTATGACATAAACAATTACAATTATTAATAAAAAATAACAAAAATGGCTGCAAAAGGAGGACCATTAAATCATTGTCAAAATACAAACAGTATGCACGATTGTCTCCACAACCATGATATTGTTAACCAAAATGTTAATCGGATTGAACTATACAGATTATTGTTTTTCAATAACTCATTGTGACATGAGCACAAAAAGGCTATTTCTATTAAGATAAATTACAAACACAAAAGTGTGAATTCATTACACTCAATCATGACTTATCACGATATCCATTGCCACAATCAAAAGAAAATAGGGCAAGGGAAAAAGTTAATCAACTACAAAAGCAAAACTACAGTATATCAACAATGTATCAATTAGACAACAACTAAGGATAAAACTACAGTTTTACCAGACTTCAGGTCCTTTATTCTATCTTTACTAAACATTCTATACAAATATATATGTCACGAAATATCAAACAAGATAGAAAACCAACCAGACAGAAACTTGTAGTAAAATAAGAAAGTCACAAGTCCACCAAACTTCCATCTCAAGATAACAAAATCCAATATGCACTTTACATAGGCTAAGCTGTTAATTACGCATTCAATATAGATGCAATATCTATCTATAAAACAGAAAACCTTGTATATCTACTTACTTTGCCTTCGATATGACTCTGATGTTGTAAAATGGCTGTCCTGTATGTTTCTGTCCGCACACGATCCTGCAGAGGAAAGAGATATGACAGTATAAAAACCAAGTGGAAGTACAAGAATGTAAAAAAAGTAAGCATTGGAGAATAACACCCATTGATGAAATTAATGATTGCTTGAAGAATGATAACAGAAATTGTATATTATACTCTACATAACCAAACTTAATCCATGCTTACACAGTTAAATTAATTTCTTAATGAAAAATAAGTTTTAACTGACCTCAAGTTTTAATAGACAGCCTAAGAAGTATATAAGTGAGTATTATCTTCTCATTATGATCTACATAATGCACGAAGCAAATACGAAGTAGCAATGAACTTAATATTCATATTAAAACTCCACCAGATGCCATATCAAAAGCTATCTAGCATCAGCCTTATATCGGTTCAGAATCAAACTTCGGTCAAGGATCAATATTTGAAATTTCGGTTATTGCGGTGGGATTTCAGTGGTATTTCGGTAATTTAATATTATGCAATATCAATATATATATATATATATATATAATTAATATTTACATCTTAATCGAAATATCAAATGTCAAGCTTAAAAGTGTTAATATTTGATAGATTAGTGTTAATACTTGCAGAAAATTAGTGTTTATTATGTTGTGTTTAAGTATGGAAAGAAAAAAGAACATGGAATACCGAAATACCACCGAAACTTGCACCGATTTCATTGGGATTTCGGTTTGAACGAAAATATCGGGACCAAAATTCTAGAAGAGGACCGAGAGCAGAAATACCACCGAAATTTACTACACAGTCAACATGTTTCCAATGTACCATATCACGCCTGATCCAATTCAGGATAAGATAATACTATTCTACAAGTAATTCTCCAAAAAACAAGAAGTAACATGCTTGACAGTTTATATAGGGAACCTAAAACAGGTAGAACAGATTTAAAACCATATGAAGTGGCAAAGTAGCAATCAAATCCTATACTTAAGAATGAAGATGTGCTCAAAAGTTGAAATGCATCTAGAAGTGTCGTCTCTCCAATCGCCATTGATCTAGAATGCAGAGAGAACAGGTTTCAGATCTCCTAATGATTCAACAATAGGCAACCATTGTTCCAAATGTTTAAAGCATCAAATTTGCACAAAGTAACCCATAGCATGGCTGCTTAACTTGGAAAGAAAGGTATTCGGGTATTTCACTATCACCAATAAAGCTTCTAACTTTACCGTCACAAAACTGTAATTTAGGCGTTCTTTGTTAATAAACATCCTAAGATAACGTCCTCGGGGTGGACACCACATATCTTGGCAAGCATTTACCTTTCTTCTTCTTACCCACAAATAACATTAGAATTCGTGTATATTATCCGTCATTGCTAACCGACATAACTTAATCTATAAATACCAGATACTTCCTCCTATCTTACACCACTCCAAACCCTAAATATTTACACAGTAATAGTCAAAAGACCTCCTTCACAAATAGTACACACAAAGTAGATGAACAAAATCAACAATGCAGGCAGATAAATTTATAAATATATCTATATGTAAATATCTATATCTATCTATCAGAAGACAAAATGATAAAAAAGATTTGACCTTGATCATTTCTTCATGAATACCAACATGAGAGTAAGATTGAAAATAAGCTTTATCAAACTCCGTACACGGCGGTGGTGTATCTATATCTTGTTGTGGAAGTCTGCGATACCTTCCGCCGCCCTGACCGGGCTTCCGTGACCGGAAATGTGTCATTCCGCCGCTGTCGCCGGAGGTCTGGTTGTTGTGGTTGCCGTTACTGTAACCGCCGTCCGCTGGTGACCTAGACATCCCTTCCATCTCAGTTAAAAAAAATTTTCTTGGGCTGAGCCCTGAAAAGACTGAAGTGTGTGTGTATTTAATAATTTATGCTCTCTGGCCGGGAAACTACATACAAAGGGAAATCCTGTACGTATGATAAATTTTTCCGGGGTAATTAAGTTAATAAATAATTATCGTACCTTCAAATAATTTTCAAAAATAAAGGGGCTTGATTTTTTTTGAAAAAGTGTATAAATGGCTAACACCCCCTACTTTGACTTGCCCACGCCGGGTTCGAATTCTGGCAATGCCCTAAAGAGCTTGCTCTACCATGTATAGATGGGTATAACATTGTTAAGACCCCTTACCACATTTGCATGTGTCAAATTTTGAACTCATGACCTCCTAAGACTATAAGGAGTGGAGGGACTTTGGGGCTCCCCACACGGGGGGACTTCCGTCATGTGGCGGGGCTCCCCCAAAGAGATGCCCCTCCTTTTTCTTGGAGTGAGACATCTCTTTGGGAGCCTCCTTTATTTTTTTATTTTTTTTTTTTTTTGTTTTTGTTTTTATAAATAAAAATATAAGTAATATAATAAATAATATATATAAATAATATATAACTTATAATACATTATATAAATATAAAAAACACACCAAACATTTTATTTAAAATAAAAGACACACATTACATGCTAATTAATTATAAAAAACTAATACTAGTTAACATGAAAACATAAAACTACTCATCGTCGTCACTAACGTATTCATTTAGGTTGTCATCGCTATCGTATTCGGGCTGTGAGCGACACGTCCCTTGTTCGCCCATACATGATCAACCAAATCCGCTTTCAACATATTGTGTACTTTCCTGTTTCGAACCGCTACCCCATTTTCAATACGTTGTTCAATCGGCGTTTGTTGCATCCAATATGTCGGGTCCAACGTAGGGTCTTTCGGGTTAAAGTCTTGACAGAAAGCTTTGTCTTCGTCCTGTAAGATCATGTTATGCAAGATTATACAAGCATATATCACATCAATCATGGTCTCCTTTTTCCAATATCGTGCCGGATAACGTATAACATGCCATCTTTTTTTGAGTACACCGAACGCTCTCTCAATAGACTTGCGCAACGACTCCTGCTTACGCTTAAAAAAGGTGCAATATATTGTGCAAAAAACCAATAAATAAACCGTAATAAAAACGGAATATGATGTGGCAAAATCAGAATAATAGTAAAAGGTGTTACGCCTTTAATATTGTATATAATAGCCCAGAAGCCCAACAAACTTACATTGTTATAAAAGCCCAAATTAACCAATAATGGTACATAATGGTACGGTGGCCCATCACTATTCATCCTTCGTATTATATATCGTGCAAAAAACCAATAAATAAACCGTAATAAAAAGCACGAACGGAATACGATGTGACAAAATCCGAATAATAGTAAGAGGTGTTACGCCTTTAATATTGTATATAATAGCCCAGAAGCCCAACAAACTTACATTGTTATAAAAGCCCATTAAAATTAACTGGGCCACCTAGGACAGTGGCCCATCACTATTCATCCTTCGTATTGTCTTAATATAAAGATATAATATGTATTGATTTATGTAGTTAAATTAACTTTCACATATCTATAATACCTAATTGAATATAAGTCATTTTTGAAAATCTCAAATAAAGAATTGAACTACCTAAAATATTCATCTCCTTTATTCGTTAATTTAAATTACAACATAAAATTCTCAATTCTTAAAATAACTACACTACCTCTTTTGACATCAATTACTTTTACATTTACCACCACGCCACCGCTGCCGCCGCCACCCCGCGTCTCTACCATCATTGTCACCGCATTGCGCTGACATATGACTCGTTATGCAATATGTGGTTATATATTGCCAGTAAGTTTTGTAGCTGGAAAATTTATTAATGTTTTGTTCTTGATAATTTATTCTATTATAGAGAACACATGAGTGATCTCACCCTTGTATGATGAGTTGGAGGTGATTCGAAATATGTGTACACTAGGTCCCTAGGTCCACCAAAATTTTATGGTTAATCCGGCCCTGATATTCAAATACATACTCGTTAAACTGTTAAAGTAAGACTTAAATAACCATTGATGTGTACACTTTTAGTCATTCCATATATCACCTTGTGTTACATAATATTGTTGGAAATTACAATTGGTGGTTAATTATTTTGCAATACTAGTTCTAAGAGAACAATAATCTGCATTCAGCATGTCCAATGCATTAAACATATTGGCATGGCTATGCACAGTTAAGGCTGGTTCCATCTTATCTATTTATACATTCAGGGAAAACAAGACCATGTTTTTTCGAATCAAATAGCAATATAACCTCTAAAAAAGTCTCATAAACATGTGATGCTCCTGCATCAAATGTAAAATTCATCTCTACTTGATATTTGTTTTTTTTTGCTTTGAGTGGATCACGTTATTGAAGGGAAGCCACAAAGGTTAAGAAATTGTAACTGTGGATAACAAGAAGGTTCATCTCAGAAATTGACCAAACTTTTTGCAGGGTGTAAAGGTTTGGATTGGTTCTGGTCAATTTGATTGCAATTGAAATTAGTAACTCTTACTGACAGTTTTGGTTGGTTTAAGCTCATTTTGGGTGAATCCACATATATTCTCATCAATTTATGTATGTCTGGTTTATTTTAGTTCCCATAGGTTCAGTCTGGGTTAGCTAAAGTCTACTCAGATTAGCTCGGTTTAAGTTTTGTTTAAAATCTACATAAATCTGCCAGTACAGAAGATTTAGAGACAAGACAAGATAGCCAGAACTCCTTTTATATTGTAAGAAACTCTACAATGTACATTCCATTTTATTTGTAAGAAACTCCACAATGTACATTTCTTTATTCTTCACCTTTTAACTACAAATTGAGGGGGGGGGGGGGGGGGGGGGGGGGGGGGGGGGGGGGGGGAATGATATATGCCCAACAAAACGTAAGTAATGTCCATATAGAAAACCTAATTCTATGATCACCAAGTTATGTGATTTGATGAACTTCCCAGCCAAAACATATGCACAGAAGAAAGAACTTGAAATAGCAGATCCACTCATCTAACTTTCTGGTATAGGATCCAATGGTCCCTGAGATAATTGGAAAAAAAATATGCATTTAGTTCACAGATCCGTCTAGTAGAAAGGTAAACCGCAAGAATATTAGATTATTTACCTGAGGAGATGGTAACTCATTGTCTTTGTCAGTACTCCGGTCACTGGCAGATATGCTGGGAGACGGGCTATGAGGGTTCCACCGCGTAGGCGTGCTTTTGTTAGACACAGAAGGCAATGTACGCACTAGCCATGAGTCTGATGGTGATTTTGGCAATGGAGGGGCTGCAGGGCGTTCAAATAGCTTGCTATCAGAAGCTTTCAGATCTTGATCAGCATCCACTTCTGCATTGTATTCAGGATCTTTCCAGTAGCTTGCTTGTGCTTTTGTTTTCATACTATGTGGTGAGTCATCAGCAAGCATATCTGATTCCAACGACCCATTGGAGTTGGACTGCAGTTTACTAAATGATGAAGGCGAATATCCATTTGGTGATTTAACGACTTGCACAGTATCCACATAAAGGGTCTTCTCAACTATCATATCTTGACAATCAGTTTCCTTCCCATTCTGACCATCTAGTAATTCCTTAAAGGTTAAGCCTTTCTTCACTGAATACGAGCTGTTCTGTTTAGGAACAGTAGATCGAAGAGGTTCACTACGACTGACGTCAGATCCCTGCAGCCGATTATAAAGTTTCGATCCTTCCAGTTTTGTCGTTTCAAGGGACTCGCTCTTCGAAACAAAATTAAAAGATCTATGCTCGTATGTTCCTATCCTGGCAGGCTAAAATAAAAGGATCACCATACTTGATTAGTATTCTGCAATGATTAATCAGATAAACAATCATAATACAAAGTAACATCAATAAGATACCTCATTATCAGATCCGCTGAAAGAGCTAAAAGTAGATGAGCTAGCCTGAGTTCTACTAGCAGGAGACATCGGTACCTTTGTCCTCATACACATTCCATGAACAGGATTTGCAGAGCGAAAACTTGGAATCAATCCACAAAATTTAAACGAGTGATTTCCATGTTCATGATAATCAGAATCACTATCAGAATCATCTTTTTCTTTATCATGAGCAACATCCTCCAAAAAGTTAGGTCCATATCTAAGCTGCTGCTGCTTCTTCTCACTATCCACATTCACCAACTTCTTAACCTCTCGTGGCTTCTCTTTTACAACGGGTTTCTTGAAAGTATGTTGAGGAACATCTACCACCATCGCCTTTGCAGCAGGAATAAACCGACCCATCATGAATTCACGCTGTTTTGGATCATCCGGACGAATCCCAGACGGTTTCACATCTGACCCAGTACCACTTACACCACTCACACTACAATTATAAAAAGATGTTTCACCCCTTGAAAGTGTATCAAGTGCATCCATAAACGTTTCACTTTCATCATCTGCATCATTGTCTTCATCACCATGATCATTCATCGAATCAGAACTTTGTTTCAACGCTGATGCCACACTTTCAAACCTAGTCAACGTAGGCACACTAATATCCAACTCTTTCTTTTTCGGTTTAAAAAACCAACCAGGAGGAAGCTTAGGAAGACCAGGAGAGTCTTCCTTTTTGTGAACTTGCTTATTACTATTATTCTTATTATCATTCTTGGGTTTTCCAGGACTATGTTCCCACCCAAAAGGAACACTCCCTGTGTTCATCATTGGATCTACATTCAAATTACTTAAACAAGATTCCATCATTGGCCTAACTGGAACTCGATTTTCGTTTCTTCTATACTCATTCTTCGGTGAGGCTGGAACCCGCCTCACCGACAAAAGTGGCCGGCCAATATTCAACTGATTATTTTCCATATCACACAATATTCTGCAAGTATACAATAATAAATTCATCACTATCTTTCCAATTAATTTCCCATTTAATCATGATATAAAAATGCAGACCCAAATTAGCCTCAAATTTACATATAATTTTCAATCATTAATCATATCCCTTTTCACTAACCTGTGGTTTCAACTTTCAAGAACTAAACCCTACATATACATATACATAAATATATTGTGTGTATATATATATATATATATATATATATATATTGATGAATATAATTTGATTTGAATGTCAACTGATGAATATAACTAACTCAAAACTGATCAATAACATGATAAATACATATATATTTATAAATCTTTAAACATTCTTGGCCTAGATTTCTTAAAGAATCACTAATAAAAACAATAATAATAATGAAGAAGAAGAAGAAATAGATATAGATATACCTGAAAAAGATGAAGAAGTTTAGTGAATAAACTGAAACAGTAAAAGAGTAAGTCAGTCAGCGGATTTTGACTTGCAGAAATCAAAAAGGATATTAGTGTGTGTATTATTTTATGAGAATGAATGAATGAAACAATGAATGAATAATATTTTTTTCGTCGTTATTTAACTGAAAGAGTGAGTGTGTGTGTATGTATAGGTTGTATGTATAGGTGGGTATGAGAGAGGGGGGTGATCAGGTGAGGGCGGTTTCATGCATTAAATTCTTTGTTAGAAGGAGGGAGTAGATCTATGGATCTCTTGTTTACTCTGCCTCTCTCATTTATGTTAGTCAACACAAAGCCCGTTGCCCTTTCTTTTTCTTTCTTTCTTCTTTTTTCCCTTTTAACAAATTACTCGTATTATTATTATTATTATTATTATTTTTAATAAGAAAATAAATTAAATAATAATAAGAAGCCAATGAAAAAAATAAACATAAGTTAAAACGCATGACTAAAAAAACCAAAAAATAAAACTCAAAATAGTAAAATTAAGTAACTCTAATGACGTCTTTCACGGATTTTTGGTCTCAATATCGTCTTTTTGAAGACGTATGAGAGAGGTTGAGATGTAGACAGTCTTACCCGAGGTAGAGAGAGTGATTCCAAATTCTACCAAAGGTAGAAAATGACCTTCAGCCTTGCTGGACATAAAGATCGAACCCTTGACCTCTGTCTCTGAAGGCAGTGGCTCCAACCGCTTGATTCAACCCAGTTGGTTAAGATAGTAAAATTCTAAAACAAAAAAAAAATCAACCTTGCTTAAAAACATGAACCAAAAAACTATTTAAATTAATTTAAAAAAATCAGACAAACAGTCTGACGAAAGCTAGATACGATAATTGTACATCATTATAAATAAACATTAGATAAAAACATGACTAAATGAAAAATAAAAAATAAAACCATTGACAAATTTTAGATACGGTTAATTGTATAAAGAAAAAAATGAAAACTAAACATTAGATAAAACACATGATCAAGAAAAGAAAAGACCTAAACACACGATTGTTGTCAACATGATTCATTGTACAATAGAAAAAATAAAACTGACTCTCTTTATTAAGAGAGAAGGTTGTGAACCATAGATGGGGAGGTGGCATACTCTCGGTTCCGCCACGTCACACCTTGTATTATCTTTCGATGTATTATCTTTCATCATGTCGTATTCTGTTTAAGTTTTTTTGTTTGGTTTCTCACCCAAATTTTTCTCCCTTTTGTTTGTCGCTAATATATTGGAAACTTTGAATCAATTTTTGGTTTTTCTTTGTTGTGGACGAAGTGAACAAAGAGTGAACAACTTCAATCAACTTTTGGGTTCTTCTTTTATGAACGGAGTAAACAGTACAAGCGATGTGGCACCATTTGGATTTTGTCACATCGCACCCTGCACTTTTGTGAGTAATTCCGATAAAAATAGAAATGTTTATAGAATATTTAAGGGCCGAGACTCGAGAGCATAGGGGTTCAAATTTTAATTTCTCAAAATACATATATATAGGAAAAAGAAATGTTTTAATTAAAAAGCAAAACCAAAAGGTTAGCAGACAGGAGTGACAACGACTCGCAAGGACGAGGCCATATTCCATACCATAGGACAAGGGTAAGAGGGGACTCTAGGGTCGACGACCCAATGTTGTTGGGTCAACAATTCAGAGTTTTAAACTATTACTAAAATCTATCTAAAGATATTTACTAGCAAACTTTTTAAAATTAAAACATGTTATTCTTTGATAAAAAAAAATGAATAGGTATTTATCATTTGTGTAGAGGTGTAAGTGACTCGTGCTAAAACTTGAGCTTCCCTAAAACAAGTTCTGACACATTTAGTTTAAGAAAACTAAAACTTCGACTTGTTTCGACCATTTTCAGATAAAAAAAAATAAAATTCACTCATGATTAATGGTTGAAACGTTTGAATATATAATTGAGTTTAGCGTATGAAACTCGAACTCTAATTCGCTTATAACATAACTCCCAAGGTAGTCTCGAACTTTGAACTAGTCTTGCCTTTAGCGGCTCATATATATATACTCTTATGTTATGTTATATACACGTGAGGAAGGCGTTAATGGTTTTTTATAACTAATGAAATGTGTGGTGTTTTTATTTAATAACGAAGATTAAATAATGGTAAAGTAATTTTCTAGTCTGACGCTGATGGTTGGAAAATATATGGGTTCGGTATAATATAAGTGTGATTCCCAATGCCGTCTTCCACGGGCATTGAGTCCCAATACCGTCTTCAACGGTGTGTAAAAGAGGTTGAGATGTAGACCCTACCAAAGGTAGAGAGTGTGCTTTTAGTATCTAGAAAGAATGTAACCTTGACATTGTCTACTCTTAATGATTGGCACTAGTAATAATAAACTAATAAATAAATACTTAACGTAACCTTGACATTGGAACCGGCCACGGAAAAAAACTCAGTTAGACCGCTACACGTGAATTATTCACCTTCGTACTTCTATTAATTTAGCATGTTATACAAAACTACTCAAGCGTACCCTACTATAAAATGATTCTAAATCAAGAAATCGTAACTTACCGAAAACCACTAAAGACCTCTGGATTCTGTTATTTTGAGCTGGCGAGTAGACAAATCCAGCAAGTAATAAGTAAAAAAGAAGTAACACACAAATCTATTAAAACTTCAAAGATAATGCGAACCGATGGTAAATAACTGGACACTATTATCATGTTTGTATATGCAGGGGAAGTCTGAAAAACCAAGAAAATACATTATTGTCCTTCAGCATCTATATAAACATAGCTAATTCTCACCTCAGATGCTGCCCAATTTAAAATGTTTAAATCTTTCATATGAAAAGTTTCAAGTCTTGATAACACGACCTTTGTACTTACCCCTCCGAATCACGAAATCATCAGGGGGTTGAAATTCTTCTAACCAAGCAACTTCTGAGCATATTTCACCATTTACTTCAATTGTACCTTCAAGGGTGAGTTTTGTGTCAAATCAAAATGAATAAAAGTTTGAGTACGACTGTTGATACCAAAGGTACCATTTTTCAACTTCTTGGTAATAAGTCATTTTATACTTTGTGTTATTTACCAGGTAGATCTACCCCGGTTTGACGCCGGAAATACGAGCAGTGCCGACCATCGTCGGAAGAATAAGGTGGTGACAAGATGTCAAAGATGGCAACAGGAGTTATGGCATGAAAACAATGGATGTTGCCACCAGTAGTTGGGTAGAGTATTGTGGTCCCACAAGGAGCGGTCATCACAGTATCCTTTACAAGTTTCGCAGGTCTTGCTGAAGTAAAAATGAAACAAACCAACCAGTTAGAATGAAGTACCCAACTTTGACTTTTTCTATTGTCACGTGACGTGCTTTCAGTTGCATACTCAACGAAAAGTTTTATCTATACAGTATTCCAATTTTAACCGGATTAACTAAAGATAAATGTGCAGTTTGGAACAAGGCAGAAGACAACTTAACGGGAGAAAAAAAATACATAAATCATCTTAATATTATTATGTAAAGTGATTTAGATAAAACCAAACAGAAAAGAATCAAGCGGAATGGGTATACGAAAGTATAAGTGGATAATTAATAGTAAACCTACTGATTTTAGTTCGCACCTAAAGAAGCGCAAATACAGTTACCTTTTTAGAGTATCAGATTTGTCTATTATGCGGTCTTTATACAGCTAGCAACCTAAATCAATCGTCCTTCGGATAAGATAATGAATTTCTCTCACAAAAGACTTGCATTTCCATGGTTTACCAAAATTAGAAAACAGAACTTTTACCTGTGGTCTTATGTTTGATGATAAGATCCACTTCTATAATTCCATCTATTATCTATATATCTAATCTCTGAAGAAATAATACAGAGTCATGGCTCCATTTATTCCTATATCTAAACTTACCTATTTTCCCATCATACTTATACTTATTGGTAAATAACTGATGATGTTGATGATTAAGGCTCACAAGAATACAAAATTCCTCAGTTTGTTACTATTAAGGGTATTAACTAAGATCCCCAAGGATTTTTTTTTTTTTTTTTAACAAGATGAACTGAAAAACGGTTTATAATATAGATTTTGGCATAGCGGTTAGTCATCAGTGGCGATTCAAACAAGATTAAATCAGCATATTCTTATTCCTTCACACTATAAAGCAGTATACAGAGGTTTTCTTAGAGACATAATACCTTGAGATGTATCAGACGATGAGGGTTCACCAAGCCAATCATATGATTTTACATGCATTGATCCATAAAGGAGCTTGCTAAAAACGGTCATTCCAGGATGATTATGAAGAGGAATGATAGAGGAAGATGGCATGCAGAATATCCCCATCTGGAAAAGAAAAAAATGTATCAAGAATTCAAGATTAGGTCTCGTATGTATCAAAAAGTGAAATTTCAAGTTGTAACTTACGGAGAAGCTGTCTGACTCGTGAATATGAATATACTTAATCGGTGGCAAAGATCGATCGGCCCCGTTGCGATCATTAATGGGACCTGTCCAGTTACGTACCAACTGTGCTTCCTGCTCCAGCCCAACATCTGAAGGCTTGATTTTATCTGGAAGGGGACGAAGGGGTACAATGGTCAGAAATCATCAGATCCAGAGCCATAATATATATATATATATATATACATATACACATATACAGATATATTTGTGTGTAAATAAAACTATTAATATCATGTATGTATGTGTGTGTGCGTGCCATGCATGCATATACGTATATCCTCGAACATGACAGATGATGAGATGAGTGCTAATTAGTATAATTGACATAGCACCATGCATCGCTTTTGGTAACAAGATTTTGGAGTATAATCAACACACATGAAAAATCAAACAAAATACAACCGAAAAGTACATTTGCATGATTTTATATCATATATGACTAGACAAGATGACTAACTTTCAATGATCTTATTACTAGCAATCAAGGTAGTTTCCAGATATCAGTATCTTCTATTAAACAAGGACAAGTAGGGCAGTTATTCTTTATGGCAATTGATGAAAAACTCCTATTGGCTTGGGCTGCGGACAGACGGAAAGTAATTCAATCAAAGGAATTCCATCTATGGCACCTGAAGGGTGGAAAAACTATTTAACTTATCAAGATTAAAGGCTTAATCTCCATAGAAACACCGAATAGAAAGACAGAACATGTAGGAGACTTCCATTGCGGATTGAAGCTACGACATCTATAATTACCAAGAAGCTTACGGTGATACTTGACAAGATATAAATATAGTATCAAAAGAGTAAATGTTCTCCTATACCTCCTAAGTGTATTTGCAGTTTAGTTATTATTAGGTTTTAAGAGAATGACCTAAATCTATCCAACAATCCTTAATGTTAATAATATGACGTCTTTAAGTTACAACTATCACCTTAAAGACACATTCAAACATGCCAACCCAGTTTACCAGAATAACCGATGTAGATCCCATAAGTCACTTAAGCAGGTCAGAACTATCGCATTAAAGTGGCAGAAGTAGAATCAATAGTTTCTAAAAAAAAACTACGCAATCGGTTGATATTTATAACAAACATGTAGCACGCGGCATCATGCCTCAGGTAATAACTGATCCTACAACCTCTTGGTTGTTAAAACTAAGGATTTATGATCCAATATTTTTTGCTTTTTTCCTTCATTCTGTGTCATGTAAAGTATTCTGTAAGGACTTTTGTGTGTTCTATGTCTATAGCGATAACTTTTAAGACAATCTGGCAAATATAATCAAAATGTTCAATATTTCACAAGTATTGTAACTGACACAGCTATTTATGAAGGCAAGTGAACTGTAGTAATTATTCTTGGAGTGGATATATACTTCCCATATGAGTAGATGGAAGAATCACTACAGCTAACTTGTACTTTATCCAACATTTGATACGATGTTCATATGTAATAAAAAAAAACACTACTGTCACGAAACCATTCTAAAATAAGATCTAAAATGTACGGGGATATTAGATATGTAAACAGTAGTATCAGAGGGAACAATAAAAATGATAACGATACACGTGAACACCATATTGTCCCGTTTTTTACCAAAATTATGGGAATGAAATTAATGTAACTTGAACAAACATAACAAGACGTCATCGACAAGCCAAATCATCTCGCATGTTTATTTAAAGGGGAAAAAAAGTAAGGTTACAAAACTGATATCAACAAGAATTTAAATGATTGAAGAAAAACCAAGAAGTAAATACAGAGCATTGATACATACCTAAGAGAGAACGTATTTTCTCAGAAGTATCTTCTGAGGCAGGTCCATTGGGAGATAAAGACGCTTTACATGCATTATAAAGCTTCTGAATTTGAGGCATAATTAACAAAGACGTTGCAAAACAGAAGCTAAGATAACGATCCTCCTTCAGCAGGAATCTTGTCTATTACAAAAACTGAAATTGATGCCTAACACCAGACGGAAAAAGGTGCTCTAATACAACGAAGCCCCTTTGTAAGAAACGTTTTGCAATGAACCAGGATCACAGTTGGTTAATTGAATCTTACAATGTTGACCAACTTCACTACGGTATATCCACATCTGCATTAATTGGTAAGAAACAGCATATTTTCACCACTGCATATTCAAAAGAAAATCAAACAATTATTTATCAGCTCAAATCCTACTGAATTATTAACTATTCATACACATCATCAACCTCAATTAAAAACCATTCCTCGTAATATAAACGATACTTAAATACAGTGCACTTTAATTCAGACATTTTCGGAAAACTCAACCATATCCATCATTCGAGTGATATAAATTACCAACAACCTATCTACAATATCGAATTTATTCGATATTCCCAAATATTGAATAAAACAGTTATCTTACGTGATCCGTCAATTTAAAACAACAATCTTAAAATTAAGAAGAGGGATGTCAAACTTTGAACCGTATCTTGCTTTAATAACATCAATTGATCTACTAACAGAACAACCAAACACACCTATTCATTTCCATAAAATTTTAAAAAACGACACACAAAAAATGTGCTACACACCTCACATTACACACACATCATCCACTTTCTCTCCTCTCTTCCCCTCTTTAACGGAAAAAAAAAAAGTGCATACCCGCCACTACTTTTCCCTTTTGCGTTTTACATACCATCCTTTTGCGTTTTACATACCACCGCAGCATTGCACAGGTACAAGGCTACTAGGCTAGTATATATTTCACAAGGTAAATAAACAATTTCAAAAAAAAAAGGTGAAAATTAACAGAAATAAAAAAAAAGTTTTCATTCTATATTGATGAACCAAAAAACTCTACAAATACATATAAAGATTGTAACTTTTGCAGTCTAAAAACCATTTATGAAACAAAAATCCAAAAAATAATGCAAATTAAATACATGAAATTAAAAAATGTTAGCGTAAAACCTAAGAGAATGGAATAAAAAAAACCTAATACAATAAAAAGCTACCAACTTTAAAATAATTAATTAACGAAAATTCAAATTGATTAAAGAATACGCATAATTAACAATTAAATTACAATAATTATGAATCAAATTGAATATACCTTGGGCAAAAATCGGAGCTGTGAAAAAGGGGGGATTTTAGATAATATAAAATTAAGAAATGAAATAGATATATGTATGTATGTATGTATGTATGTATGTATCGGTTACAAGTGTGGATTCCGGCGGGGAGCGGCGACGGATTTGCCCAGATGAAGTTCCGTTGCACTGCCAACAAATGGCAGTACTAAATAAAAAGAGATATTTATATAGTGACAAACTAAAGAATTTGATACCAAATTTAATTTAATTTCATTACACATTTACACCCAATGTCCAATTTTATTTAGATCGAATTCGTTATGATATGTGTGACAAAAACCGGGATTTCCTAACGGTTCGAACCTATATCTCTTGTCAAAGAAATGGAGTCATCAACCAAGTTAGGTGACACATACGTTATCTTAACTAGATACCGCGCAATGCGGCGGTGGTGGTGGCGAAGGGTGGTGGTGGCTGCGGTGGCGGTAACAGAGTGATTATTAATGTAAAGGTAATTGATGTAAAAGGAGGTAGTGTAGTTATTTTAAGGGTTAAATGATGTATGTTGTAAATAAATTTCATTAAGAGTATTATAATAATATTTAAATTAGTGAAAAAGGGAGAGAAATATTTTGGATAGATAGAGTTAGAAAATATATTAGGGATATTTTATTGTAACACATCATGCAATTTATTGGTAAGTCATTCATTATATCTGACAAACTTGTCATTTAGCTCTTTCTTTATTTGTTGGTATCTTAATTATGGTGAAAACTCGGTCAACGACTTGGTCGCTTGTAAAACTCGGTCAAACTCGCCTGGATCGGTCAAGAATCGGCCGGATCGGTCAAGAATCGGCCGGATCGGTCAAGAATCGGCCGGATCGGTCAAGAATCGGCCGAATCGGGTGAAAACTCGGTCAACGACTTGGTCGCTTGTAAAACTCGGTCAAACTCGCCTGGATCGGTCAAGAATCGGCCGGATCGGTCAAGAATCGGCCGGATCGGGTCAAAACTCGGGTCAACTTTGGTCAAAAAAAATTTTTTGTTTTTTTAAAAAAAAAAAATCCTAAATTGGTTTAAGTTTATATTTTTAATGAATGAAGTTTGAACTTTGAAGTATTGTATTAAAGTTTCTAAACAATTATCTTTTAAGTTTGAAGTTTATTCCATATAATTTCAAAAACTATAAATTTTCTATATAAAAACCTGATCCGGGTTCTCCCCGATTCCGATCCGAGTTTTTAAAAACTCGTGACTCCCCCCTCGCCGATCCGATCCCGAGTCACGAGTTCTCCAACCTTGGTTACAGAAGGAAAATGTTTAATCCTTTTAACTAAATAGTCTAAAAATCCTGCTAATTATAAGATGATGACAAGTGACAAAATCAAAGGATAAGATCAGGAAATAGAATAAATGGATTACACTTGTCATGATTTAAGATTATTAGAGGATTATTAGGCTAAATTTTAGGAGGATATATCATTTCTTAAAACAAAACTTCGTATATGCCTACAAGTAATAGCATCGCATTACATTTATAAAAAAAAATTATAAATAAATTGGAAAAATCAACTTAATATCTTTTCAACAATTTGATTATGACACTTCATTAAGTCAAAGGATCAAAGTAAAAGATAAAATTAATGAATTATACTTGTTATATAATCAAGTTTTTAGAAATTCACTGATTTTTTTGAAACAAATATTATTTGCTATAATATATCTTTATTATTATTCGTGGAAGTCAATAATAACTTCTATGAATATTAATATATATTATATGTGCTCAAACTAAACTAACCGGCCATTAAAAGAAAATAGATGATATTGGTGTCATTATTTTTGATAGATCTATCATAATTGTGCATTAATACTTTGTATAATCAACTATACCATCTTTAGAGGGTGTTTGGAATTACGTTTGAAGTGATTATCTGATTATTGCGTTTGTAAAACGCAAATAATCTAAAAAAGTGTTTGTATGAAAAAGTGATTATCTGCTATGAAAACGCAATTTTGGAGAAGCATGCACATAGCTGTTTTTTCAAAATGCAATTTTGAAAACGCATAATCTATTTTGAAAACGCAAAATCTGTTTTGTAATCGCAATAACAAACACACCCTTAGTACATCTATCAAAAATGATGATAACGATATCAATTTTTTAAAAGAAATATGTGGGTCATAACTTTAGAACCGGAGGGTTTGACTTCCCTAAGCCATCTACATTTTCATCCTTTTATCGTTTTCGTCATTACCTGAAACTGTTTATTTATAATTATTATTTTGTTTTTTGTTTTTTTCTAGTGTTCATTTATTGTTTTATTTTTTTTTCCCTTTTTCCAACCAAAACAATATTTATTTATAAAATTATTTTTATTAATCTTTATTACAAATCTATATTGTTTATAAAAATAGCAAACTTTTAAATTAACGAATTTCAAAAAATAGGTGGGTCATAACTTAAAGTTGGGTTTGACTTCTCGAGCCATTACATATTCATTTCTTTTTGTTGTTTTCGTCTTTATCTTAATTTGTCTTTTTGTAATTTTTATTTTATTTTATTTTTCTAGTTTTCCATTTGATAATTGATATTAGTGCTACACTTTTTGATTATTTTACCACATTTGTGTAATTGATTTTTGTACATTTAGTAATGATACTTGTACAGTGTGGTAAGAATATTAAAAGAGTTGGTACAAATATCACACCCCTTTCCATTTATTGTTTTATGTTTTGTTATGCTTTTTGTTTTTTATTTTCTTTTTCCAACCAAAACATTATTGATTTATAAAATTATTTTCATTAATCAATATTACAAATCTATATTGTTTATAAACATAACAAATATCCACATTTTCATTGTAACATCCCAAACTTTTATTAACGTTTGACTAAAGTCGTTAAGTCAATATTATGTGTCCGTTAAGTCTATTGCTAGATTTAATGCTTATATGTGGTTTATGTGTTATATATGTGGGACTTGAAAGTCTTGATGCATGATATGAAAATATGTTTATGAAGTAATTATATGCCTATTAGGAGTGATTAACGAAGTATTTAGGTAGTATATGGTCCTTTGAGGAGTTTTTGACTAGTAATGAGCTATATGGAAGCCTAGGGACCAAATTTGACATATGGTGAAACTCAAAAACGGGTTTAGGGTCATATGAGGAGTCATTTGAGTGTCATTATCAGATTTATTAACTTCCTCTCAAGCCCTAACCACCCCCTTTGATCCCTAATCAATTCTTGAGCAAAAAGGCTATCAAAAGTGCGTTTCGGAAGTGTTTAATCTAGCTTTTCTCATTCCTATTGTGATCTTCATGCAATAGAGGTATATTAATGTTGATATTATGTCTTTTTGATCATATAAGTCATTAGAAATCAGATCTAGACCATTGGAGGGTCAATTGATGTCGAAATAACGTTGGTTTTGATAATGCATATCATGAATGGTTTAATAAAGGAGTTAATTGCATTATAATGGTTTGAATATGAAGGATTTTGATGTATGAAAGTCATGTAATTGATTTTGAGTCGTTTGGATTTGGTTTGGGGGTAATCGAGCAAAACTTGTGCAGAATCGGGACTAGTTGCGGCGCAACTGGTTTCCAGAAGGATAAGTTGCGGCGCAATGTGAAGCATTGCGGCGCAACGAAGGGCTTGAGCTGCGGCGCAACTCTATGTTGCGGCGCAACTCATCTGTTTTCAGTAAATGATATTGTTTTGAACTGTAACCTCGTTTTGACACCTAACTTACTCCTGAAATCTAGAGTGTGTCCTTAGATATGTAATTCCAGATTATGGTCTTAATGACTAGCTTATTAATGGCCGTTTACTAATCATAGGTAGACGAGAGTTGTTGCTTTGTTCGGTAACTTAGCTATCCTTTATTGCGTGCTACTTCGAGGTAAGATACACTACTTTGACACGCTAAGGGATTCAACAAAAGCATGGTTTCAGAATATAACTTCTCTATTCTCATCTTGTATACTTAAGGGTATTCGGGTTGTATGGGAGGTTATATGGGATATGTATTTGACTTATGAGACCTGAAATGCATTTTCCTTTATATGCAATGCAAAGTTATGTAATGAAATGATATGCAATGTAATGAAATGTGATGCAAGTATATGTTGATTATGATGTGCATGTATGTGTGGCTTGGTCATCTAGTTCACTAGACTTTATAAGTTGCCATGTCACGTGCACGTTTAAGGGCCCAAACGTAAAAGATGATTAAATGTTATGTTTAGCTAACTTTGTCACCTAAACTATATGTGATGAAATCGAGCTCGTATATATGATGAAGTGTTAAGCTTAACCCGTATTCACCTTAGCCGGGTGGGTGCGTATATGTTGTTGCTTGGGTGGCTCCTTGCAACGTAATTACGTGGATTGAGTATCTCCGGGTGGAGTGGTTACCCACCAATGTCTTGAACATACGGACTACTCCTGGAGTGGCTTGCCATTCCTTAACGACACTTGATGGACCGCCGTATGGCTCATCCATCTAGTCGGGTGTGAGGTTCCCGTTAGGTCTTATGACCGCCTACACACAAACTTACACCTTATATGATATGCGTGACTTATGTCACACCTAATGTGATGATATGTGATGATGAAATGATGATTAGGCACATTTAGGATGATTAATCCTACCATGAAAGATGTTGATGCTATGTTGAGTATGTGATGATATGTGAAATGTGTCTTTAATATGAAAAGCTGCTTTACCAAGTTTTAATTGGACAAACGTTTTATTAACTTAGTGTTATCTTACTTAGCTAATTCGTTAGCTAACACTTGTTTCTTGAAATGTGTTGTCCCCTCAGGTTTAGCAAGCTAGAAGTGTGTCGATGAATAAAGAGCGAGACATGGGTAGAATACTTGAAGATGCTACTAGTTACCCATAGTTGCTGCTCCTTTTAGACGTTTTATTTCGTTTTGACTGATATGTTTTGATATGACTTGTATACGGTTGTTTTATGTTGGGCAACCGTAGGATTTCCATTTATACTATTTTGATGATGTGACGAGTAACACCTCCTATTTTATGAACAAACCAAACTGGATTTTATGGTTTGGACTTTTAAAACGTTATTCCGCATTCTTTAACACCGTTAGGTGAAAAGTTTTTGGAAATCAATATTTTTAAACGACGGGTGTTACATTCATCCTTTTGTTGTTTTCGTCATTTTCAGAATTTGTCTTTTTGTAATTTTCATTTTGTTTTGTGTTTTTTTTATAGTTTTCATTTATTTTTTATTTTTTTCTTTTTCCTTTTCTCAACCAAAACAATATTGATTTATAAAATCATTTTCATTAATCAATATTACAATTCTATATTGTTTATACAAATAACTAACTTTTATATCCAGAAATTTATGGATAATTTGGTTTTGATATTACATTTAACTTTTTGTTTATTTTCTTGGATTTTGTGAACTTTTTTATTCGTCTGTGAAACCGACGCAATAAAAAAAATACAAACACTATAATTGAGGCTTCAAGACTTTTATCATTTACTCCTTTCGTCCCATTATAAACGTCATAATTTGTTTTCCTAATTATTTTTCTTTTAACTTTGACAATTACTACTTTTATCTGTATTATATAACACATGTTATAATATATATGAACGGATTGCATTGTAAATGACTTTTTATTGATGGAAGCTTATTCCATTAATATTTAATATAGACAAAATATTTAAAGTTAAAACAAAAATAATAAGACTTAAAAAGTCAAATTATGATATTCAAAATAAGTTGTTGGAAGAATAAAACTTGGCCAAACGTACACCAACTACAGGTAGACGTGGCCAAAAATCGGTTCTTGGCCGGGAACCAAAACCGGTTCTGGTCAATAAATGCGGAATCGGTTTGACCAAGAAACAAAACCACTTCGGAATCGATTTTGGTCAACTTTTGACCAATTTTTAACTTTTTGTTTATTTTCTTGGATTTTGTGAACTTTTTTATTCGTCTGTGAAACCGACGCAATAAAAAAAATACAAACACTATAATTGAGGCTTCAAGACTTTTATCATTTACTCCTTTCGTCCCATTATAAACGTCATAATTTGTTTTCCTAATTATTTTTCTTTTAACTTTGACAATTACTACTTTTATCTGTATTATATAACACATGTTATAATATATATGAACGGATTGCATTGTAAATGACTTTTTATTGATGGAAGCTTATTCCATTAATATTTAATATAGACAAAATATTTAAAGTTAAAACAAAAATAATAAGACTTAAAAAGTCAAATTATGATATTCAAAATAAGTTGTTGGAAGAATAAAACTTGGCCAAACGTACACCAACTACAGGTAGACGTGGCCAAAAATCGGTTCTTGGCCGGGAACCAAAACCGGTTCTGGTCAATAAATGCGGAATCGGTTTGACCAAGAAACAAAACCACTTCGGAATCGATTTTGGTCAACTTTTGACCAATTTTTTTTTCCAAGAACCGAAAACCGATTTGGAACCGGTAAGGAACCGATTTTTGGGGTCGAAAATTGGAACTGGTTCAAAACCAGCGGTTCTTCAAGAACCGGAATCGGTTCCTCAAGAACCAATTTTTTTGGGTTCCGATTTTGATTTTTCTCGATTGGTTTTTTTGCCCGTGTCTAACTACAGGGAAATGAAGTCTAACATGGTCTGGGCTGGTCTGATATGATTTTAAAGATACAAATGCAGCCCATAGATATAAGATAGCAAATTTACAATAACCCAACCCACATAACAAAGCCCACAATCTCCAATTCACACCGACCCTCAAATCGCCACTACAATTCCCATCCGAGATTCTAGAGAGAGAGAGATACAACAATTCTAGAGAGAGAAACACACACAAACACAAAAAAAAAATGGTGGAAGAACTATCAGAAGAACAGAATCCAATTAGGTCACTCCGATCTGACGACGGAGAAGAAGAAGATAACCAGCTCGAAGAAGGTGAGATTCTCGCCGGCGACGGCGATACTCTGTCGTCGTCTTCATCTTCACGGCCAGGTACCGCCGTCGTCCAGCATCCATTAGAACACTCATGGACTTTCTGGTTTGATAACCCTAGCACTAAATCTAAACAAATTGTTTGGGGTAGTTCCATGCGCTCTATCTACACTTTCTCTACTGTTGAAGAATTCTGGAGGTATATACATATATATTTTATGTATATATATATAGATGCATACATACATATATATATATTATATTTGTTTAATCGATAATTATTTCGTTATATATGTGATTATATTTATGTATTGTGTTTTTGATGATTATTGTTACATGATTGAAAATTAGGGTTTTGAACTGAAGTATAACTGTGTTTTGATAAATGAGTTAAGGTTTTTCTAATTTGTGAAGGAAAATGAAGTTATTGATTGTTTGGTATGAATTCTGAAAGATGTGTATATGATTATTATAGATTAAAGAGACGTCTTGAAATATCGAGTTTGATTTGTGGCATGTTCTTTAGGATCGTAGACGGTTTGATTATATTTGATTTTAGATTTCGGTATGTGTTATGTGCAGATGAGATAATTGTGTTTAGTAAGAACTTATTCTGTGTGAAGATAGTCCAAATAAGAAGTAAGAGCACTGTCTTTTTTCAGTAGACGTTTAAAAATCATGTTTTATATATCCAAAACACGATTTTTTTCAAAACAATTTATAATATTTTCATTTAAATAACATTTTAGCAACCTACTATGCTACAAGCTGTATTTTATATTAAGATTTCCATGATATCCAAAAAGTATAACTTGGTAGTTGCTAGTCACATGAAAATGTCATAATTATCCTTTTGTAAACAGTTATCTTTATAAAGTTTAATTTTATTTCTTAAAGTTTCTAAATGTTATTTGAGTAAGCCTTTTTTTTAATAATATAATGTGTTTTGGACATTTGAAAGTTGTTTCTATAAATTGAATAAGAATTGACATGATGAAATTTGGCAAGTTTTGGGCTGGTGTGCATTTGTGTGCATCACTGTAAAGAAAATGTGACGCACAACTTCTTCGTGTCTCCCACTCATGCTTTCCTATTGTTTTATAATAAGGTATGTTATACAATACCACCCTATTTGTTTTGTTTCCTAATTCTATATGTTTTGGTGCCGTATGCTTATATCTTGATGCTGATGTGTTTATAGTTTAGTAGGTTTTGGGCGTGGTCTTTTTCTGTGAGTGGATAGTTTAGCGTGTCATTGATATTTGGCCTCTTTGTGTACATTTTAGTTGCTGGATTATACTCTTTACGCTCATTAATGTTTGGTTCCTATTTACTAAGTCAACCCTATACACATGATCTAATTTTAGTTTTGTTTCTGTATGGAATTTCTTCTACCCATTCTGTGCTCTTAGACCATTAGCTATTGTCTCCTTCACACTGCCTATCAACAATAATGGTTCGATGTAGTCTTCATGAATTTTATTTTTTCAGTATTTTTATGGCCAACATCTATGTTCTTCCTAATTTGATGTATTTATAACATATTTATTAGTTACTCTCTGTTGATAGGATATTTATGTCTGGCCAACCCATGATATACATCTATTAGTTGTAGCCTTGGGCTCTCTGACATTTGGTTTTCCGAGTTTATTTTTTATTAGGTGAAAGCATTGCTGACAAAATAGTATAAATGCATGCATCTTAGTTGCAAACTTTTACATACTCCTAGAAATGGTTTAGGGGAGAAAAGGCGTTGCTTCTCCTTTTTTTTAGACACCTATTATGTTCTTTTCTTCTTATTTGTCTGGGGCTTGTTTTTCAAAGCTATTTGGTTGTCTTTCTGCATTCTTTCTGGGATGCACTAATATTTTGTCTCATTTGGTGTTCGTCAAATTGAATGTTGATCAATCATAATGCTTTTCTAACTTTTTTATTGAACATCCTACAAGATAATTGAACGATTATTTTTTGTGTATTTAGAGAAGATGTTCACAGTACCCCTTAATTTAGTGTCATTAAGGCTCGTGAGAATATGGTATATTTATTTGTGTTCCCAAACACTTTAGTATGTTATGTTGCTAGCGCAATGTTGTAGTGAGCTATAGCATGGTAATATTAAGTTTAGAATTGATCCCATGGAAACTGAGAAATACGATACATATACAACTTTATATGTTTTGAATCCATAATAAACTGATGAGTAATGATTGGTGATATTTGCTCTAAAAAGTTGTTGCTTTCTGCTCAAAGGTCAATTTTATCGCTATATTAAGAAAAGCATTTGCATTTAGGCACTCCTCGTTTATGATTTCACTATTATTTTCCATATTCATTAATGTTGTCTGTTGAATGCAGCCTTTATAACAATATCCACAAACCAAGCAACTTGAATAATGGATCTGACCTGTATTGCTTCAAGAATAAAATTGAGCCCAAGTGGGAGGACCCTGTGTGTGCTAATGGCGGAAAATGGTCCATGGCTTTTAGTAAGGGAAAGTCTGATACCTGTTGGCTGAATACGGTACTTACCCAATGCTGTTTTTGTTCATTTGATTGGTCTCATACTCTTCCTGACCCATTTTCATATGTAATATAGTTGCTAGCAATGATTGGAGAACAGTTTGACCATGGAGATGACATATGTGGAGCAGTTGTAAATGTCAGAAAAGCGCAGGATAAAGTATCTATTTGGACCAAGAATGCTGCCAACGAGAGCGCCCAGGTACTATATTATAAATCGGTTGCATAGCATATTTCAATCTTCTTAGTATGCTCTTTATCATTTTGTCTATATAACTGAACTGCTTTGATGTTATTGCCAGAGTTGTATCTTTGGGTTATACCTACAATGATAATATATGTTGGCTTGGTTTCAGATGAGCATTGGGAAACAGTGGAAGGAGTTTATTGCCTACAATGACAACATAGGATTCATATTTCATGTATTTACTTCAGTTTTCCATTTTCTATCTGAATATCCGGGTTTATATTATTATTTTTTACTTACGTTGTGCATTATGTTGCAGGAAGATGCAATGAAGGGAGGTGCCAAGAACAAATACACAACATGAAGTGTGCCATAGTGCTTAAAATTTGACTTAGGTTCTTGATAACTAGTACCTCAAACACCCTTTTCTTTGTCATGCATGACATTTTTACTACTATATTGATGAATGCGCATGGCTAACTGTGTTCTCAATCGTGTTACATTTTGAAGAAGTTTATTATTAGTTTTGGCTATTATGATAGTTATATTTGGGTCTGTCACTCTCTCTCTTTGGTTGGGGTCAAGAAAGCAAACTCGGTTTTCAACAACGATTGTGGTTGAAACTTGAAGCAATTCCTTGCATGACCAGATTGTGTATGTTGAATCCGCTCACCCAAACGGGGTAGCTGTGGCAATCTGAGAACAGATTTATGAAAAAAAGAGAGCGAAAGAACGTAACCTATAATTTTAAAGATGTGTTGGTCTCTTTGTTCTAATGATCTAATTTTTTCAGTCACTAAATTTTTCCATAAAGATTTAGTGTTGCTCACTTGCTTATAAACTCCTTGCATCATTTTGAACCATAGAATAAAAATCCTTTTTAATTTTATGATTGTATAGTTGGTTAGTTGCTAAAAAAACTCTTTTTTAAACTATTTGTTGTGCAAGAGCAAACAGTTATAAACGCAGCCGGTTGCTGACCTAAAGAAAAAAGTTGTACCCAAAGAAACTAAAGACGCCCTATAATTTGGGAAAGCTATAATATCACGAGTTACAAAAATATATATGATCTTTTGATGCTTCATATAGCTAAAAAGATCATAATGTTTGTTCGATCATAATGTTTGTTCGATGCTTTATGATATAATTAGTTAGTAATTGTTTAGTGGTACGTAGGGGCAAAAATGTAGCGATACTAATTAAAAATCAATGTTGAGAGAAAAACAAGGCATGCCCACCAAAAAGTGACGCCACAAATTTGATTCCTCGGAGTCCATATCAAAATTGCAAACCTCCTGCAGCATTCTCTGGCCTCCTGTCACCTTTGTGTTTTTCGAATTTCCGAATTGCACAAAGGCGATATTTACAGTCTGAAAATCAAAGAGGGAGTAAAAGGATTCTCAATATCATCATCATCCTCAAGGGCTCCTTTTCTCCCCCTGCTGGCTATTTGATCACTAGCTAATCAATCAATCATGCCACCAAGCCACAATCTGCGAAAAGCTGCTCATAAGAAGAAGAAGGCTAAAGCTAATAAAAGTTCCGTTTCTTCCTCTGTACCTCGCTCCCGTCATGGTATTATTCATACATTATTATTTGCTAGCTATTTGTATTATTATTTGTTCGCGATACAAGACATGCCCATTTGTTGTTCAATGTTTTCTTCATAATTCGCTACGTGGGCATGTGTTAAATTTTAGTCTTTTCTATGATAATGTTACAATATTTGACATCCATTCTGTGTTGGATGAAATATCCAAACCACATGACTAAAGTACACGTTAGATATTTGATCTTTGAAATTCTTATGGGGGTCTAAAAGTACTTGAAGATGGATTTGTTCTACATTTTCTAGATTTTGTTGATCTCGTTCTTGTAGATCAATTAACTATTTTTATTTCCTTGTTTTGAACCACATATAATGATCAAACTACGATAGGAGAGAATGGTGGTGGGAAAGTTAGCTCTAAATCATCCAAAAGTCAACATAAGTCTCCACTTCCGGGGGTCAAGGTTGAGAAGGAGGAGGACTATTTGTCTGGCAGCGAATCTTCAACAACAGAGAATGAAACGAAAGAGAAGCAAGGTGATATTGAGGTTGATAGGAGGTCAATTTCACAGAAACAGAACGACAAAAGCCCAAATTCTGGAAGTGGAAGCTTAGATAACAAAGCTCATGGTAACAAGAAAGCGGCGGTGATTGAACCTGCTTCTGTTGCTGACTACCTATCCCAACCTCTCGAGTCTTTGCTTGAAGAGGGTACTCACAAAGACGAAGACTTGGGTGTCAACACTCCCCTTATTGTTGATTCAGTTATGCCTGCAGAACAAATTTTGATTGAAGTGGCATCCCAGTTAAATAATAACACAAATATTGAAGAGATGAATGATTTAGTCATGGCCAAAACACACTTGGAACATAAAGTTGTCAAAAGGAATGATTCAAAGATCAACAGTCCAAATTTTGCTAGTAAAATAGATGAACTGACTTCAAAAGAAAATGAGGTTCAGAAGCCCGTTTCGTTGGATCAAAAGGCCTCTCCAAAATCAAAAAACAATGTACTACAAGATTCTACAAAAGGTAAATGCCTACATTGTGGAAAGAGAAGTGATGAGCGCATAAATGAATCTGAATTCTCCGAGAGACAGGTATGCCCGTATATAGGTCTATTATATTTTTCTGTTTTTGATATTGTTTCTGTCAGTATATTTGATATTTCATATAGCTAGTTAGTTAACATGTAAAGTTGATTTGTATTTACATATTTTTTATGATCATATACAGCCTCTGCTAGATTCGGCGCCTCAAGCAGCTGAGAAAACTTCATGGAAGTGTTGCTGTGGAATATTTGAGTTGTTTTCAGGCGCCAGTCAGTAAATAGCAGGTGGCCTATCTTAGTTTCTAATGTTTTACGATTTGGTTGAGGTGCATAAGAAAAATTCTTATGCAAAAGGGTGGTTCAAAATTTGGTGTTTTCATGTGTCTAATGCATTTTTTTTACACCTTAAACTTTGGTGCATCAAATATGCGTCGATACCAGAATCCTTCATGACAATTTATCCATTTTATGCAAGATTTGATCATTTATGCAGATTACATATATATGAATATCTATGATTTGACACACATTTGTTTTCCCTAATATAGTTTCTTGTTTTCTTGAATACAGAACTGGTCATATCAAATGAGCCATGGAGTTGGGGAGTAGAACCTCAGAGTGCTTAAATTCTTCCAGCCCTATATATATTCATGGCTCAAAGTCCATGACAAATAATTCTCCATATTCATTTTTCTGTAAATTGTGTTGTGATCTTTAACTATACTTTGAATACTTACAAATTTTGCAAGAATAACGGTTTTATGAAAAATTTCATGTCGAAAGTGATTTATACACCACCAAAGTTATCAATAAGCAACTAACCCATATTGTCCAAAAATCAGTCCAATATGTAAGTTCTAAGGCATTGTTTGACAAACCAGGTTTTATTTTATACTTGTACAAATACAATATATCAATCAAACAGTGTCTATAATCAATCACAAAAAAACAATTCAAGAATAAGCCTTTGGAGAGCGTGTAATTCAAACTCATCGATATCATGGCCTTGATTATCCGAAAAGAACAACTGTATATAGGAATTGAGTAACCGAAAGGATTATTGAAAATGCCTCCATGGCTCTCTGAAAATTACACAAAGCAAATGAATATTATTCGAAGCATGATATATAGGATATAGCGTAATTACATATATTCTTTTCAAAACTAAATAAACTTACCAGTGCTGCATTTCTGCCTTCAAGCTCGATTTCCTTCCAAGCAAACCTGCCATAAGATTCTTTAGTGTAAGATTCAATAGTTGTGATAAGAAACCGAAAGAAAATTGAAAAGATTTATGAAAAAACCAAAATCATGTTAGTTTTTGTACAAAGTTTATCGAAATGACCAAAAAACATGAAGTCCATACCACGATCTTAAGAAAGAAAGAAAAACTTTACCCCATGGAAAGCAGAGTTAGTGCCCATGCAAGTAGAGCAGCAGAAGCTGCTGCAGGCCGGCCTTCAGAACCCCAAGACCGAATATAATCAATACTAGCAATGACAGATGCAACACCAACAACACCCGCGATCAATGAAAAAGTCACAAAGAAACCAGTAGCCGCGTTTCCCATAGGAAAGTAAACTGGTGAGAAATGTGCAGGTAACTGAAACCCTGAACCTGTATAGTTATAACACATATATATAAATTCCATAAGATAATTAATGATCATAAGAATTTAACTGTATGTCTGTATATATATGGTTTAAGGTTTAGGGTCTAGAGAGACAGATAATATACCTATGATGAAACCATGATCAATGGCACGATTCATCGCCCAACCACCAAGCCCAAGAAGGGTAACATACATTGCGAAATTGAGGATCATAAGGAGGGATGCAACCGATCTCATATCGTTAGCAGCCATTTTAAATTTATTTATTTTTGGCTACAAAGATGTAGACTTACATATATGTGTTATGTTTGGTGTTTCTAGCTAGGATGTTTATATATAAATATTTGGTTTTGGGTTCGTTTCTTGCCAAAGGTGGTTTGCTTTTGTGGTGTAAAGGTAACAACAGTATTAAGTTTTCATCGAGTTCAAGGCAAGGTACTTCAAGATTCTTGTTTCTTTCTGCGATTCTTTGGTTAAGGCTTTTGCTCATCTAGATCCGACTTTTTTAACAACGTTCCCAACAATATCCTTTTTCACTCTGTAGGTAATCAGCCCCTTTATGTGCTTTCTGGTTTTGTGTCTTATGTATATATGAAGCATATTAACTGAAATTTACAGAGAGAAAATTGTAACTCAAAGCAAATTGCATTCCATTCATTCATAGGATAATGACTATATATAGCCTACAACTGCCCAACAAAGTAGACCCATGTTCTCCTAATTCACAGCCATACCCAAGTTCTTTTTCTTAAGAAAAACAGACCAACTACTAGTAAATAAAACCATCCTAATATCTTACAAAATGACCAAACTACTAGACACTAACTCATACACATGCTACATAAACGAGACACTAGACATACAATGTTAGACTCATACTTATAAAAGAATGAAAAAACCCCCATAATTTTGACCCGAAATCAAGTTTATAACCCAAGAACTTCTTACATCAATTGTGTCGGCTCAACACCACATTAATATTTTTAAAGTTGACGTATCTGCCAACAACACCTCTTCATTTTCTTTGTCACTTTACTTTACACCACTACTACAAAAATGAAGTAATAGAGATGATTTAAAGAATAAAGACTAGTTCTTCTCTAAAAATATGATCTCTAAACTTATACAACCGGTCTCTATATATACGCAAGTATAGAGACCGGTTGACTAGATCCCCACTTGAAAAAAAAGAATAGAGACCCGTTGGTTATAAACAAACTGGTCTTTAAATTTAAAAAAGTTTAGAGACCATTTATTTTATAACTAACCGCTCTTTATGTTTTTATTCAATTTCAGGATATTACTTTATTTTCTAAGAATCAAACACTTCAAAAAGTTTTATTCTAATCTCTCTCTACAATTATTTTCTCTAACCTCTCTCTACAAATCAACTCTCACCCACCACTTCCCCTAAGTCCGGTTGCCGATCTCTATTTTGGACATTTTGCAATATCTTTTTATTGTTTATGTTTAGCAATATTGACTTCTTATTTTTGTTTACATAGTGTTTTTTTATTGTTCATGTTTAGCAATATTGATATCTTATTTTTCTTTACATAGTGTAATTTTTTTCTCTTGAACATTTATACAGTGCGAATTGATAAATGTTCCTAACTTGTATTGTTTGGATTTAATGAAGATTGGTTTAAAAATTATCATTTGGGAATTTGTAAGTTGCTTTAAATGAAAAGTGATTGAACATTACATAGTGTATGCTTTGGTTTGGATTCTGTATTTCCAAATATGTAGATGTATTTTAAGTTGTTAGATTAAAATTAACATATTTTCACTTTTGGGAAGAAAATAAAAAGCAGCTTGATTAAAATATTTAATAGAAAGTGGTCTCTATAAAAAGTATAGAGAACCGGTCTCTATGTGAGAGACCACTAGTCATAAAGACCGGTTGTAAAACAGGTCTCTATGTACCAAAAACAGGTCTCTATTGTCAATTTTTTGTACTAGTTTCGTCACTTCTTCGTCACTTAACCAGAAGATACGAGCCAACTGAAGAGGTGGTGATGGTACACAAAACCAAAGACCTCTTTGGTTGAAACCGAAAGGGCCTCTAGAGTTTTATTAATTAATATGAAGGAATGGATAGTAGCTCATAAGATTCATTTGTAACAAATTTCAAGACCATCTATCTAGCTAGAGGTTATGGATACCAATTTACTCATGAACGATCGGACTTTATTTATTATGCTTGATCGATCTTTAACAAACATTTAGTTGTGGGGACTAGGAAGGAAATCCCGATTAAGTCGAGTAAGACTGCAAGACTTCTTATTTCCATTAATTTATTGTAGAAAAAATATGTATTTTATCGACACATAATTGTCTAAATACACCTGATAATCTATACCATATACAATCAGGTTGAGTCAATCTCTAAGTAACTTAATACTCTTCCCGTTTCATTTTAATTGTCCAAAGTTTGACATTTCAAGTTTTTTTTTCCAAGTTTGACCGTAAATTTTGTTTGTATTATATAACACTTAATAAGATACATGAATGAATTGAGTTTTTAATATACTTTTCATTGATATAAGTTTCATCAACTATATAATTTAAACAAAATTATGTACGGTCAAAATTTAAAGAAAAAGACTTCGAAAGTCAAAATAGGATATATAAAATGAGACGAAGGGAGTATATTATTATTGTACCATATACAATCACGTTGAATCAATCTTTAAGTAGCCTAATATATTATGTACCATTTAGGTGTGAACATACTTGCTAATTGTATAAAATTGACAAGGGTAGATTTGCCACAATATAAGAAAAATGATAATAAGTCGTTCACTGGTTATCGCTCCTAGCCTCCTAATATAATTCATGACAATATACAAGGAAAGTTGAGATATTTACTCTTAATTAAGATGGAGAAACTGCTTTCAAATTTCGGCCACCTAAGGAAGAAAAAGACCTACGGTCTTGCAAGGAGCAAAAATTGAACCCCTGACCTTTATCTCCATATAAACTCGTGTACTTGTTTTAAAATCCATTATTGTTGTTACAAAGTTGTATTATTCAAACTAGTTCACATATTTAAGAATTGTAACCAATAAACCTCTACAAGTTCTCAAAAGTTTTGATTTCACAATATTTCTCTTAAAAATGCTTTTGAAACGAAAAAAGTAGCAAAGATATTAAAAATGTAAAAATGTTAACTGTATCTTTTGGAATGTACTTTGATGAAAACCAATCAGTCAATACAATGTTACGTGTCCAAGCCTTTGTGAATGATATAAACTTATCAGGATGTCAAACTGTATAAGTGTATATATAAGTGTATGCTTTATAATTACTTTTGAAGATATTAAATTATTGCATTTGGTAAAATTGTAATGTCATTCTCATATTTACATAGATACCAAAATATCAAAATTTTGAAAAATTCATCAAAATAAAGTTTACTTCATATCTCCTTCTCTTAAAGAGCAGGAAGAATGCTTAGGTCATATGTAATTGCTGTCAACTAATCAGCTATGCCACATAGGATTATGATGTAATATGGTGATGAAAATGATGTGTTTTTGATGGTGTTTATACTATGTGAAAAGGTAGCTTTTTTAGGAGATACAATATACGTATTTAGTTTGAAAAAAAAGTGGGCCTTTTGATTGTTGATGCCAGGAGGATGTGTGTCTAATGAAAATGGGCGGGCTGTTAAATTTTAAATTTAGTTGTCAGATATAAACTTTATTTAATATATACAGAGGGACAGAAGAGAGAGAAGAGACTTCTCCCATAAGTTGTTTCTTTTCTCCCCAAATCTGAATTTATAAACACACTTTCTTCAATTTCAGATTTCAAATTTCAAATTCATTAATATTCTTATGGCCGATGATTAAAAAGCCCAGGTATGTGTAATGATTTTTGTGTGATTATTGTAATTAACGTGACTAAATGTAACACCCGTGATATTTGACTATGTTGACTCTATTTGACTTTGTTTGACTATGTGAATAATTGTGAATATAATTGGAATATCGATAATTTGGAACTTATGTGATTAATAAAAGTCGAGTTGATTTTATGATCTTTAGTGTAATTAATAATATTTTAGCATTTACGTGTTTGGACGGGGTACCGTTTAGTAACTAGCTATTGGTAAAATTGTGCAAGAGTTGTGGGTGGGGGTGTAGTGGCCCCAAACTCCCATCCCACCTCCCATTTCCCTTTCCTTATCCTTACACACACACACACACACACACACACACACACTCCTTTCCCTCTCTAATCTCAAGAACACACACTCTCATCATTTCTCTTCAAATTTTCGGATCTAAGACTTCATCTGTAACAACCCTCAATTTCCGACTAGGACAACTTACTTATATTTATCTAGGTATCTATCCCTAGAGGTTTATTAAGAGAATTGACCTTCTAGACATTTAGGGCATGGTGATATTTGCCCTCTAGTTCAATAGAATGCCAAAAGGTAGCTAGTTGCCTTAGAAATGCCATAAACAATGACTATAATCATCCAAGACAATCTCCAAGTGAACAAATAATGACAATTGTATAAGAATGTGACTTAAACCATCAAGCATCTGAGAAATCAAACAAGTCAACAACTCAAATAATAACAATATAGAACGGAATTTTAATTCAAGAAATTAAGTTATGAAAATAACTAAGCATGACTTAAAAGTTGTGTTAGCAACCAAGAATCCTTATAATTACAATTCAAACACCTATCCAATCAAAGTGCATTTGAGCATAAAATATGATGAACATCTCAAAAGTATAATTACAAGCTAGATTATATATAAAAGTGAGTTTAAATAATAATAAGTATATATATATGTCTGATATAAATACAAATTTATATACAATGAGCTAAGTAACAAATTAAAATACAAAAATTATACATACATACATACATAATACGATACATACATATACGTATATATATACACATATGTACATACATATAAAATCATACACACATTGTACACATACACGGTTATATACAAATACATGTGACAACATATACCAAATAAAGGGTTACTAACTATATGCAAATATGTGCACCTAACTCTAATATTTATAAACAAGACTTACTTTATATAAAAACTTTATAAATTTTGTAAATCTTGAGTGCCAAAATCGACACACACATACACTCCACATACATCTTCCACCAATCCTAAATTACCTAGCACATGGCTCTCTTTAGCTTCCTAAGGAAGCTCTTGGATCAAAAGACCCATCACCAACACTCTTGCATGCATTCTCTCACATTTTCACACACACTTTAGTCATTTTTCTCTCATCTCTCTCTCATTTTCTCTTAAGAAAAATCTGCACTTCCTCTCCCACTTTCCTCTTCAAATTTCGGTCCTTACATCACCTAAAATGGGGATTAAATCTTAACTAAATCAACTATAATAATAATGGATCAAGCTAGATCATTCAAGGGAGTGTTAAGGCAAGCTAAGGAGCTCATTTTGGTGCATCTTGGTCGTGATTTGGCTGCCCAAAACAGCCCCATAGCCGAACCCATCAAGGTTGAGTTACAAAACTATTTACTAGTTTACATCTTCTATTGTTTCTATACTAAAAAATCTTTACAAAAACCATGTTTTTCTTTGATTTTCTTCTTGAAAATACACTTAATGAGGGCATGTTGATAGAATCTTTCCTTTCATGCCATTGCATGTCAAAATCTAAAGGAAAGATTCAAGGATTCAACTAAAATAAGACCCAAAAGTGATGATTCATGAGAAGGCTTTCAAACTAGTTGATAAATCTTTACAAAAATCTATTGTTGATGATAAAGATGAACAAAACTTACTGAGATTTTACATAAACAAACTTATTTTGATGTTGCATGAAAGATTTGATAAGAGATATGAACATGAAATGGTTAGATGATTACATGCATTTCACTTTTTGGATGATTTTTGTAAGAATTAAGTTTATTGATTTTTGTTGGGTGAAAGTTCAAGTATAGATGATGATTGATGATCTTGAAATTGATTGAAATCTGTATATTTGATGTTAAGAGATACAAAAATAAAGTGATAATCTTGTTAGTGGTAATTTAGAGGCTAGAACAAGCAACCAACACCATTGGTGGGTTGTGTTAACCAAAACACTTTCTGACAGAATCCATCTTCTGTCTTGGAACGGTTAAACGGAGTATGTAAGGGAAGATTCAAGAAAAACTTTCAAAATAAAAGTTGTAAATAAACGAGTTAAGTTTAACCACCAACTGGAATCACCAAAAAATACTGAACAAAACAAAAGACATGATTTTTCTACTAAAACGGGTCAAAACTGTATTTTTGTCTGAATATTTTACCAACTTTAACAATTTTTATCTCCTAATCCATAAGGTTCCAGGAGGTCATACTTGGTGGAAAGTAAGTTCAATGTGTCCTAAATTTAAAATAAAATCATGGAATTTTTATTAAGAGCAAAACCCAAAGAACTTTTATAAAACTTTTGAGTATGCAAAACAGTGACTGTTTTGACCACTTCCATTTATAAAAATATTTAGAGGTAGTAAACATTCTTTATAAATTAAGCCAAAATTCACAAAATAAGTGGACACATATAGGTGGCTGTATAAAAATCTGGAGGGTCCAAATAATTAGCTTTAACCCCGAATTAGTGGCCAACATTTCATAAATCTGTTGTATAAAAACAGAAAATTTGTAAGTAAACTTATAACTTGTGTGATGGGCTATGTAATGAACTAAGGAGTTAATGGGCTAGCCCGGCCCAATTGGTGAACCCACAAGGAACATAAATCAGTAGGCCCACTTGGCCCAATAAACCAATAAAACCCACTAAGCATATAGCCCAAATAAGGTTAAGCCCAACAACTAAATTAAGCCCAAAACATTTAGATGCCCATAACACTTAGGCCCAATTGGGTAATGGCTCATAACACGTAAACGAATTTCATAACCCGAGTAATCATAAGACATACCGAGAAATATGCGAGTTGAAGATAAGTGTAATCAAAGTAAAACAAAAGATAGTTAAGTGAGGTGGACATAAGTAACTCTGTTAACCAAACTAAAAAGTGATATCACAAATGCTATTTAGTATTAAAATTGGTTACACATCCAATAATGTTTAAGAGAACATAACTTAATATGGCATTCTCATATGATAACCTAAGATGCCAAACAAAAACCACAAATGAAGGCAAGTTACCGAAATTCTAACAACTTATAACTACATGTATAATGAAAGTGACCTTTTACACCATCACTCTCTACAACCAAAAAGATACGAATATTAGCAATACACTTGGATTCCATAATTGATGACAACTTAATGATAGTGGCATTTCTAAGTGATGGCTTAAGATAGGAACTTATGTGTATTAGTCTTCTCGTAGGGATAGTCTTGGCTTGAAATGTGATTGAGGAATATGAAGGATATATGATCAAGGAAGCGATAGATGGGAAGTACCCATTTTGGATAAGTGAATATAATATGCGGCATATCAAGGTGAGTCATAGCCCCCTTTCAACTCTTTTATGTGTTTTACTTTCGGGGTGAAAAGCATGATAAATAAAATTGTTTTCTTTTATGAAATGATGCTTCGAAAGAATGATTATGATATGGGAATTATTGTATGTTCAACATGTTATATATTATATGATGAGCTTGAGTACTGTCAAACTGTTTCACCTTGGTACACTACTATTAACTCTTCGAGAGGCCTGTAGTATGAGAGTTGCGCAACTAGGACTTGTCCCCTCACCCAACGAGTAACGGTGGGATGCTTGGTTTGTCTTTGTGGCGACCTTCATTGCCAGTCCGACCACGCGGTGCTCTAGATACTATATCAGTGGTCATGCCACGCCCCCTTCTATTATTGGTCGTCTCCATGGCACGACCCCTTTATTATTATTGCACATGATTGACGGCATGTGTTTCTTATTATCTTGGACATAACCGGTCTTAGTAGTGGCTCAAGCACAAACTCATCAAAATTATGCCTTTGGCTAAATATTATTGATATTATTTATGGTTGGATATTATGGATTGAACATACGGTTGGGTATTGGACCTTATATGGAATCTTGAAAGTTGTTGAAATTGGCGATATTGAAATATTGATGACCGAATGGTTTTGGTATGATGTATGATTAATCGAATTATATACTTTTCTCTCACGATAAATTTGACAAATGAGAGCTTTATTACTTACCATGGATTCTCAACTCTTTGAAATGACGTTATGGTATTTTGAAAACTTGATGGTGTGATAATGAGAATTTTGCCGATCATGTGGTTTGGGTATGTTGATATCTAATATCATGTTTTCTAAGTGTTTAAAATGGTTAAGTAACGAAATTTACTTAAAAACCTATGCACTCACCAACTACGTTTTCGTAGTTGACACTTTTTCTTCATGCTTTTCAGGAGTTAGCATTAGCTTTGAGGAATTGTATGCATCATGACTGTTTGCATTGCACTTTGGAGTCAAAGATCAAACCTTGTGATGGGCGATGGAATCCGCCTTGATCATCGTAGTATACTATTTCATGTGCTTGTTATTTGTTTCGTGAACTTAATATCCAAGTATGGTGGACCCATTTGTACTTGGAAATTGGTTCACATGCTTGTGCATTTGTAAACTCTTTTATCAATTAAAGCTATGGTGAATGTTATCTATTATCCTTTGTTTTGAATACTCGACTTTCTGTACACCTCATTGTTCCGCCTTAGTTGGGGTGTTACAGAAAATGGTATCAGAGCCTAAGGTTATAGAGAACATTGGGGTTCCTCCGAGAATTCCAAAACTATAGCCACTTTTCAAAACGAATTTTTATAGTCGAGTCGAGCATAAGGTTAAGCGGACTAGTTTGAGCTTTACATGGTAGGACCCTAATTAAACGTAGGTCATGAACTACGTTTAATTATGAGAGCACCATGTAAAACTCAAACGGCCACTTAGACTTATGTTCAAAAGGATTCCTTTCAAAAAAAAAAAAAGAGAGATCTTTATTAAACTCGTTTTAATGAGAATACGTGTTGCATTTAGACATTCACCTAAGCATATAGGAATTCAAGACTTGCCTTACTAGAGGATTATGCTAGTTTGATATAAGGATTAATTTTAGATGTCTCGAAGTGACGAAGCCCTTAATAGGATTCCCTTTTTGCACATTAGAAGTGGAATGAACCTAAGATTGAAAGATATTCGTTGATACGTGCTACTCTATGCTATAACATGTGAATTTGGGCATGATTCGATTGCAATGTGAAAGTTTATAATGTGCAATGTGAAAGTTGTAATATGCAATGTGAAAGCTTGTAATGTGCAATGTGAAAGTTTGAAATATGCAATGTGAAAGTTGTAATATGCAATGTGAAAGTTGTAATATGCAATGTGAAAGTTGTAATATGCAATGTGAAAGTTGTAATATGCAATGTGAAAGTTGTAATATGCAATGTGAAAGTTGTAATATGCAATGTGAAAGTTGTAATATGCAATGTGAAAGTTGTAATATGCAATGTGAAAGTTGTAATATGCAATGTGAAAGTTATAATGTGCAATGTGAAGGTTGTAATGTGCAATGTGAAAGTTGTAATATGCAATGTGAAAGTTGTAATATGCAATGTGAAAGTTGTAATATGCAATGTGAAAGTTGTAATATGCAATGTGAAAGTTGTAATATGCAATGTGAAAGTTGTAATATGCAATGTGAAAGTTGTAATATGCAATGTGAAAGTTGTAATATGCAATGTGAAAGTTGTAATATGCAATGTGAAAGTTGTAATATGCAATGTGAAAGTTGTAATATGCAATGTGAAAGTTGTAATATGCAATGTGAAAGTTGTAATATGCAATGTGAAAGTTGTAATATGCAATGTGAAAGTTGTAATATGCAATGTGAAAGTTGTAATATGCAATGTGAAAGTTGTAATATGCAATGTGAAAGTTGTAATATGCAATGTGAAAGTTATAATGTGCAATGTGAAGGTTGTAATGTGCAATGTGAAAGTTGTAATATGCAATGTGAAAGTTGTAATATGCAATGTGAAAGTTGTAATATGCAATGTGAAAGTTGTAATATGCAATGTGAAAGTTGTAATATGCAATGTGAAAGTTGTAATATGCAATGTGAAAGTTGTAATATGCAATGTGAAAGTTGTAATATGCAATGTGAAAGTTGTAATATGCAATGTGAAAGTTGTAATATGCAATGTGAAAGTTGTAATATGCAATGTGAAAGTTGTAATATGCAATGTGAAAGTTGTAATATGCAATGTGAAAGTTGTAATATGCAATGTGAAAGTTGTAATATGCAATGTGAAAGTTGTAATATGCAATGTGAAAGTTGTAATATGCAATGTGAAAGTTGTAATATGCAATGTGAAAGTTATAATGTGCAATGTGAAGGTTGTAATGTGCAATGTGAAAGTTGTAATATGCAATGTGAAAGTTGTAATATGCAATGTGAAAGTTGTAATATGCAATGTGAAAGTTGTAATATGCAATGTGAAAGTTGTAATATGCAATGTGAAAGTTGTAATATGCAATGTGAAAGTTGTAATATGCAATGTGAAAGTTGTAATATGCAATGTGAAAGTTGTAATATGCAATGTGAAAGTTGTAATATGCAATGTGAAAGTTGTAATATGCAATGTGAAAGTTGTAATATGCAATGTGAAAGTTGTAATATGCAATGTGAAAGTTATAATGTGCAATGTGAAAGTTGTAATGTGCAATGTGAAAGTTGTAGTGTGCAATGTGAAAGTTGTAATGTGCAATGTGAAAGTTGTAATGTGCAATGTGAAAGTTGTAATATGCAATGTGAAAGCTTGTAATGTACAATGTGAAAGTTTGGAATGTGCAATGTGAAAATTATGAGAGAAATGCATGCGTAAAAGCTTTATGATTTATGATGTTGATCTTTAAGTAGCATATGCAATTTAAAATAATGTGATTACTATGAGGCATGAAATCACTTTGAGATATGACTTGATTAAATTATTGGGTAATGAGGTTGATTATTTATGATTGATTTGAAAGAGAATATGGGCATGACGAGTTGATATGAAATTTCATGGACGATATGGATATAAGAGCCTTTACTCCCTAAGTTTGAGCTATTTGAAACTAGCGCGTGAATATTGCGATGATTATGTAGTCATGCCTTACTATGGAGATAGTTATTGCGCCCTAAGGTTGAGCTATTTGAAACTAGCGCGTGAATATTGCGATGATTATGTAGTCATGCCTTACTATGGAGATAGTTATTATGCTCTAAGATTTGACTATTGAGAACTAGCACCTGCTAGATATGATTATAATGTGGTTAGTCCTTACTACTGAGATATATATTGCGTGATGAGATTTGACCGCTTGGGAACTAGTGATTGTCTCTGAGAAATCCATTATAAATTAGAAATTTCCTAAGTATGAAAGTTGTCATTAAATACCCCTCCGTCATTCGTTCACTTGTGCTCTTTTGAAAATTATCCATCATCATATTTCTTATGACACCGCTACTCATTATTGACATACGACAACGCGATATCATCGGTAGAACATCTTCCCACGAACGTTGGACGATATACTCTAAGAATTGTAGTCCCAAGATATGACGCGACTCTATCCTTTTAGAAACTACCCATAACCTTTGCGTTCGATCTAAGATGGTGCGAAACATATGGGAACGTCGAACGAAGTTGGAGACATACGAACGCTGAGCTGTTTTAAAGCCATATGACGACACTAGTAGGACGCATTCCTATATATTCTAGACGACACGTCCTAAGGATTGTAACCCCAATATTTGGTGCGATATTTCTATTCTAACACGTGTACGCAAACAACTATCTATATTCTAAGCCGGTGCGACATATATTGACGTCATCGAAAGTTGGAGTCCATTGGGCAACGAAAGACATAGAAGTGATTTCTTTAAACCGCGCAAGGAGTCTGATTCGAGCCTTAATGATTCTTTTGTTTTTATATTTCCTATTTCATTCATTCGAAACCAAACTCTATATCCTTGATTATTCAAAGTAATGACCACCACCGCTTCTCTTCAAAAGTTAGCAACCTAACAATATACAATTCATTTACGCAATACTCAGTAAAGGCAAATTCGAGTAAGTAGTACCCACTCTCTCGTTGCGACATCAAGGGACGCGAAAAACAGTTGAGACACCAGTCGTCCATATGTGGAAGACTTGGGATAACTTTATCGCGTAGAAGATGCTATTGGGTCACGTACATAACGTAGGACGTGCAAGATATGTTGTGTGTCAATCAAAGTACAAGGAAGCAAATTTTCACAAGCGACGTTGAAGCAATCCGTTTAACTCACCTAAGAATATTAATTTGAGTTGTCGTCTTATTCTCGCTATGAACTCTTACTCCCCACTTCCACATTGAAATTAGCCAAGTGAATTTCGACAATCTTGAGGACCAGACACGATGAAAGCATAGTTCTTCTTCTTTTCCAAAGATTTACGATTCCCTTGATCCACGGATGACTCGACGCAACACCTGAAAGTGGTGAGACCAAATAACTAACACCACCCACTCGCAACGACGTTAAGAGAAGGACCCACTCGATACAAGGAAGTTTAGAAAACTAGTGAGTTAGAGAAGTATAGTATAGAAGATACTATAGACTAGTATACCCAATGAAAGTGATGCCTTGGATATGGTCTACATGTGAGAGAGTGTAGAGGCAATTGAACCGAGGCCTCAAATTAGTGAAGGAATTTAAGGACCTTCTATCCATGTAAAAATGGAGCCTCGGCGGCAATTAGAAGAAATCCCAAAGTTACCGTTGGAGCGAAGATGTAATTAAGAAGGAATAAGAAATTTGGCGAATTGAAGATCGTCAAGGAAGGCGAGGAGAATTGAAGAGCAGGAAGCCCTTTACATTTTTCTAGAGGAAAAATGTTAAGGGGGTAATCGCAACAAGGAAGATACTCGAACAAGGAGTATGGATAGCAAGATTATATTTTATCTTTCAAGAAGGGTTATTCACTAGCGTCATTGAAAGAGATATGAAGTAGAAAGTAGAGTAAAGAAAGGCGATTTAACCCAAACGGTAAAGTAAAGGCATTGACGCCATCTACAAGATGTAGTTCTGGTGGCGTTTATCGTTATGGCGGTCCACTCGTTATTATTTGAATATCCCTTGGAAAACCTCCATCGAAAAAGAACTATTAGTGGAGTATATCAACCGAGCTTAGAGAAGGCGGTACACGCTTAACGCCTGATGGAGGCTGGCTTTACCAAGGAGGAGAAGTATGGTCGATAAGTAGAGGAAGCACGATGACCTGTGATGGTTATCTCCTCCAGGTCAACGGTCAAATGGAGGTAAGCTAAAACAAGATGAACTTGGGTGGGAAATTTTGCAACACATGGTGAACCGTCAAGGGCCATCGACCCACGAAGTAGTGCGCCCAAGAAAAGTGAAGAAGGAAAACCACATGAAATCGCTAAGTTAGTAGTGAAAGCAAATAAGAAATACGACGCTAGAAGTCAAGGCACATGCTACCACAACGATTAAGGAAGTTGGTCGCTGAACTAAGTTTCAAACAACTAACAAACTCCGTGAAGAGCTAGTTATGGAATGTTTGAACGGAAGGGTGATAAGGATAATTCGCATCTGTGATGAGTTAGGATCAAAGGATCCGTATCACCATGATCTGACAAGTACCCTTGAGATAACTGCAAGGACTAGCGACTGCTTGTGTGCTGTTCAAGACGATGATTACTCTAGTTAGAGATGGATTTGAGTGACGAAACGGTAAGGAGTATGGTGACCCATAAGAAAACGAAAGGAAAATGGAGAAAACCGAATGGTTGAGAAAAGGATAAAGTAACCGATGTTTCCCCTAAATTATATTATATCACAATTTCTAAGGACATTAGGTTATTGTATTTGAAAGGAAGCTTAGCTTAGAAAGCTGAAAATGGATATGAGGCTCAGGAGAGCAAAGTAATTGAGAGTTTTGTAGAGGTCAGGAGGACCTAAGAAGGATTATTTTAAAGGAGGAGTTCATACGAATAAGGACATCGAAGTGTTTACCTTGAAATGATGGTGGTGATATGATTACTTAAGAGCATAAGGATTGTGTAAATCCTATCATGAGGAATGCGTAGGTATAGCAAAGAAACCGAATAGGTTATATGTGCGATGTTAAAAGAGATTTGTCGGTGATGAGTCATAGATAATGGTCCTTCTAGCGTAAAAAGGAAGTAATTAAAGGTACCTTAAAACGATTTGAAAGCCAATATCGGCAAAAGCAAGAGAAATTGGTAACGATATGACTTAGCGAATAACGAAAGAGGTGACTTTGGAAAATAAGGGCGAAATTGAAGAACAAAGGTAAGTATGAGGAACAAGATGGAACTATCATCATACAATTCATGATTCCCTCGAACGCCATAAAGCAACAAAGACGACATTGGAAAACCCTAAAATGTGATACTACGAAGATGTACCTTTGCAATTTTAGTGCAACTCGGCACCCCAGTTAGTATCACTTTTGTTAAAGGGGTAATCCCTTAACAAGTGATTAGTCACAAACGAAGCCAATGTTTTCAAGTAGCGGCAAGCGTGTCGAGCGTCAAACCAAAGAAAAGATGAAAGTAGGCGAGAAGCCAGTGGAGCAATTCTTTATTTGGGAAAGCAAACGATAAAGGAAAGTACACAAAGTGACAATGGAAATGAGTAGCCACCAACGATCGATATTCCAACGTTTCTTATCGCTTTTATTGTAACTCACATTACGAACCGTTTGTTCTTTTGACACCCCCGTATTGATATTCTTACCATCATCTCATTTATGACTATCGCCCTATGTGAGAATACAGACGAATAATCTCTAGTCGTCTTAAGAAGTGAGCGACATTCGTAACTTTTTCGAAGTTTCCAATCAGGAGAAATGTTAGGGCATCAAGCAATGGAGGCCCCAACTACGAAGATCAAAAGCTTGTAAGTGACCAAAAAGGGTCAGGATGAAACCTAGTTGAACTCTCACATTTTTATACGTCTCTGTGAAGCTATCCATAACGTCAATCTATTCACTCTTACTACCGTGAGAACGATCAAACTTCGAGGACGAAGTTGCTGTTAAGGGGGTAATGATGTAACAACCCTCAATTTCCGACTAGGACAACTTACTTATATTTATCTAGGTATCTATCCCTAGAGGTTTATTAAGAGAATTGACCTTCTAGACATTTAGGGCATGGTGATATTTGCCCTCTAGTTCAATAGAATGCCAAAAGGTAGCTAGTTGCCTTAGAAATGCCATAAACAATGACTATAATCATCCAAGACAATCTCCAAGTGAACAAATAATGACAATTATATAAGAATGTGACTTAAACCATCAAGCATCTGAGAAATCAAACAAGTCAACAACTCAAATAATAACAATATAGAACGGAATTTTAATTCAAGAAATTAAGTTATGAAAATAACTAAGCATGACTTAAAAGTTGTGTTAGCAACCAAGAATCCTTATAATTACAATTCAAACACCTATCCAATCAAAGTGCATTTGAGCATAAAATATGATGAACATCTCAAAAGTATAATTACAAGCTAGATTATATATAAAAGTGAGTTTAAATAATAATAAGTATATATATATGTCTGATATAAATACAAATTTATATACAATGAGCTAAGTAACAAATTAAAATACAAAAATTATACATACATACATACATATACGAGTATATATATACACATATGTACATACATATAAAATCATACACACATTGTACACATACACGGTTATATACATACATACATACATACATACATACATACATACATACATACATACATACATACATACATACATACATACATACATACATACATACATACATACATACATACATACATACATACATACATACATACATACATACATACATACATACATACATACATACATACATACATACATACATACATACATACATACATACATACATACATACATACATACATACATACATACATACATACATACATACATACATACATACATACATACATACATACATACATACATACATACATACATACATACATACATACATACATACATACATACATACATACATACATACATACATACATACATACATACATACATACATACATACATACATACATACATACATACATACATACATACATACATACATACATACATACATACATACATACATACATACATACATACATACATACATACATACATACATACATACATACATACATACATACATACATACATACATACATACATACATACATACATACATACATACATACATACATACATACATACATACATACATACATACATACATACATACATACATACATACATACATACATACATACATACATACATACATACATACATACATACATACATACATACATACATACATACATACATACATACATACATACATACATACATACATACATACATACATACATACATACATACATACATACATACATACATACATACATACATACATACATACATACATACATACATACATACATACATACATACATACATACATACATACATACATACATACATACATACATACATACATACATACATACATACATACATACATACATACATACATACATACATACATACATACATACATACATACATACATACATACATACATACATACATACATACATACATACATACATACATACATACATACATACATACATACATACATACATACATACATACATACATACATACATACATACATACATACATACATACATACATACATACATACATACATACATACATACATACATACATACATACATACATACATACATACATACATACATACATACATACATACATACATACATACATACATACATACATACATACATACATACATACATACATACATACATACATACATACATACATACATACATACATACATACATACATACATACATACATACATACAATACATACACACATACATACATACATACATACATACATACATACATACATACATACATACATACATACATATTCAATATATAACAATATTTATAAACAAGACTTACTTTATATAAAAACTTTATAAATTTTGTAAATCTTGAGTGCCAAAATCGACACACACATACACTTTACATACATCTTCCACCAATCCTAAATTACCTAGCACATGGCTCTCTTTAGCTTCCTAAGGAAGCTCTTGGATCAAAAGACCCATCACCAACACTCTTGCATGCATTCTCTCACATTTTCACACACACTTTAGTCATTTTTCTCTCATCTCTCTCTCATTTTCTCTTAAGAAAAATCTGCACTTCCTCTCCCACTTTCCTCTTCAAATTTCGGTCCTTACATCACCTAAAATGGGGATTAAATCTTAACTAAATCAACTATAATAATAATGGATCAAGCTAGATCATTCAAGGGAGTGTTAAGGCAAGCTAAGGAGCTCATTTTGGTGCATCTTGGTCGTGATTTGGCTGCCCAAAACAGCCCCATAGCCGAACCCATCAAGGTTGATTTACAAAACTATTTACTAGTTTACATCTTCTATTGTTTCTATACTAAAAGATCTTTACAAAAACTATGTTTTTCTTTGATTTTCTTCTTGAAAATACACTTAATGAGGGCATGTTGATAGAATCTTTCCTTTCATGCCATTGCATGTCAAAATCTAAAGGAAAGACTCAAGGATTCAACTAAAATAAGACCCAAAAGTGATGATTCATGAGAAGGCTTTCAAACTAGTTGATAAATCTTTACAAAAATCTATTTTTGATGATAAAGATGAACAAAACTTACTGAGATTTTACATAAACGAACTTATTTTGATGTTGCATGAAAAATTTGATAAGAGATATGAACATGAAATGGTTAGATGATTACATGCATTTCACTTTTTGGATGATTTTTGTAAGAACTAAGTTTATTGATTTTGTTGGGTGAAAGTTCAAGTATAGATGATGATTGATGATCTTGAAATTGATTGAAATCTGTATATTTGATGTTAAAACTGTATTTTTGTCTGAATATTTTACCAACTTTAACAATTTTTATCTCCTAATCCATAAGGTTCCAGGAGGCCATACTTGGTGGAAAGTAAGTTCAATGTGTCCTAAATTTAAAATAAAATCATGGAATTTTTATTAAGAGCAAAACCCAAAGAACTTTTATAAAACTTTCGAGTATGCAAAACAGTGACTGTTTTGACCACTTCCATTTATAAAAATATTTAGAGGTAGTAAACATTCGTTATAAATTAAGACAAAATTCACAAAATAAGTGGACACATATAGGTGGCTGTATAAAAATCTGGAGGGTCCAAATAATTAGCTTTAACCCCGAATTAGTGGCCAACATTTCATAAATCTGTTGTATAAAAACAGAAAATTTGTAAGTAAACTTATAACTTGTGTGATGGGCTATGTAATGAACTAAGGAGTTAATGGGCTAGCCCGGCCCAATTGGTGAACCCACAAGGAACATAAATCAGTAGGCCCACTTGGCCCAATAAACCAATAAAACCCACTAAGCATATAGCCCAAATAAGGTTAAGCCCAACAACTAAATTAAGCCCAAAACATTTAGATGCCCATAACACTTAGGCCCAATTGGGTAATGGCTCATAACACGTAAACTAGGGGTGTAAGAAATGAATCGGAAAACCGAAAAACCGGTCCGAACCGCGTGATCCGAAACCGAAAAAACCGAAACCGAAAAAACCGAAACCCGAAAAAACCGAAAACAAAAAAACCGATGTGTAACGGTTCGGTTACGGTTTTCAATATTCATTACTCGCGGTTAACCGAACCGAACCGAATTTTGATATATACCTACATATAATCATATATATGTATATTTACACATATATGTATTACATGAATACATCATTTACATATCTATTTAGCTAATTTTTTGTATTTGTTGTCTAAAATATTAACAATTTTACTAACTTTCTTTCACAATCTATGATTAATTTTGGATATTCTAAGTAATTTTCTTATATATAAACTCTCTTTAAGAAAAGTTGTTAACTTTGTTTAAAATATTATCAAAAATATTAGTAATATCTTATAGAAGACATTTTAAGTAGTAAATCATGATACTCTTAAATAGAAACTTGCATTGCATAAATATAACATTAGAAAAAAGTAATTCAAAATTAGATGTAATGTATATTTATTTATAAAACAAAATATTAATGTAGTTAAATAACTATTATACATAGAAAAAATTAATTAATACAATGTAAATTGACTATTATAATTGAAAACTTAAACTTTATATTAGCATAACTTTAATAAATGGTTAACCGAAATTAACCGACTTTTTCGGGTAACCGATTTGCGGGTAACCGAAATTAACGGTTCAAAATTTTTAACTAACCGAACCGAACCGAAACCCGAAAAACGGTTCGAAATTTCTAGCTAACCGAATCGAACCGAACCGTTTACAGCCCTAACGTAAACGAATTTCATAACCCGAGTTAAAGATAAGTGTAATCAAAGTAAAACAAAAGATAGTTAAGTGAGGTGGACATAAGTAACTCTGTTAACCAAACTAAAAAGTGATATCACAAATGCTATTTAGTATTAAAATTGGTTACACATCCAATAATGTTTAAGAGAACATAACTTAATATGGCATTCCCATATGATAACCTAAGATGCCAAACGAAAACCACAAATGAAGGCAAGTTACCGAAATTCTAACAACTTATAACTACATGTATAATGAAAGTGACCTTTTACACCATTAATCTCTACAACCAAAAAGATACGAATATTAGCAATACACTTGGATTCCATAATTGATGATAACTTAATGATAGTGGCATTTCTAAGTGATGGCTTAAGATAGGAACTTATGTGTATTAGTCCTCTCGTAGGGATAGTCTTGGCTTGAAATGTGATTGAGGAATATGACGGATATATGATCAAGGAAGCGATAGATGGGAAGTACCCATTTTGGATAAGTGAATATAATATGCGGCATATCAAGGTGAGTCATAGCCCCCTTTCAAACTCTTTTATGTGTTTTACTTTCGGGGTGAAAAGCATGATAAATAAAATTGTTTTCTTTTATGAAATGATGCTTTGAAAGAATGATTATGATATGGGAATTATTGTATGTTCAACATGTTATATAATATATGATGAGCTTGAGTACTGTCAAACTGTTTCACCTCGGTACACTACTATTAACTCTTCAAGAGGCCTGTAGTATGAGAGTTGCGCAACTAGGACTTGTCCCCTCACCCAACGAGTAACGGTGGGATGCTTGGTTTGTCTTTGTGGCGACCTTCATTGCCAGTCCGACCACACGGTGCTCTAGCTACTATATCTGTGGTCATGCCACGCCCCCTTCTATTATTGGTCGTCTCCATGGCACGACCCCTTTATTATTATTGCACATGATTGACGGCATGTGTTTCTTATTATCTTGGACATAACCGGTCTTAGTAGTGGCTCAAGCACAAACTCATCAAAATTATGCCTTTGGCTAAATATTATTGATATTATTTATGGTTGGATATTATGGATTGAACATACGGTTGGGTATTGGACCTTATATGGAATCTTGAAAGTTGTTGAAATTGGCGATATTAAAATATTGATGACCGAATGGTTTTGGTATGATGTATGATTAATCGAATTATATACTTTTCTCTCACGATAAATTTGACAAATGAGAGCTTTATTACTTACCATGGATTCTCAACTCTTTGAAATGACGTTATGGTATTTTGAAAACTTGATGGTGTGATAATGAGAATTTTGCCGATCATGTGGTTTGGGTATGTTGATATCTAATATCATGTTTTCTAAGTGTTTAAAATGGTTAAGTAACGAAATTTACTTAAAAACCTATGCACTCACCAACTACGTTTTCGTAGTTGACACTTTTTCTTCATGCTTTTCAGGAGTTAGCATTAGCTTTGAGGAATTGTATGCATCATGACTGTTTGCATTGCACTTTGGAGTCAAAGATCAAACCTTGTGATGGGCGATGGAATCCGCCTTGATCATTGTAGTATACTATTTCATGTGCTTGTTATTTGTTTCGTGAACTTAATATCCAAGTATGGTGGGCACATTTGTACTTGGAAATTGGTTCACATGCTTGTTCATTTGTAAACTCTTTTATCAATTAAAGCTATGGTGAATGTTATCTATTATCCTTTGTTCTGAATACTCGACTTTCTATACACCTCATTGTTCCGCCTTAGTTGGGGTGTTACATAGGGGGTGATGCTCTAGAATGGTGGAATGTGGAAGTGGATGCTTTGGGGATTGATCTTGCTAACACCATACCTTGGGAAAACTTCAAACAAATGATTGTCGCTAAGTATTGCCCACCGCATGAAATGAGGAATCTACAAGAATAATTTACTAGCCTCTCCATGAAAGGAGCCGACCATGTGGGATATACTCATCGGTTCAATCAACTATCTAGACTCATCCCTCATCTAGTGAGACACGAAGATCGGAAGGTGGAGAAATATGTTGTCGGTTTGCCTCATAAGGTGAGAATGCTTGTTTCTCATCCTACCATGCCATTGACTATTAATGAAGCCATTAACTGAACCGCTAGTGTCACCATGGAGCTTGTGAAGGGTGGTGAACTAGGTAAGAATGATAGTAAGAGGAAGGATGTGGCCGAGTCTAGTGGTACCAAGAAAGACAAGAGGCATCATCATAAGAAGCCAACTAGAGGTGGGAAGGTGTTTGCGGCGGTTGTGCCGGCAAAGGAGGCTAACACCGGGGCTATTCCTTTATGCCCTCGGTGTAATCGTCATCATAGGTCTCACACTCGATCTGATGCTTGTTTTCATTGTAATCAAGTGGGTCATATATCAAGAATGTGTCCTACCAATCCTCGTGCCGTTTCTTTGAATGCTATGCCCCTCAATGTTCGATATCCCCCGATGGCCCGGGGTACTTGTTATGAGTGTGGTAGCCAAGACCACTACCGGAATAGGTACCCTAATCTTATTGGCCAACAAGTTCAAGTGACCGTGCACCCGAACCAATTGCAAATTGCCGGTCCCAATCAAAACCTGGGACAACAAGGTCAACAACAACAAGCTCCTTAACAACAACAACTAGCCCCTCGTGGAAGAGCTTTTGCTGTGAATGCGGCCGAGGCTCGTGTGGACCCCAATGTCGTGGCAGGTACTTTTCTTCTCAATCACCAATATGCTACCGTGTTATTTGATTCCGGGGCCGATTATAGCCTCATTTCCAATGATTTCATCCCGTTGATCGATGCTAGTCTTAGCCCGTTGTCATATTACTTTGAACTCGAAATGGTAAATGGTGGATTGTCTAGAATTAGTCAAGTTGTTCGTGATTGTACGTTAGAATTATGTGACCACCCATTTTACATAGATTTAATGCCTTTTGACATCGATAGTTTTGATGTGATCGTGGGTATGGATTGGTTGTCGGCTATGAACGCGATGATCGATTGTGGTAGTAGGGTGGTGAGGATACCTTTAGAAAACGGGGAAGAATTAGTGGTCCAAGGTGAGACAACCAAGCCATGGGAAGGGAAAGTATATAATGTAAACGTTACTAAGGTTGAATTGAAAACTGTGCCCGTAGTTAAAGATTTTGTGGATGTATTTCCGGATGACCTACCGGGTTTGCCTCCATCTCGTGAACTTGATTTCTGTATTGACCTCATTCCTAATGCTTCTCCCGTGGCCAAAGCGCCTTATCGCCTAGCCATGACCGAAATACAAGAGTTGGCCGCCCAACTCAAAGAACTTCAAGAAAAGGGTTTCATTCGCCCTAGCCAATCTCCTTGGGGCGCACCGGTCTTATTTGTCAAAAAGAAGGATGGATCGTTTCGAATGTGTATTGATTATAGAGAATTGAATAAGCTAACGGTGAATAATCGTTATCCTCTTCCTAGGATCGACGATTTATTTGATCAACTTCAAGGTGCTCAATATTTCTCCAAGATTGATTTGAGGTCGGGTTACCATCAATTGAGAGTCCATGAAGACGATATTCCTAAAACCGCTTTCCGAACAAGATATGGGCATTTTGAATTCACGGTGATGCCTTTTGGGTTGACCAATGCACCGGCGGTGTTCATGGATTTGATGAACCGGGTGTGTCGACCCTACTTAGATCAATTTGTCATTGTATTTATTGATGACATACTTATTTACTTTAGAACGAAAGAAGATCATGCCAAGCATTTGAAGAAAGTGTTGGAGTTACTTCGGGGAGAGAAATTGTATGCCAAGTTCTCTAAATGAGAATTTTGACTAGAAGAGGTCCATTTCCTTGGTCACTTGGTGAGCAAGGAGGTAATTCATGTGGACCCTAGTAAAATCGAAGCGGTGAAGAATTGGAGACGACCCGAGACGCCAACCGAGATTCGCCAATTTCTTGGTTTGGCGGGTTATTATAGACGGTTTATTGAGGGTTTCTCAAAAATTGCTCAACCTTTGACCTTGTTGACACAACGGGAAAGAAGGTTTGATTGGGGTGAGAAGCAAGAACGGGCTTTCCAATTGCTTAAAGACAAGCTATGTGATGCACCAATCTTGAGTTTGCCCGATGGAGCCGATGATTTTGTTGTGTATTGTGATGCATCCGGGCAAGGCTTAGGATGTGTATTGATGCAACGGGGTAAAGTGATTGCCTATGCATCTAGACAATTGAAGGTGCATGAAAAGAATTACCCGACCCATGACTTAGAGTTAGGAGCGATCGTGTTTGCTTTGAAGTGTTGGAGGCATTACTTGTATGGCACCAAAAGTGTGATTTATACCGATCACAAAAGCCTACAACACATCTTTGATCAAAGCGAATTGAATATGAGGCAACGGAGGTGGCTAGAACTTTTTAGTGATTATGATTGTGTTATCCGGTATCACCCGGGTAAAGCCAATGTTGTAGCCGATGCTTTAAGCCAAAAAGAACGTGTGAAACCAAGACGAATTAGAGCCATGAGCCTTACCGCACCAAGAAGTGTTCGAGACACCATAATCGAAGCTCAAAGAATGGCTACCCTACCGGAAAACTTCATTAATGAAGCACTTCATGGGCTAGAAGAACAATTTGATCGGAAGGATGATGATGGTTTGTATTTTGTAGAACAGTTATGGATTCCCGTCTTTGGGGGTCTAAGGTTGAAGTTGAAGAATGAAGCCCATAAGTCGGCATACTCGGTTCACCCGGGGTCCGACAAAATGTACTTTGATATGAGAGACTTGTATTGGTGGCCGGGGATGAAGAAAGATATTGCTAGGTATGTGAGTGAATGCATTACATGTTTGCAAGTAAAGGCCGATCACAAGAAACCACCCGGATTACTAGTTCAACCGGTAACACCGGAGTGGAAATGGGAAGAAATTGCTATGGACTTCATCACGAAGTTACCTAGAACGAGTAGTGGCCTTGACACAATTTGGATGATTATTGATCGATTGACTAAGTCGGCTCACTTATTAGCTATCCGGGAAGATGACAAGTTTGACAACTATGACACGTTTGTACATCAAAGAAGTAGTATCCAAACATGGAGTGCCGATTTCCATAATCACCGATCGGGATACCCGATTTACTTCAAAGTTTTGGAAGGCGTTCCCAAAAGCAATGAGTACTCAACTCAATATGAGTACGGCGTTCCACCCACAAACCGACGGTCAAAGTGAAAGAACGATCCAAACACTTGAAGATATGTTAAGAGCTTGTGCCATCGAGTTTGGTGGCAATTGGGATGTGCACCTCCCTTTGGTCGAATTCTCATACAATAATAGCTACCATGCTAGTATTCAAATGGCACCGTTTAAGGCTTTGTATGGGAGAAGGTGTAGATCACCACTTGCTTGGGCGGAGATTGGTTAAAGCCAACTCATTGGACCCGAGATTGTTGTTGAAACGACAAAAGTGATCTCACAAATCAAGGAAACGTTGAGAGTGGCCCGGGAACGACAATTGAAGTATGCTAATGTGAGACGAAGACCCCTCGAGTTTGAGGTAGGCGATTTTGTTTTGTTAAAGGTGTCCCCTTGGAAAGGTGTAGTTCATTTTGTGAAGCGTGGCAAGTTGGGGCCAATGTATATTGGCCCATTCAAAATCTTGGAACGTATAGGCCCGGTTGCTTATCGTTTGGAACTTCCTCAAGACTTGAGTGGAGTTCATAATGTCTTTCATGTTTGTAATCTTAGGAAGTGTTTGGCGGACCCAACACTTCATGTGCCTCTTGAGGAAATTCGGGTAGATAAAACGTTAAAGTTTGTAGAAGAACCGATAGAAATACTTGACCGCCAAACTAAAAAGTTAAAGAATACTTGGTATACGATCGTCAAGGTGAAATGGCAAGCTAGGCGCGGACCCGAGTTCACTTGGGAACGTGAAGATTCCATGAAGGCCAAGTACCCTCATTTGTTTAGTGATTAGGATTTTGATCGAATTTCGGGACGAAATTCCTTTAACGGGGGAATGATGTAACATTTGTGAAATTTGACTTAGGTTGACCCGTTAATTATATGTATGTTTGACTAATAAATATTAGTTAAGTAATAAATGATCGATATTATTTGTGATTTAAATTGTGTTCGTGTGCTAATCAAGGTTAATTGACCGATTTATTTGGGTGTTTGATAACAAGTGTCATTTAATTGAACTAGATACTTGACTGAGTTATCCATGGGTTGACCCAAACCCACTAACCCAACCCTATCCCAACCAAATCCTTCCACGCATCTCCACCAATCATCTCATTTCTCTTATCTCTCTCTCTTTTCCACACTAAATATAAGAGTATTCTTGTATCTCTCACTCTCTCTCTAATTTAATACACCAAAATTGTTGTTCCAAGCAAGATTTTTGTTAGGAATCTTCATCTATAACACCAACTCTTTAACATATCCAAAAATTTGAGCTCAAGGCAGAGAATCATCCATATAGGGTCAAATTTCGGATTTTTACATTTAGAAGGTGCTTTTGGTAAGTAATCTTGTCTAAAAATCATCATTTCATACTTACAATCTTGTTTCTAGCTAAAACAAAATTTTATTGGGTCACAATTTAAGTCAAAACCGACCTTAGGTCAAATTAGGGTTTGTCAAAGTTTGATTTGGGTCAAAACGAAATTTAAGTGGGATTTGATGTTTTAATTGGAAGAATTTAAGTGGGTTACGTTCATTTTAGTCTAAATATGCTCCAAAATGAGTCATGACACCCTCCTGGACGAATTGGAAGTCAAAATTTGAGTTTTGAAGTAAATGGGTCGTTTTTAGGGTTCTTGGCTGCTGTTGTTCAATCTGGTCCGTTTTTGGCGTCTGACACGCCTGGTTTGGCGTCCAAGACGTTGGGCCTGTGCTCGGTGACCGTTTCATGCGTTTCTTGGAACGTGTGGGACGCTGCTGGCGTCTATTACGGTGGAACCACCGTAATTTACGGTGGTATCCATTGTGCCTTTTTAACCTCGATGCCCTTGCTCACTGTTTTTGTTAGGACCAGTTCACCTGGAACTGGCCAGTCACCAGTTCACACTTGCCAGTCACCAATTGCATCTGGAGACTAGTGAAACTGGTGACCAAGATGATTTGTCGAGAAATATATTGAAGTCCAGTTGCACCGTACAGTTAACGCAACTGAAGACTTCCTCCAGTTGAGAACTGACCAAGTTGAAGAAGCATTCCAGTTGAAGTCGAAGACAACAAATGGAAGATAGAGAATGACAATGGCAGCGAAGCCCAGTTGGCATTCTAGTCAGTTACAAACTGGAGACCATCAGTGGAAAGCCCTTACAAAGCTTTACACTGATCTCCACCAATCATCTCATTTCTCTTATCTCTCTCTCTCTCCACACTAAATATAAGAGTATTCTTGTATCTCTCACTCTCTCTCTAATTTAATACACCAAAATTGTTGTTCCAAGCAAGATTTTTGTTAAGAATCTTCATCTATAACACCAACTCTCCTCCTCCTACTGCCCCAAACCATGTCCATGTACACTACTCTAACACTCCTGTTCCAAAATTTGATGGAAACAGTGAGACATTCGGTACATGGAAGGCTAGAATGCTTTTGCATTTTGGTGGGATTGAAAGGTATATGTTGAAAATCCTTAAGGATGGACCATATATACCCATGTCCCTTGGGGTTAGTCCTCTTCTTGATCCAACTGGAAGAAGAGGTTCAAGGGAAAAGCCTGAAGACCATTGGTCTGATGAGGATCGCAGACTGGTGGACTTGGACACCAGACTGAAAAACATGATCCTTGGGGCTGTCCCTGAAGACCTAATTCCAACACTTATGTTGTTTCCCAGTGCCAAGTCTATGTGGTATGAATTAGTGATTCAATTTGAAGGAGGTGATGACACAATTGTCACCAGAATAGTTGCTTTGAACAAGAAGTATGAATCCTTCTTTGCCTTGCCCAATGAAAGTCTAACTGGTACATACACCAGATTTTCTAGCCTCATCAATCAGTTGAGAGGTTTGGGTGTAGAGAAGGATAAGGATATTCTTCTTGAAAAGTTTTGTGATATTCTTCCTCCCAAATTGGAAAACATGGTTCTGGTTCAGGTGAAAACCCCTCGAATACAAATGCACAACCTTTTCAAAATGTTAACACCAACTCTCCTCCTCCTACTGCCCCAAACCATGTCCATGTACACTACTCTAACACTCCTGTTCCAAAATTTGATGGAAACAGTGAGACATTCGGTACATGGAAGGCTAGAATGCTTTTGCATTTTGGTGGGATTGAAAGGTATATGTTGAAAATCCTTAAGGATGGACCATATATACCCATGTCCCTTGGGGTTAGTCCTCTTCTTGATCCAACTGGAAGAAGAGGTTCAAGGGAAAAGCCTGAAGACCATTGGTCTGATGAGGATCGCAGACTGGTGGACTTGGACACCAGACTGAAAAACATGATCCTTGGGGCTGTCCCTGAAGACCTAATTCCAACACTTATGTTGTTTCCCAGTGCCAAGTCTATGTGGTATGAATTAGTGATTCAATTTGAAGGAGGTGATGACACAATTGTCACCAGAAAGTTGCTTTGAACAAGAAGTATGAATCCTTCTTTGCCTTGCCCAATGAAAGTCTAACTGGTACATACACCAGATTTTCTAGCCTCATCAATCAGTTGAGAGGTTTGGGTGTAGAGAAGGATAAGGATATTCTTCTTGAAAAGTTTTGTGATATTCTTCCTCCCAAATTGGAAAACATGGTTCTTGTTCAGGTGAAAACCCCTCGAATACAAATGCACAACCTTTTCAAAATGTTAACACCAACTCTCCTCCTCCTACTGCCCCAAACCATGTCCATGTACACTACTCTAACACTCCTGTTCCAAAATTTGATGGAAACAGTGAGACATTCGGTACATGGAAGGCTAGAATGCTTTTGCATTTTGGTGGGATTGAAAGGTATATGTTGAAAATCCTTAAGGATGGACCATATATACCCATGTCCCTTGGGGTTAGTCCTCTTCTTGATCCAACTGGAAGAAGAGGTTCAAGGGAAAAGCCTGAAGACCATTGGTCTGATGAGGATCGCAGACTGGTGGACTTGGACACCAGACTGAAAAACATGATCCTTGGGGCTGTCCCTGAAGACCTAATTCCAACACTTATGTTGTTTCCCAGTGCCAAGTCTATGTGGTATGAATTAGTGATTCAATTTGAAGGAGGTGATGACACAATTGTCACCAGAAAGTTGCTTTGAACAAGAAGTATGAATCCTTCTTTGCCTTGCCCAATGAAAGTCTAACTGGTACATACACCAGATTTTCTAGCCTCATCAATCAGTTGAGAGGTTTGGGTGTAGAGAAGGATAAGGATATTCTTCTTGAAAAGTTTTGTGATATTCTTCCTCCCAAATTGGAAAACATGGTTCTTGTCTTAATGCTAAAAGGAACATTTCACAACTTTAAGTGTTTCGATTGTCTTGAGAAATTCCGAGTATAGATCAATTGTATTTCATAGGTTGTTAGGATATTTACATTCGTCTATTATCTTGGTTCCGCATCAACCTTGTAATTTGTTTAATATCAATAAATAAATTACACATTGAAAAATACATATTGTCTCATCAAGTTATCTTACAAGTTATTTGTATTATTGCATTGTTCTTTACTTATTGTCTTTTATATAAGTAATCTATCTAGAACTTGGTATATACACACTGCAACTGGTCGTCTCCAGTTCAGTGCATATATTGCAAAGTAACTCCACCATCGACATAGAGGTGTCTTCAGTAGTACCATCTAACGAGTTGGGACTTACAAGTGGTATCAGAGCAGAAGGCTAATAAACTTGCCTAGATCTGCTAAGATGAACACTACTGAAGGTGGAGATGGTTCTGGTTCAGGTGAAAACCCCTCGAATACAAATGCACAACCTTTTCAAAATGTTAACACCAACTCTCCTCCTCCTACTGCCCCAAACCATGTCCATGTACACTACTCTAACACTCCTGTTCCAAAATTTGATGGAAACAGTGAGACATTCGGTACATGGAAGGCTAGAATGCTTTTGCATTTTGGTGGGATTGAAAGGTATATGTTGAAAATCCTTAAGGATGGACCATATATACCCATGTCCCTTGGGGTTAGTCCTCTTCTTGATCCAACTGGAAGAAGAGGTTCAAGGGAAAAGCCTGAAGACCATTGGTCTGATGAGGATCGCAGACTGGTGGACTTGGACACCAGACTGAAAAACATGATCCTTGGGGCTGTCCCTGAAGACCTAATTCCAACACTTGTGTTGTTTCCCAGTGCCAAGTCTATGTGGGATGAATTAGTGATTCAATTTGAAGGAGGTGATGACACAATTGTCACCAGAAAGTTGCTTTGAACAAGAAGTATGAATCCTTCTTTGCCTTGCCCAATGAAAGTCTAACTGGTACATACACCAGATTTTCTAGCCTCATCAATCAGTTGAGAGGTTTGGGTGTAGAGAAGGATAAGGATATTCTTCTTGAAAAGTTTTGTGATATTCTTCCTTCCAAATTGGAAAACATGGTTCTTGTCTTAAGACAAGGTAAAACCTTGCACACTCATACTCTTGCATCGCTCTATGGAGCCTTCAGATTCACTGAAGATAATAATGCTGCAAGACTTGTGGCTGAGCAAGATGCCATGAACCATGCCCAGAGTCCCAAGATTGCTAGTGCAACTGAGCGACCTTGTGTTGCTTTAATGTCTGCTGAGAGTGTCCAGGTACACTCGATGAAGGAGATGTTGAACAGTTTCTTAAACTCTGGACTGACCACTGAAAACAGTGATGGTTGTAATGAAACTGACGATGATGATCTGGTCGCCATGATTGCTAAAACCTTTAATAGGTTTAAGCATAAATCCAAAAGATTTAATGGCCCCAACAATGCTTCCAGCTCCAGCTCTCTGGATAAGACCAATCTTACATGCTATAAGTGTGGTAAGAAAGGTCATTTTATGAAGGAATGCAGATCTAGTCAGTTGAACAACCAAACTGGCCCCTCTCTCCCTAATTTCAATCGGCCTGATGATAGCTACAAAGCTAAATACAAGAAGCTTAAGGCCCAGATTGCCCTCCTGTCCATGGAAAAGAAAAAGGATCAGTGCTTAATGGCACAAACTGAGGGAAAATGGGAGTACTCTGATGACTCATCTGATGATGAAGAAGAGGAAAGGGACATGTGCTTCATGGCCTTGGAAGATCAACAACAGCAACACGTGGTGAAAGAAGATGTCATCTCTGGAAGATGGGTGGACATCATACTGAAGAAGGTATGTGACTATGATAACCAGGTTGACCCTGAACTAAAACTGGACCTGGCTGAATCATTAAGTGGTGATTTGGCATTTGTTGAAACTGTAAGAGCTGATAGTGAAAGATATCTTGACACTATCCTAATTGAACTGAACAATGTTAAACCACAACTAAATGATTTGCAAAGTGTCCAGTTGGCTCTCAAGGAGTCAGTTTTAAAGATTGAGGCTTTAGAACTTGATAATCAAAAACTATTTTCTGATCTTGAAAAAGAACAAAAGATTATCAAGTCATGGGTAAAAGCATCTGGCAAAAACTATGATGCATTTTCAAGAACTATAGATGCCCAGAAGAATGCATGGAAATCTGGAGATCTGGAGATGGCAGCTCTCATACCAGATCTTCATGCATTGCCTCCAGCTCTCAAGGTTGAAACACCTTATGATCAACCTGAAGCTGTTGAAACTGAAACCTTTGAGACCACCCCCTTTGAGGTTAAAACTGGAGCCGAACAGGCTAAAGCTCCAGTCAAAAAGGCCACTGGTAACAAGCCTTTACCTCAAAAGTCTAAGGTGCCCAAGACCCGACAGACTAAAGCACCAGTTGAACCTAGGTCCAAGGTTCAACTGCCTAAAGAAAATAATATTTTGGTTAATCTGGAAAGACAACTCCAACTTTTGTCTCGGCAGGTTCAGAGTTGTACTGCCCGGATTAACAATCTGGAAGGAGGTTTATTACCTCCAGTTTTCAAACAAAATATTAATCCACTCTCTTTAATACCTAAACAAAAGAATGTTCCTTCAGGAACAAAATCTGGTAAAATTAAAGGGAGTAAGTATCAAATACCAATTGTTTTACTCCTGCACCTGGAGCTGGTGATAATGCTCCAGATGCAGCCTCCAGTTCAACACCTCAACAATCAACTGTGGCTTCTGTAGAGAAGTCCAGTGGACCCATCAAGAAAAGATGGGTTCACAAAAAGAACTAATGATTTTTGTGTGTGTGTAGGGCGATCGAAAGAAAAATATCTGGTATCTGGACAGCGCTGCTGGCCGGACTATGACCGGATGTAAGCCCCTACTGGAAGAGTTCACTGTCCAAGATGGACCGACAGTGACGTTTGGTAACGATCAATCTGGAAAGACTGAAGGATATGGTGTGCTCAATAATGGACAAGTCGAATTCAAAAGAGTTGCATTTGTGAATGGTTTGAAATACAACCTGATCAGTGTCAGCCAACTTTGCGATGATGGCTTCAGAGTATTGTTCGATATTGCACAAGGCACCATATTTAACAAGGATTGGAAAGTGGTGATGATTGCACCAAGAAAAGGAAATGTGTACATCATGGATATGGAACCAGCTCCAAAAGAGCAATGTTTCTATACCAAAGCTGATGAGGACACCAACTGGCTATGGCATAAAAGATTATCCCATCTTAACTTTAAGAACATTAACAAGTTGTCTCGCAAACAACTGGTTGATGGGATACCTCAAATTTCCTTCAATAAGGAAAAGCCATGTCCAGGGTGTGAGATGGGTAAGCAGAAGAGAGCCAGTTTTAAAACTAGGCAAAATTTTAGCATCACTGAACCTCTTCACATGCTACATATGGATCTCTTTGGTCCAGTGAATGTTCAAACTAGAGCTGGAAAGAAGTACACTCTAGTTGTGGTTGATGAATTCACCAGATATTGCTGGGTGGTATTCATCAGATCCAAAAGTGATGCTCCTGCTGAAATCATATCTCTTATCAAACGAATTGAGCTCAAGTATACTCGAAAAGTTTGTCAGTTGCGAAGTGATAATGGTACTGAATTCCAAAACAAAGTACTTGAAACATTTTGCAATGACACTGGCATCTCTCAAAACTTCTCATCAGTTCACTCTCCAGAGCAAAATGGAGTTGTTGAAAGAAAGAATCGTACACTGATAGAAGCCGCCAGAAGTATGCTATCTGAATCTGGTCTTCCCACCAGTTTTTGGGCTGAGGCAGTTGCAACTGCTTGTCACACCCAAAACCGGTCAGTCTACATCAAGAGACATAAGAAGACTGCCTACGAAGTACTCAGGAATCGTAAACCAAATATTGGATATTTCCATGTATTTGGTTGTCCAGTTTATATACTGAACGATTCCAGTCAGCTTGGAAAGTTTGATGCAAAAGCTGATGAAGGGGTATTTTTAGGCTATTCAGATATTCGAAAGGCCTTTAGAGTTTATAATTATAGACTCAAAAAGGTGCATGAGACAATTCATGTCACATTCGATGAATCAACTGAAGCAATCAACAAGAGACCAAGCCTTGATATTTCTCCAGTCATTCCAATCAATTTTGGTGAAACTGACCAAGTTCATCGGTCAGTTGTTTCACCAGAAAATGCTTCCAGTTACAACAAACTGGAACCAGTTAAGAAGAAGAACACCTCCAGTGACACATCATTTTATCCTTCTATCAATTTCAACTTACCACAAGAATTGGTGATTGGATCTGATGTTCGTGCCATTCCAATATCAGCACCAGTTCAAGCACCTACTTCTCCAGTTACTCATGAAATACCTTCAACTGAGGAATTTCATGATGCTAATCGAGACCTCATTGACTCTGATGAGGATGTAGAAGTTGTTTGGACTGATCCTTCTCCAGACGCTGTTGCAACTGAAGAAGATCGCCAGGTGACTTGCACTGATATTGTAGTACACCAGCCTAGTCAATACACTAGATGGACTAAAGCCCACCCAATTGAACAGATTGTGGGTGATCCAACTAGTGGGGTTCAGACTAGAAGAGCCACCAGTGAGCAATGCTTAAACGTCACCTTCTTATCTTTAATTGAACCAAAGAAGATTGACGAGGCTATGGCAGACCCAAGCTGGGTGGAAGCTATGCAAGAAGAGCTCCTCCAGTTTGAAAGGAACAATGTTTGGGAGCTTGTTCCTTGTCCACCAAGGTTAAAGAAAGAACCTATTGGTACCAGATGGGTCTACCGAAACAAAATGGATGAAGATGGCCATGTTGTAAGAAACAAGGCCAGACTAGTTGCCCAGGGTTATTGTCAAGCAGAGGGCGTTGACTTTGATGAAACTTTTGCTCCAGTTGCAAGACTTGAAGCCATAAGAATATTCTTGGCTTATGCAGCCCATCTGCAGTTCAAGGTCTTCCAGATGGATGTCAAAAGTGCGTTCCTTAATGGAACATTGGAAGAAGAAGTTTATGTTAAGCAGACTCCAGGTTTCATCGATGAGAAGCACCCTCATTGGGTTTATAGACTGAACAAAGCATTGTATGGTCTAAGACAAGCCCCAAGAGCCTGGTATGATACTTTAACTAAACATCTTCTTAAAAATGGCTTTCAAAGAGGTGCAATAGATAATACCTTGTTTATCTTGAAAGAAAGAGGTAATATCTTATTGGTACAAATTTATGTTGATGACATTATTTTTGGTTCAACTGATGATGCAATGTGTAAAAAGTTTTCTAAAATCATGTCATCTGAGTATGAGATGAGTTTAATGGGTGAATTAACATTTTTCTTAGGTCTTCAGATTAAGCAAACTGAAAATGGAATTTTCATAAACCAAGGAAAATGTGTCAGAGATTTGTTAAGAAAATACAAATATGATTCAATCCCATCAAAAAACAGACCTATTGCAGCACCATTGAATTTGGACTCTGACCCAACTGGCAAACCAGTTAACATAACTGACTATAGAGGTATGGTTGGTTCACTGATGTACTTAACTGCCAGTCGACCAGATATAATGTTTGCAACATGTTTATGTGCCAGGTTTCAGGCTAACCCTAAAGAATCACATTTGCACGCTGTAAAGCGTATCTTTAGATACCTGAAAGGGTGTCCTAATCTTGGTCTTTGGTACCCCAAAGGCTCAGGATTAGATCTAATGGGTTATTCAGATTCTGATCATGCAGGTTGTAAGATAGATAGAAAATCAACAACTGGTGGTTGTCATTTCCTTGGAGGAAAACTGGTAAGTTGGACCAGCAAGAAGCAGACTTCAGTCTCTATGTCCACTGCTGAGGCAGAGTACATTTCTGCGGCCAGTTGCTGTGCCCAGATTCTCTGGATCAAGAACCAGTTACTAGATTATGGTCAGAAGTTTACTAAGACCCCAATCTTTTGTGACAACACCAGTGCAATTGCTATATCTCACAACCCAGTGATGCACTCCAAAACAAAGCATATTGACATCAGGTATCATTTCATTCGAGATCATGTTATGAAAGGAGATATTGAAATTCATTTCATCCCCACTGACAAACAGTTAGCTGATGTTTTTACTAAACCTCTCGATGAGAAAACCTTTAAACATCTCATCAGCGAACTGGGAATGTTAAACCCTTAACTGGAGCTTTCTTTGTTATTGAACGCGTCAGTGACACTGATGAAGTTCTCCAGTTGAGGAGGTCCAGATAATCTTTGCTCGCCAGGTTATCGAACGCCTTTGTGATACTATCTTGGCACTAATTGATTTCTGGATCATCATTTTAGGGGGAAAGACTCAAAATAATTTTCTGACTAAAATTCGTTTTTGTTTGAAAATGCAACTGGAGAACTCTTCAGTTGGAAACTGGCGCTGGACTGATCCTCCAGTTACCAGGTTCAGTCTTGTCTTTTTTTGTTATAACGTTACAAATACTTGGTCAATATGTGTGACACGTGATGATACTCGAGTGTTTTAAACCACTTGATATCGTGATCTGACGTGTTTGAAACCATTTTAGTACTTGACAACTGTTTGTATTGGGAAAACAAAAGTGAGTGGGCGCGTGGGTAAGATAAGCCGTCGTAGCATTTAATGCTGACATGGAAGCATTTAATGTTTACATGGCAAATTATTATTTTATTTCAAAATTCAAACCAACTTTTGTGAAAATATCTTCAAAAAGGGATTTTGTTTATTAAAATATAATTTTGGTGTTACATTGGGATCTTGAATCCTTATAATACCCTTATTTACTTCGAACTCATTTACTTTTTTTTCTTACATTCTTTCATTTACTTTCCAATCATCAAAATCGCTTCATTCTTCTCTTTGCTTCATAAATCAAGAACCCTAAATCCCAAATTTCATTTTCATTCTTCTATGGCTCCTAGATCATCTCGTTCAAGAGATGTAAATCTCTTGACTGTTCCATACAATCCCTCACCAGATGTCACACAGGCACCTGGTGCCCCTAGTAGTGCTTCGGTCATAAAACTAAATCCAAATAATCCTATGGCCAGCCTACGAGGATCTCAAGGGTCCGATACCCTTATTGGTAGAATTCAAAAGTTTTTGAAGAATTCTCCAATAGGACCCTCATTCTCTCTAAACCCACGTAAGATGTTTCACAACTACTTATGTGAGTTTTGGTACACTGCCGTTCTTTCTTCCGATTGTTCCTCCATCAGTTTCACATTAAAGGATGGAACAATCCAGTGTACCTTGTCAGCTGATACATTGAGGGATGCCTTACGCCTCAATTACTGGAGAGAGGGTGAATCTCCAGTCGTCTTGCCCCCAAATATAAACTTTCGCCAAGTACTCCTTGAAATGGGACACAGGGAGTGTTTGGAGAATGGGGTGTTGAAGACAAAAGGTGCGATGACCATGAAGGGCCTTACACCTTCATGGAGGTACTTTTTCATCCACCTGGTGGAGAGCATGGGTGGGAGTTCTGGTGGACTTGACCAGATTAACTCCTCGCAAGCAGAGATGGCTTACTGCTTGTGGAACGGATTGAGAGTGGACTTTGCAGATATTCTGTATAGAAGTCTAGTTCAAAAGCTGAAGGGCTCAAGGGGTGTTTGTATTCCCTTTTCAAGGTTCCTCTCACTTTGTTTTAAGCAAATTCTGGGCAGGGAAGCATATAATAGTACAGATTCTCCGTACACTGCTCCAGATATGCTAAGGAATCTAGACTCACTGGTATCTGAAGCTGGTGAGGTTGAAATTCCTGAACGAATGCAACTGGCATTCGCTTCAACTGATGCACCTCTTGTAGGTGAGTCAGAAAGGCAACTGGGCGGGCCTCAAAATAATGAGGGACCCTCCAGTGTGTCTAATGTTGTGGTTGAGGATAGAGCAACCATAACTGAAGCAACACCAATCTCATCTATCCCTGGTGAAGATACTTCGGTATCTGATCCTCCAACAGATGCACCCATCCAGGAAACTGGGGAAGGTCATCTGGAGACTGTCCAGGTAACTGAACAGCCCTCTGTCACATTCATGGATCTGGACATGAGTGTTAATGACGAGGAAATCCTTATAGAATCTTCGGATTCTGAAGGTACTGAAACAGACTTGGAGATTCTTGATGCTTCTGTACAAGCTCAAGACCCTTCATCTCCAGTCTTACCTCCAGACGCATCAATTTCATTTTCACCACCACAAATAAATGTGCCTATAGATATATCTTTACCAATATATTCCGCTCCTTTACCAACTGGGCAATTCTCACTTGCTCGAGAAATGCCACCCCCACCGTCGCCGTTGTTCACACCTGAGCATTCTCAGCATGAACAACAATTTGATTTTCCAGTCCTTTCTTCAACCACCACTCCAATAATTTCTTCAACTGCTGGCCTGACAACTGGGGAGACTTCCATCAGTTTGCCTCCTCCAGTTGCTCCAGTAGTAACTGCTAGTGGTCCAGTGACACCTTCTCCTTTGTCACTGGACAGTCAAGTTGTCTCACTACAAGCCGATCTCCAAAACCTTCTAACCAGGGTGGAGGAGATTCAGAAGACACTTGACAAGAACACCAAGTCATTCTCCAGATACCACAAAGATCATTTGACAAACATTAAGGTGGTCGATCTGGGGATAAACAAGTTTTCATCTAATGAAGACTTGGTGTTCAAAAAGCTTAATGAGTTGGTCACTGGCTGCAACAATCTGGCTGGTACTCTAAAGGAAGCCTTTGACCTAACTCACTCCAAGGTCTCCAGTTCCATTTCCAATCTACTTGGCAACACTGTTCGAACTTCTGAAGTGGATCTGAAGGAAATTGAGAGGCAGGTCAAGGAACTTATTGAAAGACCTGGCCTAGATGTAACTGGCCTCGGAGAGCAGTTGATGACTTCGGTTGGTCAGAAAATAGAGGATACGTTGGGTGCTAGAGAAGAGCAATTGGTTGAAAGGGTGATGTCTGAGATCACCAAGCTGGCCACTCCTCAGGTTGATCTGGCCCCACTTACCAGTGAGATCAATCAGTTGAGAGGCAGCATAGAAAGTTTGAACACCCAAGTATCTCTACATGCTCAATCTATAGAGAAACTGACAACTGAAGTGGAAAATCTGAAGAAGATGGATGATGAAGTTAAGGATAAGGTTGTCTCCGGTTTGGATGAGGATTCCAAGATCTTGAATGAATTGAAAACTGGTCAAGACCAAGTTCTTGCAAATGTCTTGACCCAGTCCAAGGAGACGAACCATTTATGGAGGTCCTTCAGGATGATGTGTGGCATCTTCAAAGAGTGTAAGGACATACAGTCGTGGCAGCCTCTTGACCGGTTGCCATCTCACCCCTCTGAATGGGAAGCAATTAGGGCAGGTCTAGATGCTGCCAAGGGGGAAAGAAGTTCAGTCTTTACACGACCAGTTGCACCTGGAAGGACTCCATCTGGATCTGGAAGAGAATTGGTTGTGGCTACCAGTACTGAAGCTGGTGAGCAGAGTGATAGGGGGAATGTTGGTTTGGACAAAGGTAAAGGTGGGTTCAGCGAATGGGTGGAGATGGTGAATGTTTTGGATGCTAAGGCACAAAAGAATAGGTTCGAGAAAGCATGGGTTAACTTTCTAAGGGGGAAGATTCAACATAAAGAAAATCTTGAGCAAAAGTTGAATATTGACCCTGAAGATACTCTGCCTATCTCTTCAGTTGCCAAGAGAAGAAGAACTGGCGAAGGGCCGTCTCATTAAGTTCTTTCTTCAGTTATCTACTTGTAATCTGTATTTACATTCTGTAACTTGTATAAATTTCATTCCCTTGTATAAATGAAGTTACCAGTTTGTAACCACAAGGTAGATAATAGATTAAAATCTAACAAACCTAAAAGAAAAACCTAAGGCATTTATTGATCTATAAAAATGCCTTAGATAACTTAAATAGATTTAAATCGAACAAGTCCTTCCAGTTCACACTTGTACAGATACAAGAACTAGAAAAGACTTAGACTATATTTCTAGACAAATAGGGGGAATTTGTTAGGACCAGTTCACCTGGAACTGGCCAGTCACCAGTTCACACTTGCCAGTCACCAGTTGCATCTGGAGACTAGTGAAACTGGTGACCAAGATGATTTGTCGAGAAATATATTGAAGTCCAGTTACACCGTACAGTTAACGCAACTGAAGACTTCCTCCAGTTGAGAACTGACCAAGTTGAAGAAGCATTCCAGTTGAAGTCGAAGACAACAAATGGAAGATAGAGAATGACAATGGCAGCGAAGCCCAGTTGGCATTCTAGTCAGTTACAAACTGGAGACCATCAGTGGAAAGCCCTTACAAAGCTTTACACTGATTACGAGGAATTGACTTATATGCTTTATGTACCTTTACCCGGATAATAAGCCTTATCTTATTATTTAAGTATTAAAAGGTACATAAAGGTGGTTATGTAAAGTCACTTTAACATGCGACTTTACACTGTTTTTTAAGGAATTAAATGATATTCCTTAAATGCTCCCAACCACATTTGTACGGCTAAAGTTAACATCCCAATATTAACTTTGCCTATAAATACAAGTCATTGCACAACCAAGAATTCAAGTATTCGATCTCACAAAGTTAATTCACAAACTCGAATAACTTCACACTTTGCAAACCTGCAATATTCTTGGTGAACTTGTGCAATCTTCTCTCAATCGCTAAAAGGAACATTTCACAATTTTAAGTGTTTCGATTGTCTTGAGAAATTCCGAGTATAGATCAATTGTATTTCATAGGTTGTTAGGATATTTACATTCGTCTATTATCTTGGTTCCGCATCAACCTTGTAATTTGTTTAATATCAATAAATAAATTACACATTGAAAAATACATATTGTCTCATCAAGTTATCTTACAAGTTATTTGTATTATTGCATTGTTCTTTACTTATTGTCTTTTATATAAGTAATCTATCTAGAACTTGGTATATACACACTGCAACTGGTCGTCTCCAGTTCAGTGCATATATTGCAAAGTAACTCCACCATCGACATAGAGGTGTCTTCAGTGGTACCATCTAACGAGTTGGGACTTACAGTTTTACGCTGGGGAGAAGGTGGACAAATGCTAAAAAGTGATTGAACCAGGGTACCGTCTGGGAAGGTGGGGCACACCGTCTAAGACGCAAAGCCACCCCTGACCACCGTCTTGCACGTTGATTCTCCACCGTGTATTACGCTAGTTCATGTTTTGGGCCACCGTTTAGGACGCTACTTCTTAGCGTGTGGGAAGCTGTCCCATGTCAATTGTTTTCCAAATTTGGCCAGCTTTATTACCTTCTTCCTTGGGTCGAGTCAAGCAAACTTTTGGGTCGTTCCCTAGTTTCCAATGTGTCCCATTCGGGTCCCGGTGATTGGTTAAAGTCACGTGTCGTTTATAAAACTTAAAGTGGGACTTAACTTTCATTATAACGTAAATATTGATAGGTGGTGGACCTTTGGCGAACGTCGGACTTACCTAGCTTCTTATTAACTCGTTGTTGTCACCCGAGGTGAGTTCGTAGCCCCTTTACATTACATGATTTTGGGGTGAAAAGTGTACAATGTGTTTCTTTGGCTTGTTTGATCGTTATATGGACGTTTACTTATTTAATTAAGGTTGTATGATCGTTTTATGCTCGTATCAAGGTTATGTGATCATTTATTGATCTAATCAAGGTTGTATGATCGTTTTATGTTCGTATTAAGGTTATGTGATCATTTATTGATCCAATCAAGGTTATATGATCGTTTTATGCTCGTATCAAGGTTATGTGATCATTTTATGATCCAATCAAGGTTAAACACTACTACAAAACTGGCGTATTCCCACGGCCAAATCCGTGGAAGATCCCACGGATTATGGTCGTCGTTAAAAGGGGCGTGGGAAATGTTTTCCCACGGATTTTCCCACGACTACCTAATATTTTCCACGGTTTTCCCACGAGCATGAATTCGTGGGAAATATTCCCACGGATTTTCCCACGACAATTATAGCATGTTTCCCACGGATTTTCATCGAAACTTTTTTGTATTTTTCCCACGGATTTTACCTTCCCACCGATTTTCCCACGACAATTATACATTTTCCCACGGATTTTCCCACGACAATTATAGCATGTTTCCCACGGATTTTCCCACGAAATTATGCATGTTTCCCACGGATTTATTTGGATTGTTTCCCACGGATTTTAAACGAATTTTCCCATAGATTTTTTTGAATTGTTTCCCACGAATTTTCGACGGATTAAGTTCCCATAGATTTTCCACAAGTTGTTTTTCCACGATTTTCTTCACATATTTTAATGGTATTTTATTTAAAATTTGGCAGCTATTTTATTACAGTTTTTGGCACATTTTCTGCCGGAAATGCAGCTCCCCACCGTAAATTTTTCTAACTTCGATCAAACAACCATGAATACAATCATATTACCATTGATATCATCAAACGTATACTAACAATAACAATACAAAATGTGCAAACCACAACTCAAACCATATATTCCATTTACTAGAAGCTGGTAAATTACAATAAAAGACGACTTAGAAACTTTCTTCTAAAGTTGACTATAAAATCAACAACAGAACCATATTTTTGCTTGAGAGAGGATTTAGAGGACTAGGATTAGTTTAGGGGTTTGAGAGTATATGTGAGGAATAGGATTTAGTCTAGCTAGGCAACCTTAGTACTTTGTACCATAGGGTGTTTAGCACCAATTATCTTTCTCGCATGGTTGGTCTTATTTTTATATGCATGTATGCATTGTTGTTTACTTATCCCATGTTGGCTAGTGTATATGTATTGTCGAACCTGTGCTAAAGTATGTTAGGTTGCATGTTTGCTACTCCCCCCACGCTTACAGACAGGTATTTCCTTCTTTGCTATCGGCGACCGACAGGTATGATAACTAAACTCTTTACACTTTTCGACTTTTACCTCTTTGTGGCCGGAGGTCCTTATGGAAGCAGTCTCTCTACCTTTGGGTATGGGTAAGACTGTCTACAGCTCACCTCCCCCGTACCCCGTCTAGGGATTGGGTCTTTGTTGTTGTTGTTTATATGCTATCTTCAACCTATAAAAATCATGTTGTAAACATGTTACCTCCCTTCAACTTATCATGAAATCATGTTTGTAGAAAACAAAATATTACACGTATACAGAAATCAACAAAGAGGAGGATAGATACTTACTTTATATTATATGTTAAACTTTGTCAACAAAAAAGTATGGTTGCTCTGATGCATAAAAGAAACCAATCCTGAAAGACAAATTATCAAACATTAATATTAATTTACATCTTCAGTCTTACAAATCTACCATAAAAATTTATAGAAATATGAAGCAATACATATAAGGAAATCTAGAAATTATTTACAAATATGTATACATATATATATATAATATATAATATATATTATACATATGTGTAAATTATATATATAGTATATATATAAACTTACAAGAAAAGAGAAAAAAGGGGTGGCTGACAACGGCAGTGGGATTTTTCAATTGGGTGGGATTTTCCGGTGAAGTGGGCTTCTTCCGGCGAGATCGAAATAATGCGGCGCAATTGTGACTTAGAAGGGGTGGATTTATTTATCGACAGCTGGGTGGTGGTTTGTAGTGGCGAACCAGATCGAGGTATAGAAGAAGATGGATGAGAGGATGGAATTTTTCTAGGATTTTTCTCGATGGTGGTTGGATTTTTTCACGGAAAGGAGTGAACAGAGAGGGGGCGGTGGGTATTGTTGGGATGAGAGTGTCTGTGTACAAATAAATGTTTTTCAATTTTGGGTGAGCAAATATATGGAGGGTTTGAATTTTTAAAGAAGTGATTTCAATTTTTTTGGAGTGCCGCCAATGACTTTGAAACTTTTTGAAAAAAAGTGTGGTTGTTGTACTACTAGAACCTTATCATCAATCTATATATTGTATAATACTAAATTAATAATAATTTATTATATTAGTTTCATTAATAATTAAATAATCTTTATTTTAAATTTAGTTGATAGTTAGTAATTTTTATTAACAAGTTAATACTTTTTTATAATTAGACGTATACACGCGTGATGCGGCGACATTGATTTTAGCGACAACGGGCGGTGGTGACGGCGACGGGTGATAGCGGAGTCGATGACGGCTGGGTGATGACTGTGGTGGGGTGATTATTGATATAAAAATTTCTTAATTTAAAAGGTTAAATGCTTTATCAATGAGTTAAAATCTTTATCATATATTTATCTATAATCTTTATCATATATTTATTTATAATCTTTATCATATTTGTTATTTTGTTAATATTTTTATTTATTATTTTAATATTAGATTTAGTCTCGTGTCATATACACGTTGTTTCGACATTTAAGATAAGGTATAAAATATATAGTAAGTAAGTAAATAACACCCAATACCGTCTTCCAAAGGTTTTTGATCTCAGTATCCACGATAGGATGAGATGTAGATAGTTTACCCATACTTAAGATAAAGAGGCTTCTATTAACCATATGGAACCAAAAAACCTTAAAAACTCAAATGTAATAACACATGAAAAAACAAAATGATAATTCAAATACTAGTACTTCTCTATGTACGAAAGTTTTTGTAATATTAATTTAGGATATTGTTTTTGGACCATTTCTAGATTTATGGGTGTCATCCTTGCGCATGGGTCATGCTAATCTTCTCTGTATCGTACCAATTTTATCGGATGTCCCCTAAGAGACATAATTAACTTATTATGTTATTTACTTATTATAGTTCTTTGGGCCTAAGGGCCACGTATGTATAGAACTCTTGTATTTGGGTCTACTATGCCAAATATTAATGTGCATATATGTGTATGTGTGTATGTATGTATGTATGTATGTATAACGTGTTAGAATATGAGCATATAAACAAACATATAATCACGAGTACGCAACGGAAGAATCGAAACAAATATGCAATCAAATTAATTAACAAAGGGAATTGAATGTGTACCTTATGCAAAGCTCCAATAAAAGATAATAATAATGATATTATTATTATTTAGGGTTTAAAGTAAAACCCCTCTACGATCGCACACTAGACACCCTTATACCGTATGCTAGTACTCGAATCACGATCCAACAAACCTCTTTGTTTATCTCTCTTTCATTCAAAAATCCCTTAGAACCGAACCTAAAATTGTCGTCTAACAAAACCATAATATATTTAATACTAAGCAATTAATGCTAAGTATTAATATATATATGTAATGTGAGTCCAATGAGATGAAAGCCGAAAACCCCATGAAGGGTTATTTCGGCCGAACCATAAAGGGAGAGAAGAGGAGAAAAACTTATGTGAATTAATGTCCAAAAACCCTTGATTTAAGCCTTTTATATATAGGGTTAATTCTTAGGGTTTTAGACTTGGTGACCAAGTCATCTTAAGACCCCTAATGAGCCTCAAAACCGGCCCCCCTTTGTGGTATTAGAGCCCAACTCTAATTTCCATATTTCACATTTTAATCCTCCTTTTAATTAATTAAATATAATTAACCCCTTAATATATTTAAATTAATCATTTCGTGATTATATTTTAATTAATATATTACACAATATACTAATTAATAATATAAGGTTACCGTGTCATTTCGTGTGACCCCGTAGGCTTAAATTATTTCCGGACATACGTTTTATATTTAATATGATCACACTCCAACAGCTCCCACTTGAGCATATTATTTATAAAAGTAATAACATTGGTTAGCGTCTAGCAACACGCCAATGCTCCCGGAAATATTTAAGAATAGTTTCTTAAATTTGCCAATTTGAAACGATTTAGTCTTTAATATCCCTTTGTTCAGATACCCTTGTTAGTTATGAATATGGATCAATGTCATTTCATAAATTAACGATTATGTTTCTCATTTCTACAATTAATCAAGATTACCAAGTTAATCAAGACTTCCTCTTGAGTTCATTTGGGTGCGGCCACACAAACATCTTTAATTAATTAATGAGGGCGCCAAATGGTATCATACTTCAGTTGCAAATTGAAGAAACAAATCCTGTATTGACTACAAGTGTCTGGCTATGTCGTTTCTTAACATTTCTGAAAATAGCCCTTTATTACTACCTTGTTCAGGATAGTTAGAACTACAATCTAGAAATGCAATCCACACAAGCATAACTCACTTGCATCTCAAGTCTAAGGATAAACAAAGCAACCATTTCACGAATTTCACTTAATGACGCTGATCCATAAAATGAAAATTCGTTAAGTGGGGTAAGTCCAATATTCATCTTTTTGAATATCATGTGAGTTTGGTACGATCCACTATCTTCAAAATATTCCCTTAAATATTTTCACCAATCTCTCACAATTGTCTTACTTTAATTACATTCCCATATAATTAATCAACAATGGACGTTTAGAATATTTTTCAAATATTCATCTTTTGAATATCATGTGAGTTTGGTACGATCCACTATCTTCAAAATATTCCCTTAAATATTTTCACCAATCTCTCACAATTGTCTTACTTTAATTACATTCCCATATAATTAATCAACAATGGACGTTTAGAATATTTTTCAAATATTCATCTTTTTGAATATCATGTGAGTTTGGTACGATCCACTATCTTCAAAATATTCCCTTAAATATTTTCACCAATCTCTCACAATTGTCTTACTTTAATTACATTCCCATATAATTAATCAACAATGGACGTTTAGAATATTTTTCAAATATTCATCTTTTGAATATCATGTGAGTTTGGTACGATCCACTATCTTCAAAATATTCCCTTAAATATTTTCACCAATCTCTCACAATTGTCTTACTTTAATTACATTCCCATATAATTAATCAACAATGGACGTTTAGAATATTTTTCAAATATTCATGTTTTTGAATATCATGTGAGTTTGGTACGATCCACTATCTTCAAAATATTCCCTTAAATATTTTCACCAATCTCTCACAATTGTCTTACTTTAATTACATTCCCATATAATTAATCAACAATGGACGTTTAGAATATTTTTCAAATATTCCTTAAATATTTTCACCAATCTCTCACAATTGTCTTACTTTAATTACATTCCCATATAATTAATCAACAATGGACGTTTAGAATATTTTTCAAATATTCATGTTTTGAATATCATGTGAGTTTGGTACGATCCACTATCTTCAAAATATTCCCTTAAATATTTTCACCAATCTCTCACAATTGTCTTACTTTAATTACATTCCCATATAATTAATCAACAATGGACGTTTAGAATATTTTTCAAATATTCCTTAAATATTTTCACCAATCTCTCACAATTGTCTTACTTTAATTACATTCCCATATAATTAATCAACAATGGACGTTTAGAATATTTTTCAAATATTCATGTTTTTGAATATCATGTGAGTTTGGTACGATCCACTATCTTCAAAATATTCCCTTAAATATTTTCACCAATCTCTCACAATTGTCTTACTTTAATTACATTCCCATATAATTAATCAACAATGGACGTTTAGAATTTTTCCATCTTGAATCTCTTCAAGATCTTATCTATATAAGCACTTTGACTTAATCCAATCAACCGTTTACTTCTATCTCTATAGATCTTGAATCCAAGTATAAATGCCGCTTCACCCAAGTCTTTCATAGCGAAACACTTTCCAAGATAAGATTTAACGTCTTTCAACATTGGAATGTGATTTCCTATTTTCAATATGTCATCGACATACAAGACAAGGAAAGTAACATTACTCCCACTAGCTTTGCGATATACACATGGCTCATCAGGATTTTGAGCAAAACCAAACTTCTTGATTTCCTCATCAAACCTTTTATTCCAACTTCTTGATCTTGCTTCAATCCATAAATGGACCTTTGAAGTTTGCACACTTTGTCAAGATGTTTTGGATCAACAAAACCTTCTGGTTGTACCATATAGACTTCCTCGTCTAGAAAACCATTCAAGAAAGCGGTTTTGACATCCATTTGCCATATCTCATAGTCATAGTATGCCGCTATGGCTAAGATAATCCTAATAGCTCTAATGTCCGCAACGGGAGAAAAGGTTTCCTCATAATCAACTCCATAAAGTTGAGTATAACCTTTCGCCACAAGACGAGCTTTATAGGTGTGTACATTTCCATCCATGTCGGTCTTCTTCTTGAAGATCCATTTACACCCAACGGTTTTACCATTTGGTGGAAGATCAACCAAGCACCATACTTGATTATCTTTCATGGATTTCATTTCCACATTTGCAGCTTCAAGCCATTTGTCGGACTCCGGATCCGATAATGCAGCATTGAAATTAGAAGGTTCATTCAAATCTCCTACCACGTGTTCTTCAGACTCAATCATAAGATTTAATCTTTCACGAGCACGTATTGTCCTTGAGGACCTACGAATTGGAATCGCTTCATCTTCAACTTGTAGTTCATCTTGAGATTCATCTCTTTGAACATTTTCCCCCCCAAGTTGAAGATTTCTAGTGCTTTCAGAAGTTGACACATCTTCTTGAGTTCCATCAAGTTCAACAATCCTCCCACTGTCCTCTTGAGATATGAGTTTCCTTTCAAGGAACTCAGCAAATCGATGTACCTTGACAGTGTTTTTCGTAGGAAAGTAGAAGTAGTAACCCATTGTTTCCTTTGGGTATCCTACAAAGATGCACTTAATAGATCTAGATTCTAGTTTGTCGGGCGTATCTCGTGTCACGAGTGCCTCACATCCCCAGAACCTTAAGTAAGACAATATGGGAACGTTCCCATGCCACAATTCATGCGGTGTCTTGTCAACCTTCTTGGTTGGAACCATATTGAGAATGCATGCAGCAATCTCTAGAGCATAATCCCAAAATGAAATGGGAGAGTCTTAAGGTTCATCGTTTTTCTCACCATGTTCAACAAGGTTCGATTTCTCCTTTCACATATACCCTTATATAGGAGTAAGCTTTTGGATAAATCCACAAGCTTTTAGATGATCCTTAAACATTTTTCTTAAGTATTCACCACCTCAATCCGAGCGAAGAATCTTGATGGTTCTACTGAGTTGATTCACCACTTCACTTTTAAATTCCTTGAATGTTTCAAACACTTCATGTTTATGTTTCAGCAAGTAAACATAACCATAATGACTGAAATCATTCATAAAAATGATGAAGTAGCTAACACATTTCCTTGACATATGTCTAAATAGGCTACATACATCGCTATGTATAAGTCCAAGTAGATTCTTAACCTTCGCCGTTTAATACAGAAAATATTTCCTTGTCATCTTGTCGAAAACTCAAGGCATGTATTTATCAAATGATTCATCATTTGATTTAACGATCCCTTGTCAAATGATTCATCATTTGGTTTTAAGATCCCTTCAAGTATGCATTTCTTGCTAACAACAATACCAAAATACACATTTATCAAATGATTCATCATTTGATCGTAAGATCTCTTCATTTTGAAGTCTTTCAATGTGTTTCTTGCTAACGATAATGTCAAAGACACGCATTTATCAAATGATTCATCATTTGATTGTAAGATCTCTTCACATTGAAGACTTTTAAATGCGTTTCTTGACAAAATTTAAACAAGATGACAATGTCAAAGGTGGGTAAAGTCCAAGTTAAATTTGACTCTTTTGCTATTGAATTATTATTTGTATAACAACACATATAATTCAATTGTGAAGATACTTGAAGCACTCGCCGAACCAGCTTGCTTCTTCTTCGCATTCAACTCAGCTAGATACTTTAGCCGTATGCTCCTTTTGCCATAAGGGTCTTTAAAGGTTTTGAGACTTAACACTACCTTGTTTTCTCTAACCTCTTACCCTTAGCTCATGGTTATTTTGCTTTCTGAACCTTTCCCCACTTGATCATTAGAACTTGGGAATGTAGCAGATTTCCATGGAAGCTCTTTCTCATACTCAATTAATATGGCATGAAGTTCAGCTTTGGTTTTACTCATGCTATGCATATTATAATTGCGCACGAACTCCTAAAAAAATCCCCTTTTTAGGTTCATGCCAATAGTAATAGGCAGATGATAAGTCTTTCTCTTTCTAGCCTCGACCTGAAAGCCGATTGGTGTATGTTTTGAGAAGGATTTGTTGTTGCCATCTTCAAAACAGACAAAAGTTCAATTATCGGTATTTTCGATAATAATCCTTAAGAAATGTAATTTACCCTTGTTAAATTCATTTAACAATTAATTTCATTAAGGCTAGGATCCAACTTGACATACAATCATTTCATCTGTTGATCAGCTAGAAATGACGGTATTCAAAAGGTAATCGAGAATCGATAATTGCATTCATGCAACTCCTAGAGTTATGGGACTTACAACAACACTGTAAAAGGGTATTAAGTGTTTTGTAAACATGTTTTGTCTCATCTTATGCCACGGGTTAAGGTCTCACCTCTTAACTCGTTTTAAGTCGCCCAATTAAGAACATGTAGATAGTCCACCGCTGATCTCACAACGGAGTGGTAATCTACCTTGAAGAGATACAAATCGCCTATGATCTCACATAGGAGCGATAAGCACTGGCAAGTGTTCTAATCAAAGTGGGTGGCAATAACTTAACTTTAAATGGGTAATGCATTTGATGTGAATCAAAAGTTTATGTATGAAGACTCGTGCATAATCTTCATAACATAATGTTTAATAAAATCATTTGTATAGTCTTGACAACACAAGAGAGCTCGGTAGCTCCATTTGAACGCACAAAGAAGCGCAAGGGCAAAGGTTTGCGATGAACGCAATTAAAAACCCGCCCTTTTAGGAGGCTAGCGCACTCCGACTTATACCTCTCTTAGAGTTTGTTCAAATGAGTGAGCCGGTGTATCTCAAGGTTGTAAAACTCCAATTTTATTAATGAAATCTCTATTTGGATAGTTCTTAGTCAAGTTTATATTTTTCCAAGAAACAATTTTTTGCATCACATTTATACATCCTTATAAACAAGCAAAAATTTAATAAACTTACTAATTTCCGAACTACTTAATCATGCAACAAGTTAAGGTAGGCCACCTAAACATGGTCACTATGGTTCATGCATATGTTTAATCCCGGCTCCCCCTTCCGAAGAAGAGGACCACATACATCAAGTTACCTTGATTGCGTAAGCCATTAAACAACAAGTAATAACACATAAACACATAAACATGCTGACTGGAAATTTATAGCAGCTTCACGACCAGTTTAGTCCTATTTGTGATCCGATTCAGCTTTCGACCAGAACTACAAAGTTGTAGCCCTATGTGTCGAGCACCTACTGTCCAAATATGAACTTCTAACTCATTACAGATTAAAAGATATGAATTTTTTAGTGAACTGTCGCAAATCTGGAAAATCACACGAAAATTCATATAGTCACACAATAAACCCTAATTATTGGACTATCATGCCTTGCAATTTATATCTCTATATAATGGTAATAATCACAAGTAATCTTGCATGAATCACTTGTGATTATACCTTTTATTTAACAACTTTAAATAAAAAAGATACACAACATGCAATTATATCACATAAATCATGTCAATTCATACAATTCAAAACTTGCTTGAGGGTTTCAATCCACCATTGAATTAGGTCAAAATTAATTAAATAAAACCCTTATTTATTTAATTAAACCGATTTTAATTAATTAAAATAAGAAAAAAAACTTTTAATTATTTAACAATTAATTAAAAACAAACCAACCCTTAACCCCCCTTCAAGTTTTGATCTTTGTAACTAATAGATCACATATGTGGCTCGTGATACCACTGTTAGAATATGAGCATATAAACAAACATATAATCACGAGTACGCAACGGAAGAATCGAAACAAATATGCAATCAAATTAATTAACAAAGGGAATTGAATGTGTACCTTATGCAAAGCTCCAATAAAAGATAATAATAATGATATTATTATTATTTAGGGTTTAAAGTAAAACCCCTCTACGATCGCACACTAGACACCCCTATACCGTATGCTAGTACCCGAATCACGATCCAACAAACCTCTTTGTTTATCTCTCTTTCATTCAAAAATCCCTTAGAACCGAACCTAAAATTGTCGTCTAACAAAACCATAATATATTTAATACTAAGCAATTAATGCTAAGTATTAATATATATATGTAATGTGAGTCCAATGAGATGAATATTATATATATATATATTTAATACTAAGCAATTAATGCTAAGTATTAATATATATATGTAATGTGAGTCCAATGAGATGAAAGCCGAAAACCCCATGAAGGGTTATTTCGGCCGAACCATAAAGGGAGAGAAGAGGAGAAAAACTTATGTGAATTAATGTCCAAAAACCCTTGAATTAAGCCTTTATATATAGGGTTAATTTTAGGGTTTTAGACTTGGTGACCACGTCATCTTAAGACCCCTAATGAGCCTCAAAACCGGCCCCCCTTTGTGGTATTAGAGCCCAACTCTAATTTCCATATTTCACATTTTAATCCTCCTTTTAATTAATTAAATATAATTAACCCCTTAATATATTTAAATTAATCATTTCGTGATTATATTTTAATTAATATATTACAAAATATACTAATTAATAATATAAGGTTACCGTGTCATTTCGTGTGACCCCGTAGGCTTAAATTATTTCCGGACATACGTTTTATATTTAATATGATCACACTACAACATAACGTATATACAAATGACATTTATTGGCAGGTGACGGCGGTAGAGGCAGCGGTGGTGGTGGGGGTGATGTGTGGTAGTGCTGGTGGTCGTGTGGTAGGGTTGGTGATTTATGTTGTAAATTATTTCATTAAGTGTATTAGATGGTTATACTTAATGAATTAAGTGAAGGGTAAATTGGGTAGATGTCCTTATATTATTTCATTAAGGAGTATAAATATATTTTAAAAATATTAAATCAAAACGACACATGACTTTATATAGCTTGCGCCACATACTTTAAAACTCCTTCAATCCTGTTTTAGTATATTGGTGATAGAATATTATATATCGTCTATGTATGTATGTAGATATATATGTGAGATATGTAGGTACTGTACGTATATATAAGTATGTATGAGATGTAGGTATGTCGTGTGTACTAATGATATATATACTTATGTATGACATGTATGTGTTTTATGAATAGATGTGTAGTCTTAAATACATTTATATGTACATATACATGTATTATACGTACATACATATATACACGATACATATAAAATGCAATATATGTATGTATGGGTATGTTTAGGAATTACATATATGTACTTACATACAATGTACATCGATACACACTATATACACACAAAAAATGACAATTGTATGAATTTGTCACAATTTTCCCAAAGATTTCCCATTGATTACCCACGGAATAACATAATCTGTGGGAAATTCGTGGAAATCTTTCCCACGAATTTCCCATTGATTACCCACGGAATAACATAATCTGTGGGAAATTCGTGGAAATCTTTCCCACGAATTACCCACGGATTGTTTAAAAGATTTTTTGAAAAATATTTCCCATGAAATTCCCACGGATTTCCCATCCACGGATTTCCCACCGTCTTATATTATCCGTGGGAAATCTGTGGGAAATATTTCACACGGATTACCCGCGGACTATCTTAGAAATTTTTGTAAAAAAATTTCCCATGGAATTCCCACAAATTACCCACGGAAACGTATAATCCGCGGAAAATCCGTGGGAAAATCGTTCCCATGGATTATCCACGGATTACCTAAACATATTTTTGGAAAATATTTCCCACAGATTTCCCACGGTTAAGATATATCCGTGGGTAATCCGTGGGTAAATTCTTCCCACGTATTTCCCACGAATATGGAAACATTTTTTGTATGTAATTTTCCACGGATTTCCCACGAATATTTTCTATCTGTGGGTAATCGTGGGTAATCCGTGGGTAATTTGTGGGAAATATTTCCCACGGATTACCCACGGAAGTTAGAAAATATTTAATAAGTGAAAGTTCCCACGACTTCATATTTGTGGAAAATTCGTGGGAAATATTTTGAATACTTTTTTACTTCCCTTGGATTTCCCACGTCTTATATTATCCGTGGGAAATCTGTGGAAATATTTCACACGGATTACCCGCGGACTATCTTAGAAATTTTTGTAAAAAAATTTCCCATGAATTCCCACGGATTTCCCACCGACTTATATAATCCGTGGGAAATCTGTGGGAAATACTTCCCACGGATTACCCACGGATTACCTAAACATATTTTTGGAAAATATTTCCCACAGATTTCCCACGGTTAAGATATATCCGTGGGTAATCCGTGGGTAAATTCTTCCCACGTATTTCCCACGAATATGGAAACATTTTTTGTATGTAATTTTCCACGGATTTCCCACGAATATTTTCTATCTGTGGGTAATCTGTGGGTAATCCGTGGGTAATTTGTGGGAAATATTTCCCACGGATTACCCACGGAAGTTAGAAAATATTTAATAAGTGAAAGTTCCCACGACTTCATATTTGTGGAAATTCGTGGGAAATATTTTGAATACTTTTTTACTTCCCTTGGATTTCCCACGGATTTCCCACGGATTTCCCACGGATATTTGTTTGGTGGGTATTCCGTGGAAAATCCATGAAAAATATAAAGATAACTTGATTATATAAATTTAACTCCATTTCGTGGGTAATCCGTGGAAAAATTTCCTACGGATTTCTTGTCGTGGGAAAATCCGTGGGTATACACAGATTCTCTAGTAGTGATAAACGGTTGCTATCCCGACACTTGTTTCTTATTGTCAAAACCTACGAACTCACCAACTTTATGTTGACGCATTTTAGTACACTTTTCAGGTAATCAAGTGAATCAAAGACGTGATGGATGATTGCATTGCATATGATAGGATTGAGCTTGGACTTTTGTGGATCCGTGATTCATTGCTCTCGTTTATGGGTTATGCCTAGGATCGTTAGCCATAATTTGCTATATTTTTGTAAACCATTAATGGTGTTGTGCTCCTTGTGCATTAATTGATCCGATACTTGTATTTGTACTTGATTTATGTATGGATTGCTCAAATCCTTGAATGCATTTAGTTGTCTCTACTTAATTTCCATGTCACACTGAGCTTTTCTATTAATGTCCCATATTTCCGCCTTGTTGGGGTGTTACTGTACGCGTTTTAATGCTCACATAAATGTTGAACATTGTGGTTGGAGCATGCTTATTAAGTATTTGTTCAAGTACATCTCTAAAGGAGTGGATCGAGTTAAATTCCAAATTAACAAGTCCACAACATCTTCTTCAAATAATCTGGCAGAGTCTTCACGTATTGTAAACGAGATCGACGACTTTCTTGATGGGCGTTTCATTTGTCCTCATGAAGCAGCGTGGCGAATCCTTAACTTTCCTATTCATCATAGGCAACCTGCGGTTCAGATGCTTGCTGTTCATCTTGAAAGAAAGCAGAATGTAACTTTCAGGGCCTCCCAAAAAGTTTCTAGCGTACTCAGAAATCCGGGGACTGCACGTACAACATTAACACAATGGCTGGCCAATAATTAGCATGAGTTATCCTGCAACATTCCACCAGAAAAAAGTGGTCTGCATTTAAGATACATAGACTACCCATCTCAATACATTTGGAATGCAAACAACAAAATCTGGGTACGTCGAACAGGAAACAGAACTTCTTGCATTAGTAAACTGGTATATGTACATCCAACGTGCGGTGAGTTGTTCTACCTCAGACTGCTTCTAACTAAACAAGTTGGTTGCTGTTCTTTTGAAGACATACGCACTGTATCTGGTGTTACATATGATAGTTATCGGTTGGCTTGCGAAAAGTTGGGACTGATTGGAGATGACCGGGAATGGTCAGAAACATTGTTAGAAGCCTCACATTGGGCAACCGCATCAGAACTCAGAAGCTTATTTGTACACATGTTGTTATTCTGCGAGATCACAAACCCTAATATTTTATGAACCAAGCATTGGGAAAAGATGGGAGATTACATTCGTTATCGTCTTTCTCACACTTCTTCATCTTCTGTTGTAGTCAACAACGATACCATACGCGACTACATCCTGTTTGAATTGGAGCTACTGCTGAAATCAGGACCCAACTCACAATCGTTATCCGATTTCGGGCTTCCTCTCCCGAATGAAACAATGCTTGAAGAAAAACTGTACGACAGAGAAGCATTGGTTGTCGAACATACAAGGCTTCATTCTTCTTTAAACTCGGAACTGTTAGTGTATGATCACGTAAAAATGAACGTATGTTCAGAAATGATTTAAGCCTACGGGGTCACACCTCAACGTGAATGTAATTATAATTGATTAATATATTAAATGTAGTTTATTAATTAATTAGACCACGAATTGAACTAACGACCGTTTGTTAAATGTTAATAGTTAACGGAAAATGACTAACGGTGTTAACGGAAGAAGGATTAATTGTAATTTGAATACAATTATGAAACACTAAATGAAGGCTCTAGAATGTTCTAGGGGCCGGTTTTGTTAATGAGTTTTAACTCATTAACTTAACTTGTTTTCATAATCCTAATCTATATCAAATACTAAATCCTAATTTGTGTCAAACACGAATTGGGTTTAGAGTGATTATAAAAAGGGAAAAGCAAAGCTTCCCCCATACCTCTTCTTCCTCCTCCATTAGCTACGGCCGAACCTCTCAAATCAAAAGGGATTTTCGGTTTTGTTTGTTTGACAAATCAAGAGAGAAAGCAAACGTTGCAAGTTCGTGATCAAGTACTAGCATACATACATTCCAACGTTGTGTGTGCAATCGTAGAGAAGTTTATTTTAAACTTTTCATAAAGTTTCTAGCTTTATTTTCTTCAATTTAAGGTACACGTTTTCTATCTTGGTTGATTAATTGATTACATAGATCTTGTCTTCCGTTGCGTGCTTTGTGATTTAATTCGATAAATTGTTATATAACCCAACAGTGGTATCACGAGCCTACTATGTATATTTTTTAATTACCAATTAAATCAAAACTTGAAGGGGGGTTAGGGTTTTGATCTTCAAATTTCGGATATATATATATATTTAAATTGTTTTTGTAATTTAAATTACATTATTTAAATAAGAAACAAATAATATTTTATTATAAATATATATAGTTCGAAATTTTCCAGAAAATAAAAAAAAAAAAAAAAAATTTGTTTTTTTTAGGGTTCCTAATCCAAGTTTTGATTAATTACATGTTTATGTGATAAATTGCATGTATATATGGTGTACCTTTAATTATTTAATTGTTAAATAGAAGTAAAAATCATGAATTTTTCATGCAAATTATTCATGATTATTACTTAGATATATTGATATGAAATCTTGATTATAAGGGTTAATTATGCTAGATAATTGAATAATTAATTGTGTGACAATGTGATTATGTTTTGTGAAAGTTTCTGTTTGACACCTGTTCACTAAAAAATCATAACAAATCAACCGTAATGAGTTAGAGGTCGTGCTTTGAACTGTAGATGCTCAACACATAGGGCTAAAACTTTGTAGTTCTGGTCGAAGTCTGAATCGGACCAGAAACAAGTCTAAACATGTCGTGAAGCTGCTGGAAATTTCCAGACAGCAACTATGTGCTTATATGATAATTGTTTGTTTAATATATGTTCAAGGCTTACGCAATCAAGGCAACTTGATGTATGTGGTCCTTTTCTTTGAAGAGGGAGCCGATTTGAACATAATCAAACCATAGTAACATGTTTAGGTGGCTCACCATAACTTATTGCATGCTTAAAAGTTAAGTTGTTTTAGTAAGTTTGATTTTGCTTTTTATGAAAATTGTGTGCAAAATAGTTTTTGGAAAAATAAACTTGACTAATAATTATCGAAATAATGATTTTGTTTATAAAATTGGTGCCCTAAAATCAAAAGATACACCGGCTCACCATTTGAACAAACTCTAAGAGAGGTATAAGTCGGAGTGCGCTAGCCTCCTAAAAGGGCGGGTTTTTAAATCGCGTTTATCGCATACCTTTGCCCTTGCGCTTCTTTGTGAGTTCAAATGGAGCTACCGAGCTCTTTTGTATTTAAAGGCAATAAAATTGAGTTTTATAAACACATTATGTTTAGAAGATATGCATGAATCTTCAAACATAACTTTTTGATCACACATCAAATTGATTGACCCAATAAACTTAAGTCATTTGCCATCCAATTTGTCAAGAACACATGGGGCTGTTGTTTTACTCACTGGTACACAGTGGTGAAATGGCGGTCTCCATGGCGAAACCCATTCACTGGTACACAGTGGTGGTCAATTTTGTGCGTTCTTAGTTGGACGACTTAAAGCGAGTTAAGCGGTGAGACCTTGACCCGTGGCAAAAGATGGGACAAAACATGACTACATAATGATCCCTTGATGAATCAAGTTGGAATCATAAGCGATGAATCGCATTAAATGTAGGTCCCATACTCACTAGGAATTGCACTAGTAATGCAATTATTGCTCGTCACTTACCTTTTGAGTGCAATCATTTCTAGCAGATCAACTGATGAAATGGTTGTATGTCAATTGGATCCTAGCCTTAACGAAATTAATTGTTTATTTTATAAACATTGGGTAATTAATTTCTTAAGAATTTATTATCGAAAATATTGATTTTTGAACTTAATCTGTTTTGTAGATGGCAATGAATCCTTCCACAAACACCAATGCTTTTCGGCAAATGTTTGAAAGAGAAAAGCTTAATGGATCGAATTTCAATGACTGGTATCGTCAACTACGAATTGTTCTGCGAGTTGAAGAACGTACTGATGTCATTGAAAGGCAATGGCCAAACGAACCGGCTGATACAGCTTCACAAGCTGAAAAAGCTGAATATAGGATTCAGTACACTAGATTCAATGAAGTTTGTTGTTTAATGCTTGCGAGCATGTCTCCCGAGCTCCAGAAACAATTCGAACTTTACAAGATCTTCTTGGACTCATTCATACCGATGTTTGCGGCCCATTTAGACATGTGTCAAGAAAAGGAGCTAGCTACTTCATAACTTTCACGGATGATTTCAGTCGTTATGGTTATGTTTACTTGCTTAAACATAAACATGAAGTGTTTGAAACATTCAAAGAGTTTAAAAATGAAGTAGAAAATCAACTCGGAAAGACCATCAAGATTCTTCGTTCGGATCGAGGTGGTGAATACTTAAGCCAAGAGTTTAAGGATTATCTGAAAGCGTGTGGAATTGTCCAACAGCTTACTCCTCCATATACTCCTCAACATAATGGAGTGTCTGAAAGGAGAAATCGAACCTTGCTAGACATGGTAAGATCAATGATGACCCGTACAACTCTCCCATTTTCATTTTGGGATTATGCTCTTGAGACTGCTGTACGCATTCTCAATATGGTTCCAACCAAGAAGGTTGACAAGACACCATATGAATTATGGCATGGAAATGTTCCTAATCTGTCTTACTTAAGAGTCTGGGGATGTGAGGCACTTGTGAAGCGTGATACGCCTGACAAACTTGAACCCAGAACTACTAAGTGCATCTTTGTCGGATACCCTAAGGAAACGATGGGTTACGACTTCTATAATTCTGTCACAAATACTGTTCGCGTTGCTCGATATGCTGAATTCTTTGAAAAGAAATTAGTTCAAGAGAACAGTGGGAGGATTGTAGAACTTGATCAGATTCAAGAGGAAGATGTGTCACCTTCTGAAGCTCCTAGCAATCATCAACTTGGGGGGGAAAATGTTCAAAGTGATGAACCTCAAGTTGATGATGATGAAGCGATTCCACTTCGTAGGTCCGAAAGGACAAGACGTCCTACTGAAAGACTATGTCTAATGGTAGAAGAAGACGTTTTAGGAGATCTCGATGAGCCTCCGAATTTCAAAGCTGCATTATCAGATCCGGAATAATGGCTTGAAGCTACGAAGGTGGAAATGAGACGGAGAGGAACAAAAGTGGAGCCGAGTCAAGAGCAAGATCCGGGAATCTGACAAATGGCTTGAAGCTACGAAGGTGGAAATAAAATCCATGAAAGACAATCAAGTCTGGAGCTTGGTTGATCTTCCACAAAATGCTCAAACTGTTGGGTGTAAGTGGATCTTCAAAAAGAAGACGGACATGGATGGAAATGTACACACCTATAAAGCTCGTCTCGTGGCGAAAGGTTATACTCAACGTTTCGGTGTTGACTATGATGAGACCTTTTCTCCAGTTGCGGACATTAGAGCTATTAGGATTCTCTTAGCCATAGCTGCGTACTATGACTTTGAGATATGGCAAATGGATGTTAAGACTGCCTTCTTAAATGGTTACTTGGATGAAGAAGTCTATATGGATCAACCTGAAGGTTTTATTGATCCAAACATCCCAACAAAGTATGCAAGCTTCAAAGGTCTATTTATGGACTAAAGCAAGCATCAAGAAGTTGGAACAAGCGGTTTGATGAAGAAATCAAAAAGTTTGGTTTCGTTCAAAATCCCGATGAGCCATGTGTATATCGCAAAGCTAGTGGGAGTAATGTTACTTTCCTTGTCTTGTATGTTGATGACATATTGATCATAGGAAAACACATTCCAATGTTGCAAGATGTTAAATCCCATCTTGGAAAGTGTTTTGCCATGAAAGATTTAGGAGAAGCGGCATTTATTCTTGGAATCAAGATCTACCGAGATAGATCAAAGCGATTAATTGGACTAAGTCAAAGTGCTTATATTGATAAGATCTTGAAGCGATTCAAGATGGAAGATTCTAAGCGTGGGATTGTACCTATGCAAGAAGGACTTAGTTTATCTGTCAAACAAGGTGCTACTACACCTAAAGAGGTGGAGCGCATGCAAAGAGTCCCTTATGCTTCGGCTGTGGGATCTATTATGTATGCGGTTAGATGCACTAGACCAGATGTGGCGTTCGCGCAAAACATGGTTAGCCGATTTCAACAGAATCCAGGTGAAAGTCACTGGACTGCTGTTAAGAACATTCTAAAGTACCTACGGGCTACTAAAGATATGTTTTTGGTGTATGGAGGAAATCCAGATTTAGAGCTCAAAGTGACCGGATACTGTGATGCTGGATTTCAAACTGATAGAGATAACACGAAATCTCAGACAGGATTCGTATTCGTTCTTAATGGAGGTGCTGTTGATTGGAAAAGCAGTAAACAGAAAACAATTGCCATGTCTGCAACAGAATCTGAGTACATTGCCGCCTCAGAAGCTGCAATGGAAGCAGTCTGGATAAGGAAGTTTATTAGCGGGCTTGACGTGATCCCCTCAAGTAACTTACCTATTGATATGTACTGTGATAATACTGGTGCATTAATCATTGCCCTTCTGGCGTTTTTCTTCTATTTTGTTCAACTGCCTTCCTTTTTTTTCCTTGGATAAGGAAGTTCATTAGCGGGCTTGACGTGATCCCCTCAAGTGACTTACCCACTGATATGTACTGTGATAATACTGGTGCATTAATCATTGCCAATGAACCCGGAGTTCAGAAAGGTGCCAGACATTATGCTAGACGATATCACTATGTTCGAGAGCAGATCGAACAAGGGGAGATCAAATTACTCAAAGTTCACACAGATTTTAACTTAGCTGATCCTTTCACAAAAGCTTTGTCTAGGCCCAAGCTTGAAAGGCATGCCCAGGGCATAGGACTTAAATTAGCTAGTTATTTCATGTAAATCTGTTGTTTCGGTATTTGGATAAGGGATGTTAAACAATTTATATTTCCATAATGAAATAAAGTACTTGATATGTTTGATTTCATTCAATATTAAATTGTGTCCTATATTTGCATGTTTAAATCCTTGAATATTTTATTGATATTCTAGATTGTCCATTGTCGATTAATTATATGGGAGTATAATTAAACTAAGACATATCTGAGTGATTGGTTATATTCTTGGAATATATAATGGATGGTTCCCACCAAACTCAGATGATATCCATAGTTGATGCATATCGGACTACCCCACTAACGAATTCATCACTTTATGGATCAACGTCATTAAGTGAAATTCGTAAATGGTTACTTTTATTGATCCTTTGACTTGAGATACAAGCAGGTCGGCATGTATGGATTGCACTTACTTGATATAGTTCTAACTCTCCTGAATAAGGGAGTACATAAAGGGCTATTTTCAGAAAGTGTATTGAAGTATGATGACTGACACGTGTAGTCAATACAGGATTTGTTCCTTTAACTTAAAAGTTGAAGTATGATACCATTGGCGCCCTCATTAGGACTAATTAAGATGTTTGCATGGCCGTGCCCAAATAAATCCAGATGGTTCTCGATTATATTTGGTAATCATTAATTAGTTATGGAATGAGAAACAAAATCGTTAAATCATGAAATGACATTGATCCGTATTCATGTTTAACACGGTATTTGAACAAAGGGATAGTAAATGCCTAAACCATTTAAATATACTTTAAGAAACTATACTTAAATATTTCTGGGAGCATTGGCGTGTTGCTAGACGCTAACCAATGTTATTACCTTCATTTGTTACGAGCTCAAGTGGGAGCTGTTAGTGTATGATCACGTAAAAATGAACGTATGTTCAGAAATGATTTAAGCCTACGGGGTCACACCTCAACGTGAATGTAATTATAATTGATTAATATATTAAATGTAGTTTATTAATTAATTAGACCACGAATTGAACTAACGACCGTTTGTTAAATGTTAATAGTTAACGGAAAATGACTAACGGTGTTAACGGAAGAAGGATTAATTGTAATTTGAATACAATTATGAAACACTAAATGAAGGCTCTAGAATGTTCTAGGGGCCGGTTTTGTTAATGAGTTTTAACTCATTAACTTAACTTGTTTTCATAATCCTAATCTATATCAAATACTAAATCCTAATTTGTGTCAAACACGAATTGGGTTTAGAGTGATTATAAAAAGGGAAAAGCAAAGCTTCCCCCATACCTCTTCTTCCTCCTCCATTAGCTACGGCCGAACCTCTCAAATCAAAAGGGATTTTCGGTTTTGTTTGTTTGACAAATCAAGAGAGAAAGCAAACGTTGCAAGTTCGTGATCAAGTACTAGCATACATACATTCCAACGTTGTGTGTGCAATCGTAGAGAAGTTTATTTTAAACTTTTCATAAAGTTTCTAGCTTTATTTTCTTCAATTTAAGGTACACGTTTTCTATCTTGGTTGATTAATTGATTACATAGATCTTGTCTTCCGTTGCGTGCTTTGTGATTTAATTCGATAAATTGTTATATAACCCAACAGAACAACTACAAATTTACAATCATGTGATGAGAGAACTTAAGCAGCCTTCTCAGGTACTTCTATTCATATATGGTCACGGTGGCACTGGTAAGACATTCCTCTGGAGAACCATCATTTCTGCTCTCAGATCTACAGGAAAAATTGTACTAGCTGTAGCAGCTTCTGGAATAGCATCACTTTTATTGCCTGCAGGTAGAACAGCACATTCAAGATTCAAAATACCCTTAGAGTTAACTGAACACTCTACCTGCCACATAAAAAAAACACCCAACTTTCACATCTGCTCCTAGAGACTCAGCTCATAATCTGGGACGAAGCACCAATGAATGACCGTAGATGTTTCGAATCAGTCGACAAAGCACTCAAAGATATCACAGGCCACAACTCTAAACCATTTGTTGGCATACTAGTTTTGCTAGGAGGGGACTTTAGGCAGACACTTCCCTTAAAACCCAAAGCATCAAAGAACGAGATCATAACATCCTCCATCTCAAAATCTTATCTTTGGCGATTTTTCAAAGTGTTCAGACTTACGAAAAACATGCGTGATCACAAAATGAAAATGATTTACATCTGAATAATGACAACTCTTTGTTTTGTAAATGGCTATCGGATATAGGTGACGGAAAACTTGGGAATGTCACAAAAGACGGAGACCCAGACACAAAAGCTATTGAAATTCTTGATGAATATGTTATCCAGCCATCTAAGTCTGCGTTAACTGAACTAATAGATTTTGTGTATGACAAACATCTACTTCAGTCTCCAACACCTATTGAGATTGCAACTCGCGCAATTATTTGTCCAAAGAATGCAACTGTCGATGAAATCAATGACTTAGTATTGAACATGTGCCCTGGTACAACACAATCATACTTAAGCACTGACTCTATGGTTCCACATTCAAAGAACAGTGGCATCACTAACCTCATGTACCCTGTAGAATACCTAAATTTACTGAACTTTCCAGGAATACCAGCTCACAATCTAACTTTGTAAAAGAATACCCCTGTTATGTTACTACGCAATATAGATCAAAAAAATGATCAAAAAAATGGTTTATGCAATGGCACCAGATTATTAGTATCACAACTACTACCTACAGTAATAGAAGCATACATAATAACTGGAACATCAATTAACCGTCGAGTTTATATACCTAGAACAACCTTCATACATAACACTAAAGATTTGCCTTTTGTCTTTAAACGACGACAATTTCCCATAAGAACTTGCTATGCAATGACAATAAACAAAAGTCAAGGCCAATCTTTGAACAAAATAGGAATCTTTTTACCGGAACCAGTTTTTGGTCATGGTCAGCTTTATGTCGCACTATCTAGAGCTACATCACCAACAGGCCTGAAAATATTAATAGGACAGCAACATTATGAAAAATCAAACACAACACTAAACATAGTCTTTTCATATTTCTTAGATAACATCAAAGCACAAGAGGTCGGCAAACCACTATATTATCTATACACACTCACACACAAAGTTATTGTTTGTATATTCATATGTTATATGTAATTATTTTTTATCTTCAGATTGTCTAACATCTGCAAGTTTCTAATTTCATAAATAGGTCCGATATATTGGCAGCCGAAGATATGACATGGTTGAAGACGCCACAGTTACAACCACACATGACCACCTATCTTTAGTCACAAATTCGTAAGCAACAAAAACTCTACATACTGCACTCTTAGGTTTTGAATTCACCAAACAGTTATTAGGTTTTGAATTCACCAAACAGTTATTTATATGTTGGGTTATATAACAATTTATCGAATTAAATCACAAAGCACGCAACGGAAGACAAGATCTATGTAATCAATTAATCAACCAAGATAGAAAACGTGTACCTTAAATTGAAGAAAATAAAGCTAGAAACTTTATGAAAAGTTTAAAATAAACTTCTCTACGATTGCACACACAACGTTGGAATGTATGTATGCTAGTGCTTGATCACGAACTTGCAACGTTTGCTTTCTCTCTTGATTTGTCAAACAAACAAAACCGAAAATCCCTTTTGATTTGAGAGGTTCGGCCGTAGCTAATGGAGGAGGAAGAAGAGGTATGGGGGAAGCTTTGCTTTTCCCTTTTTATAATCACTCTAAACCCAATTCGTGTTTGACACAAATTAGGATTTAGTATTTGATATAGATTAGGATTATGAAAACAAGTTAAGTTAATGAGTTAAAACTCATTAACAAAACCGGCCCCTAGAACATTCTAGAGCCTTCATTTAGTGTTTCCTAATTGTATTCAAATTACAATTAATCCTTCTTCCGTTAACGCCGTTAGTCATTTTCCGTTAACTATTAACATTTAACAAACGGTCGTTAGTTCAATTCGTGGTCTAATTAATTAATAAACTACATTTAATATATTAATCAATTATAATTACATTCACGTTGAGGTGTGACCCCGTAGGCTTAAATCATTTCTGAACATACGTTCATTTTTACGTGATCATACACTAACAGCTCCCACTTGAGCTCGTAACAAATGAAGGTAATAACATTGGTTAGCGTCTAGCAACACGCCAATGCTCCCAGAAATATTTAAGTATAGTTTCTTAAAGTATATTTAAATGGTTTAGGCATTTACTATCCCTTTGTTCAAATACCGTGTTAAACATGAATACGGATCAATGTCATTTCATGATTTAACGATTCTGTTTCTCATTCCATAACTAATTAATGATTACCAAATATAATCGAGAACATCTGGATTTATTTGGGCACGGCCATGCAAACATCTTAATTAGTCCTAATGAGGGCGCCAATGGTATCATACTTCAACTTTTAAGTTGAAGGAACAAATCCTATATTGACTACACGTGTCAGTCATCATACTTCACTACACTTTCTGAAAATAGCCCTTTATGTACTCCCTTATTCAGGAGAGTTAGAACTATATCAAGTAAGTGCAATCCATACATGCCGACCTGCTTGTATCTCAAGTCAAAGGATCAATAAAAGTAACCATTTACGAATTTCACTTAATGACGCTGATCCATAAAGTGATAAATTCGTTAGTGGGGTAGTCCGATATGCATCAACTATGGATATCATCTGAGTTTGGTGGGAACCATCCATTATATATTCCAAGAATATAACCAATCACTCAGATATGTCTTAGTTTAATTATACTCCCATATAATTAATCGACAATGGACAATTTAGAATATCAATAAAATATTCAAGGATTAAACATGCAAATATAGGACACAATTTAATATTGAATGAAATCAAACATATCAAGTACTTTATTTCATTATGGAAATATAAATTGTTTAACATCCCTTATCCAAATACCGAAACAACAGATTTACATGAAATAACTAGCTAATTTAAGTCCTATGCCCTGGGCATGCGTTTCAAGCTTGGGCCTAGACAAAGCTTTTGTGAAAGGATCAGCTAAGTTAAAATCTGTGTGAACTTTGAGTAATTTGATCTCCCCTTGTTCGATCTGCTCTCGAACATAGTGATATCGTCTAGCATAATGTCTGGCACCTTTCTGAACTCCGGGTTCGTTGGCAATGATTAATGCACCAGTATTATCACAGTACATATCAGTAGGTAAGTTACTTGAGGGGATCACGTCAAGCCCGCTAATAAACTTCCTTATCCAGACTGCTTCCATTGCAGCTTCTGAGGCGGCAATGTACTCAGATTCTGTTGCAGACATGGCAATCGTTTTCTGTTTACTGCTTTTCCAATCAACAGCACCTCCATTAAGAACGAAGACGAATCCTGTCTGAGATTTCGTGTTATCTCTATCAGTTTGAAATCCAGCATCACAGTATCCGGTCACTTTGAGCTCTAAATCTGGATTTCCTCCATACACCAAAAACATATCTTTAGTAGCCCGTAGGTACTTTAGAATGTTCTTAACAGCAGTCCAGTGACTTTCACCTGGATTCTGTTGAAATCGGCTAACCATGTTTTGCGCGAACGCCACATCTGGTCTAGTGCATCTAACCGCATACATAATAGATCCCACAGCCGAAGCATAAGGGACTCTTTGCATGCGCTCCACCTCTTTAGGTGTAGTAGCACCCTGTTTGACAGATAAACTAAGTCCTTCTTGCATAGGTGTAAACCCACGCTTAGAATCTTCCATCTTGAATCGCTTCAAGATCTTATCAATATAAGCACTTTGACTTAGTCCAATTAATCGCTTTGATCTATCTCGGTAGATCTTGATTCCAAGAATAAATGCCGCTTCTCCTAAATCTTTCATGGCAAAACACTTTCCAAGATGGGATTTAACATCTTGCAACATTGGAATGTGTTTTCCTATGATCAATATGTCATCAACATATAAGACAAGAAAGTAACATTACTCCCACTAGCTTTGCGATATACACATGGCTCATCGGGATTTTGAACGAAACCAAACTTTTTGATTTCTTCATCAAACCGCTTGTTCCACTTCTTGATGCTTGCTTTAGTCCATAAATGGACCTTTGAAGCTTGCATACTTTGTTGGGATGTTTTGGATCAATAAACCTTCAGGTTGATCCATATAGACTTCTTCATCCAAGTAACCATTTAAGAAGGCAGTCTTAACATCCATTTGCCATATCTTAAAGTCATAGTACGCAGCTATGGCTAAGAGAATCCTAATAGCTCTAATGTCCGCAACTGGAGAAGGTCTCATCATAGTCAACACCGAAACGTTGAGTATAACCTTTCGCCACGAGACGAGCTTTATAGGTGTGTACATTTCCATCCATGTCCGTCTTCTTTTTGAAGATCCACTTACACCCAACAGTTTGAGCATTTGGTGGAAGATCAACCAAGCTCCAGACTTGATTGTCTTTCATGGATTTCATTTCCACCTTCGTAGCTTCAAGCCATTTGTCAGATTTCCGGATCTGATAATGCAGCTTTGAAATTCGGAGGCTCATCGAGATCTCCTAAAACGTCTTCTTCTACCATTAGACATAGTCTTTCAGTAGGACGTCTTGTCCTTTCGGACCTACGAAGTGGAATCGCTTCATCATCATCAACTTGAGGTTCATCACTTTGAACATTTTCCCCCCCAAGTTGATGATTGCTAGGAGCTTCAGAAGGTGACACATCTTCCTCTTGAATCTGATCAAGTTCTACAATCCTCCCACTGTTCTCTTGAACTAATTTCTTTTCAAAGAATTCAGCATATCGAGCAACGCGAACAGTGTTTTTGACGGGATCATAGAAGTCGTAACCCATCGTTTCCTTAGGGTATCCGACAAAGATGCACTTAGTAGTTCTGGTTCAAGTTTGTCAGGCGTATCGCGCTTCACAAGTGCCTCACATCCCCAGACTCTTAAGTAAGACAGATTATGAACATTTCCATGCCATAATTCATATGGTGTCTTGTCAACCTTCTTGGTTGGAACCATATTGAGAATGCGTACAGCAGTCTCAAGAGCATAATCCCAAAACGAAAATGGGAGAGTTGTACGGGTCATCATTGATCTTACCATGTCTAGCAAGGTTCGATTTCTCCTTTCAGACACTCCATTATGTTGAGGAGTATATGGAGGAGTAAGCTGTTGGACAATTCCACACGCTTTCAGATAATCCTTAAACTCTTGGCTTAAGTATTCACCACCTCGATCCGAACGAAGAATCTTGATGGTCTTTCCGAGTTGATTTTCTACTTCATTTTTAAACTCTTTGAATGTTTCAAACACTTCATGTTTATGTTTAAGCAAGTAAACATAACCATAACGACTGAAATCATCCGTAAAAGTTATGAAGTAGCTAGCTCCTTTTCTTGACACATGTCTAAATGGGCCGCAAACATCGGTATGAATGAGTCCAAGAAGATCTTTAGCCCTTTCCGGTTTATGCGAAAAAGGTTTTCTTGTCATCTTGCCAGAAATACATGACTCGCATTTATCAAATGATTCATCATTTAATTGTAAGATCCCTTCACGTTGAAGTCTTTCAATGCGATTTTTGCCAATGTGTGCAAGACGACAGTGCCACAGATAGGAAGAGTCCAAGTCAGTCTTGGCTCTTTTGCTAACATTATACATTGAATTATTTGAATCAAAACCACGCATATCAATTTCATAAATACCATCATAAGCAATAGCATCAAAATAATGAACATTATTTTTAGAAACTGAAATACCAATATCATTAAAAACATTAATGAATCCGTTGTCTCTCAACAATGAAACTGAAACAACACCACTAGTAATAGATGGTGCATAATGACAATTGTCTAAAACAATAATTAAACCGGAAGGAAGAACTAAATGATATTCTCCAATAGCTTCAACAGGTGCTGGTAGACCATTGCCTACGACCAACTGCAAAGCTCCGTGCTTCAGTTTCCTCCTTTTCCTAAGCCCCTGTAATTCATTACAGATATGAGTTCCACAGCCAGTGTCATAAACCCATCGTTTACGCTTAGTTAAGGAAAATAATTCAATAGTGAAGATACCTGAAGTGCTAGCAACGCTTGCTTGCTTCTTCTTCACATTCAACTCGGCAAGATACTTGGGACAGTTCCTCTTCCAGTGCCCGACTTCATTACAATGATGACAGCTCTGGTCTTTAGCCGGATGCTCTTTCTTAGCCGGAGGGGTTTTCTTTGGTTTAGGAGCATAAGCAACTTGCTTACGCTTGCCTTTACCATCAAACTTCCCTTTAGCTTGTTGCGATTTCTTAGCTTTCTGGATCCGACCCCCTTTGATCATAAGAACATTTGGGTCATTGGCCTTCCTTGGAATCGTTTTCTCATATTCAATGAGCATAGCATGGAGTTCATTGATGCTCTTTTTCATAGAGTGCATGTTATAATTTTGCACAAAACCCTCAAATTCCTTAGGAAGGGATTTGAGAATCATGCCAACTTTTACATCTTTATGATAAGCATACTCCATCGATTCCATTTTGTCAAAAATGCTCTTCATCTTGAGCACATGACTACTTACCGGCTTACTAGATTCAAGTTTCATGTCATGGAGTTCCACAACAAGGTCGAATAGTTCCACTCCAGCTTGTTTTTCATACAAGGATTTTAGCTCTCTGATCATATCATATGGAGTGTAAAGTTCGAATTGTTTCTGGAGCTCGGGAGACATGCTCGCAAGCATTAAACAACAAACTTCATTGAATCTAGTGTACTGAATCCTATATTCAGCTTTTTCAGCTTGTGAAGCTGTATCAGCCGGTTCGTTTGGCCATTGCCTTTCAATGACATCAGTACGTTCTTCAACTCGCAGAACAATTCGTAGTTGACGATACCAGTCATTGAAATTCGATCCATTAAGCTTTTCTCTTTCAAACATTTGCCGAAAAGCATTGGTGTTTGTGGAAGGATTCATTGCCATCTACAAAACAGATTAAGTTCAAAAATCAGTATTTTCGATAATAAATTCTTAAGAAATTAATTACCCAATGTTTATAAAATAAACAATTAATTTCGTTAAGTCTAGGATCCAATTGACATACAACCATTTCATCAGTTGATCTGCTAGAAATGATTGCACTCAAAAGGTAAGTGACGAGCAATAATTGCATTACTAGTGCAATTCCTAGTGAGTATGGGACCTACATTTAATGCGATTCATCGCTTATGATTCCAACTTGATTCATCAAGGGATCATTATGTAGTCATGTTTTGTTCCATCTTTTGCCACGGGTCAAGGTCTCACCGCTTAACTCGCTTTAAGTCGTCCAACTAAGAACGCACAAAATTGACCACCACTGTGTACCAGTGAATGGGTTTCGCCATGGAGACCGCCATTTCACCACTGTGTACCAGTGAGTAAAACAACAGCCCCATGTGTTCTTGACAAATTGGATGGCAAATGACTTAAGTTTATTGGGTCAATCAATTTGATGTGTGATCAAAAGTTATGTTTGAAGATTCATGCATATCTTCTAAACATAATATGTTTATAAAACTCATTTTTTATTGCCTTTAAATACAAAAGAGCTCGGTAGCTCCATTCGAACGCACAAAGAAGCGCAAGGGCAAAGGTATGCGATAAACGCGATTTAAAAACCCGCCCTTTTAGGAGGCTAGCGCACTCCGACTTATACCTCTCTTAGAGTTTGTTCAAATGGTGAGCCGGTGTATCTTTTGATTTTAGGGCACCAATTTTATAAACAAAATCATTATTTCGATAATTATTAGTCAAGTTTATTTTTCCAAAAACTATTTTGCACACAATTTTCATAAAAAGCAAAATCAAACTTACTAAAACAACTTAACTTTTAAGCATGCAATAAGTTATGGTGAGCCACCTAAACATGTTACTATGGTTTGATTATGTTCAAATCGGCTCCCCCTTCAAAGAAAAGGACCACATACATCAAGTTGCCTTGATTGCGTAAGCCTTGAACATATATTAAACAAACAATTATCATATAAGCACATAGTTGCTGTCTGGAAATTTCCAGCAGCTTCACGACATGTTTAGACATGTTTCTGGTCCGATTCAGACTTCGACCAGAACTACAAAGTTTTAGCCCTATGTGTTGAGCATCTACAGTTCAAAGCACGACCTCTAACTCATTACGGTTGATTTGTTATGATTTTTTAAGTGAACTGGTGTCAAACAGAAACTTTCACAAAACATAATCACATTGTCACACAATTAATTATTCAATTATCTAGCATAATTAACCCTTATAATCAAGATTTCATATCAATATATCTAAGTAATAATCATGAATAATTTGCATGAAAAATTCATGATTTTTACTTCTATTTAACAATTAAATAATTAAAGGTACACCATATATACATGCAATTTATCACATAAACATGTAATTAATCAAAACTTGGATTAGGAACCCTAAAAAAAAATTTTTTTTTTTTATTTTCTGGAAAATTTCGAACCATATATATATTAATATAAATAATGTAATTTAAATTACAAAAACAATTTAAATATATATATATATATCCGAAATTTGAAGATCAAAACCCTAACCCCCCTTCAAGTTTTGATTTAATTGGTAATTAAAAAATATACATAGTAGGCTCGTGATACCACTGTTGGGTTATATAACAATTTATCGAATTAAATCACAAAGCACGCAACGGAAGACAAGATCTATGTAATCAATTAATCAACCAAGATAGAAAACGTGTACCTTAAATTGAAGAAAATAAAGCTAGAAACTTTATGAAAAGTTTAAAATAAACTTCTCTACGATTGCACACACAACGTTGGAATGTATGTATGCTAGTGCTTGATCACGAACTTGCAACGTTTGCTTTCTCTCTTGATTTGTCAAACAAACAAAACCGAAAATCCCTTTTGATTTGAGAGGTTCGGCCGTAGCTAATGGAGGAGGAAGAAGAGGTATGGGGGAAGCTATGCTTTTCCCTTTTTATAATCACTCTAAACCCAATTCGTGTTTGACACAAATTAGGATTTAGTATTTGATATAGATTAGGATTATGAAAACAAGTTAAGTTAATGAGTTAAAACTCATTAACAAAAACCGGCCCCTAGAACATTCTAGAGCCTTCATTTAGTGTTTCCTAATTGTATTCAAATTACAATTAATCCTTCTTCCGTTAACGCCGTTAGTCATTTTCCGTTAACTATTAACATTTAACAAACGGTCGTTAGTTCAATTCGTGGTCTAATTAATTAATAAACTACATTTAATATATTAATCAATTATAATTACATTCACGTTGAGGTGTGACCCCGTAGGCTTAAATCATTTCTGAACATACGTTCATTTTTACGTGATCATACACTAACAGTATATACTGTATTAAATCTTTCTCTATTAAGTATCAACTGATAATATATCCTTTATTCCTCGAATATGCAGAAACCAAAAACACCACATCCAAAAAGCCGAAGAAGTCTCATAAAAAAAAACCTTTTGCATAAACCCATTGCAAGTCAGTTTCATAAAGGCCACTAGAGCAACTACATGGTCAATATTTGTAGCTCTCTAATTTTTGTATATAGGGCAACTAAACTTTAAATATTTTGTAATCCTGTTAGCACAGTTACTATTTTGTAAATGATGTACTAAAACACCACAAAATTCATTGCACGCCAAAACATCTATGTTAAAAATAATTCAAACTCTTATGGACCGTTGGAATAAATGAGCCGTTTGAATGGCTTTGATAGCTGGGTCAAGAATTGATAGAGTCAATCTAGAAGATAGGAGTCAGTTGCTAGTCAAATGCTAAGTTTGTTTCCGGTTTTTTATGTTCCTTTAGTATTTTCTGTTGAGTAGATAATGCATGTAGGTTGTACCATGCTATTCTCTATTGTACCATGTATGGCCTATATAAGCATGCATCGGAAGATGAATAAAGTACCAGCTATTTTCTATACTTTCTCTCTTGTGTTCTACTATAATTACATCTTCTTTTTACTTCAAATTTATTTTGTAAACTCTGATATAAACCAACATCTGGTATCAGAGCTAGGCTCTCTCGTTAAGTAATTTTTTCTTTTTGTTTCTAAAGATTCACGAAGACACTCTATCATGGCGACACCTGCTAGTAGTGGTAATCCGATTGCGACTGTTCCTGTGTTCAAGGGAGAAGGGTATGAGTTTTGGAGCATCAGAGTGAAGACGATACTCAGGTCACAAGATTTGTGGGAGATCGTTAAAAAGGGATTCGATGATAAAGATGCTGATGCAAATCGGTTGAAGGAGAATGTGAAAAGAGATGCCAAAGCCATGAAAATAATTCAACAGGCTGTGCATGATGGGGTGTTTTCACGAATCGCAGCAGCAACCACGTCTCGTCATGCGTGGACGCTGCTCCAAACCGAGTTTCAAGGAGACTCGAAGGTTATGCAAGTTAAACTACAAGGACTGCGGCGTGAGTTCGAGACAATGCAAATGCGAGATCAGGAGTCAATTGCAGATTTTCTATCTCGTGTCATGAAGATTGTGAACAACAAAAGAGCATATGGTGAAGAAGTCTCGGATCAGAAGGTCATTGAAAAAGTGTTGAGAAGTTTACCGGTGAAATGGGATCATGTAGTGACAGCAATAGAAGAGGCAAAAGATCTGTCAAAAATGACATTTGATCAACTAATGGGATCGTTACAATCCCATGAAGGCAGAGTTAACAGAAATGTTGAGACACCCGAGGAAGATCAAGTTTTCCAGGCCAGGGAAGAGGAAGGATCTACTCGTGGTAGAGGCCGATTTGGAAATCGGGCAAGGGGACGAGGCCGTGGTAGATATGGTGGCCGAGGTAGAGGTAATATCCAATGTTATAATTGTGGAAGAATAGGGCACATAAGAGCTGATTGTTGGGCAGAGCCACAAGGACAGGCGGCTGTTGGGCAGGAAGATGATGACGATGAAGATGGGAGGTTGTTCATGGCTCATGTTGGCGAGGTGCAACCTTCCACATGGTTTGTGGATAGTGGGTGTTCGAACCACATGACAGGACAGAAGTGGTTGTTCACTGATCTTGACGGTTCCAAGAAAGTGAAGGTAAAGATGGGGAATGGCAAAGGCATTCAAGTGGAAGGTAAGGGCTCCGTGAAGATACCAGTTACTCGTGATCAAAGCAAAGTTTTAGATGGAGTTCAATATGCACCAGATTTGGGTTATAACCTTCTGAGCATAGGCCAACTCATGAAAACCGGGTATGCCTTGTTATTTGATAATGATTGTTGTACTATTACTCAAAAATCGACAGGGAAAACAGTGAGCACTGTACCAATGACGGCCAACAATACATTTCCGATGCATGTGGGATCACAAGAGCATGCTATGATCACAGTAGATGTGGTTGAATCCACATTGTGGCATTTAAGATATGGACATCTTCATAAAGCAGGTTTAAAGACTCTTAGTGACAAAGAGATGGTGAGTGGAATGCCCACGATCAAGAATCTACCGATGTGTGAAGGTTGTGTGATGGGTAAACATGCTAGAGGCCCATTTCCAGAAGATGCTTGGAGAGCTTCCGGTTTACTTCAACTAGTGCACGCAGATTTATGTGGGCCCATGCCTACTACTTCACTTGGTGGTAACAGATATTTTCTTCTCTTTACTGATGATTTTAGTAGAATGAGTTGGGTTTTCTTTTTGACCAACAAGTCTGAAACTTTGGACAAGTTTAAGATTTTTAAAGCTAAGGTCGAACGAGAAACAGGAAAAAAGATAGTCACATTCAGAACTGACAGAGGTGGAGAGTTCCTCTCTAAGGCTTTTCGAGATTTATGTGATCGAGAAGGTATTCACAGGCAGTTGACAGCTCCATATACACCGCAGCAAAATGGAGTCGCAGAACGTCGGAACAGAACCATTGTAGAAAAAGCTCGAAGCATGCTTGAAACGAAGAAATTGAGTCCAACTTTTTGGGCAGAGGCAGTATCTACAGCGGTTTATATAATGAACCGTTCCCCGACTAAGGCCTTGGCTTCAAAGAGTCTTTTTGAGATATTAAAGACTCCCTTTGAGGTATGGTATGGTTATAAACCTTCAGTAAATCACTTTCGTGTATTCGGTTGTATTGCATATGCTCTAACCCCATCTCAGTTATGAAAGAAGTTGGATCCCAAATCCGAGAAATGTATATTTGTGAGGTATTGTACTCAATCAAAAGCTTACAGGGTTTACAATCCAGAAACAAAGAAGATTGTTACTTGCAGGGACGTTGTGTTTGATGAAAGTGGAATTTGGGAAGCTAATGAACAACAACAACAACCTCGTATCATTGTTAGCAATGAACACGATGAATCAGACTTGTCACCTAGACCAGTCACCTCTTCAGGTGTGTCTGGGTCGTCTAGTGATTCACATGTTCCATCTACACCATGTCAGTCAACTCCAAGGGTTCAAAGTACTTCCCAACAGTCAGGATCAACAAGTAGCGAGTCCTCAAGTTCAGGTCTACGACGGGTTCGTTCTCTTGTTGATATATATGAATCATGCCCGAAGATCAGCACACCCGACTATTCATGTCAGTTGGCGTTGAGTTCTTTTGAGCCAACAACACATGAAGAAGCTATGAAGATAACAGAATGGAAGTTGGCAATGAAGGAGGAACTTGCAGCACTTGAAAAGCATGAAACATGGTCTCTCATTGACCTGCCAGAAGGGAAGGAACCGGTGGGTTTAAAATGGGTTTTCAAAGTTAAGTTTGGCGTTGATGGGAAGATTCAAAAGCATAAGGCCCGACTCGTAGCAAAAGGCTACACGCAGAAATATGGAATCGACTATGAAGACACGTTTTCTCCAGTTGCTCGTTTTGAAACAATAAGATTGGTTCTAGCTTTAGCAGCACAAAAGGGATGGAAAATACATCAGTTTGATGTAAAATCGGCTTTCTTGAATGGTCCTCTACAAGAAGAAGTTTATGTAGTTCAACCTCCTGGTTTTGAAGTTGATGAAGAAAGTAGTAAAGTTTACAAACTACACAAGGCTTTGTATGGATTGAAGCAGACTCCACGGGCCTGGTATGACAGGATTCACTCTGATTGAGAGAAACATGAGTATAAGAGAAGTAAAAGTGAACCCACTGTTTATGTAAAAGAAGAAAATGGAGAAATCATCATCATATGTTTATATGTTGATGACATCATTTATACGGGGTCCTCCTCAAAACTGATTCAAGAATTTAAGCAGAATATGGTGGAAGAATTTGAGATGACAGACCTCGGGGAGCTGCACTATTTCTTGGGATTGGAAGTCAGTCAAAAGCCCAATGGCGTTTTTGTGTCACAAAGCAAGTATGCAGCTAACTTGCTTCAAAAGTTTGGTATGAGTAATTGCAAACCGACTGCCACTCCCATGAATGCTCAAGAAAAACTGAAGTTGGAGGATGGTGGAGCTGCTGCAGATGGATTTTTATATCGAAGTTTAGTTGGAGGGTTAATATACCTTACCCACTCGAGGCCAGATCTTGTGTATGCAGTAAGTATTTTATCTCGGTTTATGCAAAATCCAACAACTATTCATTATGGTGCAGCAAAAAGGGTGCTTAGGTATGTGGCTGGAACGTTGAATTTCGGGTTGTGGTATGAGAAACAAGACGATGGTGAAGTAGAGATAATCAGATACACCGATAGCGACTGGGGTAGTTCTTTTGAAGACAAGAAAAGCATTTCTGCCAATGTATTTTTTCTTGGTTAGGGTGCAGTTTCTTGGAGTTGCAAGAAGCAGGCGATTGTAGCTCTATCAACAACGGAAGCGGAGTACATCGCTGCAGGTGCAGCATGTCAAGCTATATGGCTTCGACAGTTGCTTAAGGACATCGGGCAAGAACAAGTGAAGGCAACTACTGTTTTTTGTGATAATAGATCTGCAGTCTCATCATAGTAGAAGCAAACATATTGATATTAAGTATCATTTCATACGTGACTTGGTAGAAGAAAAGAAGATAGAGATTAAGTCATGCTTTACTGAAGAACAGCTAGCTGATGGGTTTACTAAAGCCTTAAAGCATGAACAACTCACTTGGAATACGAGATGTCTTGGCATAGGATGTCTGGAGGAGTTTGAATTAAGGGGAGGTGTTAAAAATAATTCAAACTCTTATGGACCGTTGGAATAAATGAGCCGTTTGAATGGCTTTGATAGTTGGGTCAAGAATTGATAGAGTCAATCTAGAAGATAGGAGTCAGTTGCTAGTCAAATGCTAAGTTTGTTTCCGGTTTTTTATGTTCCTTTAGTATTTTCTGTTGAGTAGATAATGCATGTAGGTTGCACCATGCTATTCTCTATTGTACCATGTATGGCCTATATAAGCATGCATCGAAAGATGAATAAAGTACCAGCTATTTTCTATACTTTCTCTCTCTTGTGTTCTACTATAATTAGATCTTCTTTTTACTTCAAATTTATTTTGTAAACTATGATATAAACCAACAATCTACACGTACGACTACAGCAAACAAACCGATTCCAAACCTTCTAGTAATAAAAATTATGCAAGTGAAAGTAAGTTTAACTATACCAAATATTAAAATTTATTTCATTTGGTTAACTTTTTTAACGGAATCAAACAACGAATTTGTCCATGCGTACTTCCTACTTTGGCTTCAAAGTTAATATTCTCGATCGACTTGTCCGTCACCTCAATCCAACACCTCTCATAATTAAGCCAACATTGATCACATACGAAAAAGTTTCATGATCTTAATTATGTGTAGATTACATTGGTTATATACTTACATAATTACAGTTTGTTAATTAAGTTTTGATAAATAAACGTTAGGTTAACAGAAAGCTAACACAGATCGAATGATCGAATGATTGGGAGTAATATTTCTTTTTATTCATACTTCGATATTACACATTGTTTTATTTTGAGTTCACAATTAAGGAGGGAGTACACGAGCTAGCACATGGTTTGTTAACTCGCACTAGCTAGCTGCGAGTTTCCAAACCATGCTAGGTTTCTACGGATTATTAAGTTGTTTTTCTGCGAAAACATGCCCTTCACCACCATGTCCTCCACCTCCACCACCATGTCCTCCACCACCACCACCATGTCCTCCACCACCATGTCCTCCCCCACCTCCCCAGTTTCCCCGCCACCACCACCGTCATAGGCTGCCGCCTTGTTCTCCTCGACTCCTTTCTTTTCTGCGAAAGCTTTGGCTTCTTCGGGTGATGAGCAACACTTTGAGCAACCACCACCGTGACCTTGATAACAGCATCCATGCTGACATCCGTATCCTCCACCACCATGTCCTCCACCACCTCCCCAGTTTCCACCACCATGTCCTCCGCCACCTCCCCAGTTTCCACCACCACCACCACCGTCATAGGCTGCCGCCTTGTTCTCCTCGACTCCTTTCTTTTCTGCCAAAGCTTTGGCTTCTTCGGGTGATGAGCAACACTTTGAGCAGCTACCACCATGACCTTGATAACAACATCCATGATGACATCCGTATCCTCCACCACCACCGCCACCATGTCCTCCGCCACCTCCCCAATTTCCGCCACCGCCACCGTCATAAGCTACGGTCTTGTTCTCCTCAGCTCCCTTTGTATCTACAAACACAATGTAATACATAGAAGTGAAGTTAAAATTTTGGCCACACTATATACAAAGAAATTAATGTACATAAAATCAATTATGCAGTTCACTGCAAAATTGATAGATGCATATTGATAGAAATGTATAACAGTATAATGTAGATATATTATACTGTTATATACTCCATATTTTATGATGCACTCAATTCGTATGAATATTGCTAAAACAATTTAAAGAAGAAAATCCAAGACATAATAGCAGATTGACCTTGAGTTGCCTGGGATGTCCGGGCAGCAAGATTATAAGAAACAAGAAGAAGAACAAGTGCGAAAAATAAACACGAGTTGATGATCTTCATTTTAGTAGTCGCTTCAATAAGAGTAGTTATATATGTATATGTTTGTATATATGGGATATGAAGTTGCATGATGCATCGTCCGCTATTTATACCGTAACGTACATGGGGAATGAATACCTCATGCATGGCGTCACCCCATACACGACAATATATTGACACACACTTCAAAATGGCAGCTTAATTTCTGGTCAAACCGTTAGAGTATCCTAACGCTTTGGATAAGTCAATGTCCATATGATCATTCGGTGTTCTTCTGTTGTGCCACGTTTCTTGATTATGTAGTGACACGTGACGAGGATTTAGGTGAGTTATAAGTTGATCGATCACACACCGAATCATTGTACGTTTTGGATGAAAAGTTAAAAGAAAATGAATGAAAATTTGAATTGTTCTGGCAATTTTATCATTACTCTTGGACTACTTAAAATAACTTTACAAATTTACTCTGCTAATTAATACATGAATGCTACGAGTAATTGTTTTCGAAAAATCTTAAGACTGACCTCATATTAACCATTTGCATTGTTTTTTTGAAAAGTTATAATGAAGAGAAATAAAGCATGTACGTATTACTCCATCTTATATTAATACTAATTCACAAAAATTTTGCCTAATTTCATTGTTTTTTACGGAGTACTTGATTTCTTTTTTAATTTTATTGAATATCATAATCATAATTATAATATTAAAAGAGTTATATTTAAGAAAATTTTCAAGGAGACAATATTATCACAAAGACGTGAACTTTTGATGTATTTAATTAGCTATAAGTTAAAGAACTTAACCTTGTTAAAATTGTTAGAAAATAATAATGTTTTTATGTACTTACTATTTTTTAATTATAAAAAAAGTTTTTGTATGTAAAAGGTGTCATTTATATCACACCGGGCTTCAAAATAAAATTAGCTATGGAATGCTTATGCATGGTGGATGACCGATACGCCGATACACTAGTACCGTTCACGCGACAAGTGTCTTGATGCAAGGATACGTGGGACTTGAAAGAAGAGTGTGGTCAAATGTGGCGGCTTAAATTTAATTTGCGTCCTTAAGTTCTTCGTGGAACTGTTAAATGAAAAAAAAGTGTTAATCTCTTAATTAAAGAGGGAGATTTTTATCTATAACAAATATCTTAGAGGTGTGCAAAGATGATAAATATGTTTTGCAATACGAAAGATAGTGCCCGCGCGTTGCGGCGGTGAGATGGTTGGGTGATAGGTCAAGTCATAGAGTATGATAGCCAAATGTCTTAGCCGTACGGGCTCCGCCCTCGGATTTAAAAATTCATCGAAAGTATATCGAATGACATCTCTAATGAAAGAGCATGAAATTTTAAGAACACCCATACAATTTTTATAATTTATCGATATACGGTTTTTGAGATAAAAGATTTTGAATGAATTAGAGGAATAAAATGATTTATGTATGAGAGAGAAAAAAATGAGTGGTTGAGATTTGAAGAGAGAAAAAAATGAGTGATTGAGATTTAAGGTTATTATATGTATATTAGGTAGAGATGTTTAAATTAGTGAATAAAAAATAGGGTATTTTGGGTAGTTCAAATCATCTTTTCTTATAAAAAAAAGGACAAAATGCTTTATAAGATAGTATTAGATATTAGATATAGTTGATCGATTACATGAAGAATTGAAGTTACAATATAAACATTAAATATCTCAAAATATAAAACAAAGTGTGATCAATTTGGCTTTTTGTCACCTTCTATTTTGGTATAAAGTATAAGTATATCAAAAACTATATATCAAATGATGTAAATGCTACCTTAAAAATCATTCAATATGTATGTAGTGTGAGTGTCTTCGTATAATCTCGATCTGTATTCTCAGTGTATTGTAATATATATAAACACACGGCCGGAGTATATTAGACTATTTTCAAAACGTTTGAGATAGATGATCATCAATTAAGGATAAGGATAATATGGAACGAGTAAAGAAACCATGGATTTTAAGTATAAAAAACATTACTAGCTATGAATCATTAGGAAGTATTAGGAGAGCTATGGATAACGTCAGAAAAATGTAAGTGTCCAATGTCATCTTATGAGAGTTTTGGATTTCATACTTCGACAGTATATGGGAAGGTTAAGATATAAATAGCGTTATCCTTATTACGACGGTGTGAAGAAGTTGCTTTCAATTTATATCTAAGATAGAAAAGGGTCTTTACCCTTGCAAAACATAAGAATAAAACTCTTGAACTCTATTTTCAAAAACAAAAATGTTAACCACTTTTTCAATCTTGTTGATTTCGATATGGATAAATGTAATATCAAATAACTAAGTTGGGTCATATATGATTGGAAAAAGACAAATTAGGCGAGGGGCACTGGCTAGTTTTAAAGACTAATATCTTTGATTAAAGATTATCATAGATAATGAGTTATCTTTTACTCTGATGTAAAGGCTTAATCGAGTTTCTTTTTCGATCCGCCTTCGATTATAAGTGTTTAATTAACCACCCCAAACTACGTACGTGCTCCGTATTAAACTATTTACATGCATATGATAGAAGACTCTTTTGTCACTAGAATATTTTGAGATGGTTGAGAGAGATCATAAAATAGTCAAACACTAGGGCCGGCTTTGAGGGTGCGCAGAGGGTACCACCAAATCGGGCCTACTACATTTGAGTTTTTCATGGCTATTTGTTTGGAATTCTAGTTTCAACCCCCTAATTTATTATATTTATGATTTTGATCCTCGTATTATACATCTTAATAGTGTATATCAGTAATGTTTAATGTCTCGTACGTTCACTCCATATGAAATGATTCCACGTTAATAATTTATTTGTTTGGGATTCATTTTCTTTAGTATCATAGTTTAAGTTAAGGCCGGTGCTTATACACCGTCCTCTCGAGCGTCCCAAAGAGGCAAGACGCGGACGGCTTATAGGCGTTGATCGTCCTCAAGTCTGCATCCTCCCATTTGTTCTTGGCCAGGAAGTTCGAAAACGCTCCAGGTGGGTCCAGCAGCAATTCTTTATCCTTTTTTTTTTATTTGTTTTATATATGTGTGGGGTATATATATGTGTTTTTGTGTGTGTGAGATAAATTATAATTAATTGATGATGTAGTGAAGAAGTTATGAAGAAGCCATGATTTATAGACAGTGAGTGTCCTGAGAAGAGTCATGCGTTATGTGATGCTGATGTGACAGTGAAGAAGTTCCAAGAAGTTCTCTCCTATAAGCACAGGCCTAATAAACTTAAACTATACTTGAGCTCAAAAGCTAACGTGCACGTCCGACACTCGTAAATTTCATTAATTGTTTTCCTCTTTTAATTGACTAACCAGGATATGTCGCATACGTAGACATAAAGTTGGTGGAAAGAAATCGGGTGCAAGGGTGTGATTTGGTTTCTCAAATTGTATCTCGACTTACCCCACCTAGTTCTATATTTAGATGAACTGCTAGTTTCGGTCCCAAATCAGTTATTGGTAAATACGGAGTATATAGTTAAGTTTGATTTGATGATCGATCGATCTATATTTAGAAACTCCGAATTAAATACTCGTACTATGAAAGGACTTTCTCATATCGAATAATGAATATATATATATATATATAGATCATAAACATATATATATATATATATATATATATATATACGTACACCAATTATATTGTTTGTGCCAGGTCATACATATATCGTCCCGTTTGTCTTGTTTCACTTAAAATATATCTTTTCATTATATATAGAAACACGTATAAAATAGACCGGATGCATGCATGCTACAAATATATATGGACTATATATATATATATATATATCACAAAGGTAGAAAAATAGTATTTTTCCACTTGGTTTTCATTCATTCATACGTTTTATTACACCACCATGTACTGTTTTATTAAGATTACACTACTACTATATATACAGTACAAGGATTTGCTCTTGCAGTAAACTAGCTTAGAGTTTACTACTTTGATTACATGATACACGTAGAGTTTCTATGGGTGATCAACTTGTTTTTCGGCAAACGCTTTGGCTTCTTCGGGTGAAGAACAACATCTCGCACAACCACCACCCCATCGTCCACGATAGCAGCATCCATGGCGGCATCCCCATCCACCACCACCACCACCACCACCATAGTTTCCTCCACCGCCACCAGAATTTCCTCCACCACCACCATAGTTTCCTCCACCGCCGCCATAGTTTCCACCACCTCCACCATAAGCTTTTGCCTTACTCGCCTCCTCCGGTCCCTTGGTTTCTACACAAAGCCAACAATATATATTAATTAGTACGTTTTAGCTACAAATTAATGACAACAAAAAGTAAATTAAAATAAAATGGACACGTACTAGTCTCAGTCATGGTCTCATGTTGCGAATTAGTCTCGACGGCCAAAGCATATGTGACAAGAAGAAGAAAAAGTGCGAAAAACAAACAAGAGTTGATCTTCATTTTAGTTGTATAATACGAGTATTAGAGTACGTTAATTAATTAAGTTGTTATGGATATGAAAATGTAGCATGTTTCAACCTCTATTTATAGAGTTGTTAAGATTGTATATGCATGGCGTGTATGTAACATAAAGGATAAATGGTACGCTCTTCGAAATGGCTGCATGCATGACGGTCAAACTTCTCTACTGTATTTTAGATTATATTTTACTTTGGATAAAATGAGTTGTGTATATCAGTAGTAGGTGTGTCGATTGAGGTTGTCGCAAGTGTTTTTGTAGAGTGACACCTGGGATTGGAGCATTGATAATTAAGTTTGATCAAAGTATTTTAGTCAAACTTTTCCATGTTTTTTCTTCTGTAAATTGTAACTTATACGAGTATTTATCTTGTTCGTCATTATCGTCTTAAAGTGTCAATTATATGTCCCTTTACCAGATTATACCATCAAATATATATATATATATATATATGACAGTCCACAATTTGCACACTTATATTTGTTTTAACTAGACAAGAAAGTAAAGAACAGTAAGTAAAGAACATGAACAAGAATAAGTTCAAATGCAAATATCTAAGCAAGTCTAATCATATGTATCATTGATTTAAACGATGAATACATGGTCGATATTACAACTTGTCTTACAAGAATACAAATGAACTAAATAATTGCTAAGTCTGGACACTCTATAAACTTAAGCAATTACAAGAGAAAATAAAGTGACACACACTTTGTGGTGACAAACACACAGTATAAATGATGCGGCTGTGTTGCTTTATATAGGGGAGGAATTAGGGCAACACAGCCTTACAATGATAGTGATAGAATGGTGGTTGTCGACTTCTCATAGGCTCGTTGTACTTGGATCCAGGAGCCTTTGTCTTCTTTACCAAAACGGGTATGAAAGAGAAAAACCCTTGTTTTGGTCCCAACTGTACCTTTGCCATATAAGGTAATGTTCAGTTGGAAGAACCACCATGTGACTTCTTGTCTTCTTATGATTTGAAAACTTCCCGCCTTGACACACAACTTGAAAAGTAAACCACCCGCTGACAAGAGTCATTGACTCGCTGATGACTTGCTGACGACTCACGTCAGCGACCAAGTCTGGTCAGCGAATCTTTGACTCAACAATCTCCCCCTATTCGCTGAGAAGACTTGCTGAGTAGGCTAGACTTGATAAGAATAAAAGATTGATGAAAAGATGTCTTTTATATCAACTTTAAATATTACAAGCTGACACATTCAGCATTTACATTTATAAGACATCTACAGATTTTCAGTTTCAAACTCCCAAGCATGTTCTTGCTTGGCAATTTGAACTGCTGGGTCATTATATCTGTGAGGCTTAACCAGTTCCTCATCCAATTTGCTGATAAACCATCTGTCGTTGGTCGTTTCAGCACATCTTTTTCTTATGCTTAGAATGAACCCAGTGGAAGCCTTTTCTAATTCAGATAGGCGAAAGAACAGCTGATTATTCTGAAAATTTGTGAAGAAAATGCCAGCCGGACTCTCTATCACTCTTCCTTCCTCAAATAAGCTTCTAGGAGGAAGTCTGGTGTTCAGCGAGGCATCACCAGTGATAGGAGGAAGATCCATTGACAAGGTTCGGTGCTCTGCTTTCCTTTTTCTTTGAACCCTTCTTCCTGCTGACGAGGAGACAGCTGCTGGAGTACCAAACACTTGCCTCAGCATGGGCAAGTCTGCTTTAAACTTGGTTTCATACTCCCTGGCTTTTTTGAAATAATCCTTGAGCATTTTTAGCAGTTGTTCATAGCTGGCAGCCTTCTTATCTTTCACCAGCAAGTAAACTTCAACCCATTCGGAAGCACCCAAAGTGGTTGGTTTGACCCCTTCCAGTTTGATAGGCTTGTCAGCACCTTGTCTTAGAATTTTTAAGTTCGTCTTGAGGCCCATGTCAGCTTTGAAGGCTTCAGCAGCAATTATTCTTTGAGGCCTTTTCCTGTCCTCCATAAGCTTTAACCACTTGGCTTTTTCTTTATCAAACTTCTTTCTTTTCTCACTAAGCTGTTGCTCAACTTCAGCATGTTTCTGTCTATACAATGCTTCAGCACCACCAGTTTTGAATAGCATCTGCTGTTCAGCATCTAATTCACCTTTTTCTAGAAGAGGCAGCTGTTTGATGAATTCCAAGTTCTTTCTTTCGTTTTCTTGGTTCTCTTTTAACCTATCCAGCTCCTTGATTGCTTCTTCTTGAGTTTTTCCGTCAGCAGTTTGTGCCAAGATATCAATCAGTTCATGCTTATGACCTGCTGAGGATTGGATAGATTGCTAAGCAGCGGAAGATTTCTTGAAGAACCCAGATTCGGTGAGCTGTCTTCTCCGTTCATCAGAGAGTGGGGTAATTTCAGCACTTGCCAGATATCTTCTATGAAAGACTGGCAACATTTCACTTGACCTATCCCTGGCCATTTCCTCAGCAAACCCAGCTTCCCATGAAGCTTTGACAGTTTCAGGGTCAAACTGTTCTTCCAAATCACCAAAAGCTTCAATGTGACCCTCAACAGCAGCAGGGGGTGCATTGAACCTAACAATTTGTTGCTCCCCCTCAATACCAGCTGAGGGAGCTTCATCATTTCCATCTTTTTCAATCTCCCCCTCAACACCAGCAGGGGGAACATCATTTTCTACAACCACAAGTGCCATATCCTCAGCTTTGGTTGTGTCATCCATTTCTAGTACCTCTTCAGCAGAGTCTTCATAGATTTGGGCAACTGCCTTGTTCACTGCTTCATTTACCATATCTAAAACAGCAGCATCGACTTTCTCCCCCTTGGAAGTTGTAGTGTTAATGACAACTTCCATAGTCGCTGGCTGTTTAGATTGTTGTTTAACAAGCTGGGCCAACAAATTCTTGATTTCATCAACCTCCTTCTCCAGCTTAACTTGCCGCTGGCTATCCTCCTCAGTGAAAGAAGCTTGAGGAATAGGAAGATCAGCCACTTGTTTTTCTAAGGCATGAATTGCCTTAGTGTTATTTTCTACTTGAGTAGTCAGTGGGGAGATGAGATTACTCAACTTCTTTACCTCAGCAGCAGCAGACTTGCTGGTAGAGGCTGCCTTTTTTGCTGAGTAGCTGGTAGAGTTTGCACATTTGATCAGCGATATGGCACCAGATTTAATGATCTGCTGATCACGTTTGATAATAGAGGTTTTGGCACTAATTTTGCTTTGAGCAGCAGCAATGGATCTTGTGTTATCCTTCAGCGTGTCAATAGCTTCGCTGTTCTCATTCTGCTTGTTGTACCAACTGGTCAATATGGACACCAGCCTGTCAGACTCTATATCTTTCAATTTAATTGCAAGAGTGGCAGCCTTGGTGAGATCATTTAGCTGATGCTCTACCTTTTCCAACCTATCAGCAGAGTAGGTGGAGTAAGAAATACCCAAATCCTTAGCTGTTTGAGGTTCAATTTCAGGGGGAACTGAAGGATGAGCAGCCAGGAACACTTAAGAAGGAAGAAGGCATGCCAAGAGACAGCATGGTGTTCACTGGTCGCATTGGAGGAGTTTTAGGTCTTGCAGTAAGAGTAACTGCCTCAGAAGTTTCTACAATACTTTCACCAGTCGCTGCTGCATTTTCACCAGCAGCAGCATCAACAGCAACATTTTCATTAGTGGCTGCTGCATTCTCACCAGCAGCAGCAGCATCATCATTTTCATCAACCTCCATGTCACTTGCTTCTATTTCATCAGCATGGCTGTAAGAATCCAGTTGAAAGTCATCTGCCACAATATCACCCAACTCAAAATCACTTTCCTCATCAACAGTTACTACATCATCAACTTCGTCATCCCCATCACTAGCACCTTCAGCATCACCCAAATCAACATTTCTTTCAACAATTTCTCTTTCCTCAATGCTGGCATCCACCTCAGCATTCTCACCCAAAACAACTTTTTCAATTTCACCAACTTGCACCTGCCTTTTATCCAGAGAAAAATTTAAAGGGATTGGAGAATTTGGTGCCTCTGTTTCAGTGTGTTGTACCACTGAAACGTCATCGGCCGTAGAATGTGTTGTCTCTAGCATCACCTGTGATCTGGCTGCTGACAACGACTCAGAGGGTTGAGAAGAGGAAGGAATTATTTGAGTGGTAGACTCAACTCTAGTGGGCTGGGGTGACCCTTGTACTTCACCAACCCCTCCTACAGAAGATTGAGGTGGCTGCTTGCGGTTACCCTTTTTCTCGTCAGCAACCTTTTTTGAGGCTGCTGATGGGCCGGCTGGGTTTCTAATGTCCTTGGGCTGTGAGGACGTCTTAGCCTTTGTGGTTAAGCCCTTTGGTACTCGCTGCTTCTGTTTTGGGACATCAGCAGGAGGTGAAGTGAAAGTAGATGTAGTTTGTGTTAAGTTGGTCTTTTTGGGAGCTTTAGAGGCTGCTGGGGGGTTTTCCAGCGAGCCAGCTCCAGAGGATCGCTTTTTGTATACATCAGGATAGGTGGAGTAAAGTACCTGTTTCATTGCCGGAGGAAGCACAGCATATTTAGCATCAAACACCTCAGTGTCACAAGCAGGTACCTTGTACACTGTGCTGGCAATCCGTGGTGCGAAAAGGACAGTAGCACCATTTGGAAGATATTCTTCCTTCGGTTCATGCTTAAAAATCAGCGAGAGAAACCGAGTAAAGGGTACTGAGCTCGATCTATTTTTGACAAGAACTTTTGCCTTTAGGTCTTCAAAGATGACACTGGCAAAGTCAATGAAACGACCATTTGCCAGTGCATATATCATCTGCATCTGGGCAGCAGTGGCCTGATCAAATGATCCACTGTTCCCACCAAGGCATTGAATGACATGAGAAAAAAGTAACCTCCATACTCCAGGCAGGAACTTTTTCTGAGGGTTGCTGTGAACAGGTTGAGTTGGTTCCATGTTTGTTCCATAGCCTATGGAAAGCAACCAATCTTTCCATACATTAGTGGATACCAGGTCAGCAAATTGTCTTTCTTCAGATTGTGAAGGAAGACGAAGAACATCTCTTAACAAATCAACAGAGATGGTGATGGTGTGTTTTCCTTTCATGACAGTACCGGAAATAGTGCTGCTCACGAGGTTGTAGTCACATGTCCACCAGAATTCCCTCAACAGATGGAGACACATCTCTTTTGGATCTTTATAGATGGCCCTTCTAGCCGGACATGCTCTTATAAAATCAAGCATCTGATAGTAACCTTTAACTTGGGAAGGAATTTCAAGAGATCCAAGATAGTTATTTGGTTTAATAACCAACTTATGGGCTTGAAAGGCTACATGTTTTGATGGAACAATGCCTTCAGGATCGAACTCCTTGGACGTGAGATAGAGAGGAACAATTTCCAAGGTTTCTTGATGTTCAGTATTCTCGGTGATTTCAGGTTGTTGTTGATGTTGAGATGAGGAAGAAGTCATTTTGATATTAAGATGATGAGGAAGAAGATGAAAGGATTGAGAGAAAATAGAAAAGATATATAGGGATTTGAAGATTTTGTGAATAGGAGAGAAGAATTGAGAAGATGAATTTTGAGAGTATGAAGAATGGTGATTGAAAAAGATTTGAATATATAGCATGGATATGGGCCCCATAACTTATGATAGTGAACCGTCACCAATACTCTCTCTCATACGTAATATATACATATATATACGTATTTGAGTAACGTATAAAAAGATTGATGTGACAACTTGTACCATTATTTTAAAAGTACTCGAGTTTTACGGCTGATACAGTGTACAAGTTGTCCATTAGGGAGAAAATCGAGGTAACCGTTTTCAGATTTCAATAAAATATTGATAAAAATACTTGGTGGATATATTCACACGATAAAGTAGTTGAGATTGAAATATATTCCACTGACCAAGTTAGAAAATTTGATTACCCCATTTAGAAAACATGTATTAGTCAGCGACTCCATAAAAAACATTTGCTGCTGACCAACTTTATACAATTTTTGGCAAATTGTCAGCCATCAACGGATTTTGTTTGTCTTTACCAGCAGCCGTTTGCTGCTGGACTAGATAGAGACTTTTAGCTCTCTATTGCTTTTGTTTTGCTTTTTCCCAAAGCAACAGGGATCAACGGTTTTGATAAGTCTTTACCAGCAGCCGTTTGTTGTTGGACTAGATAGAGACTTTTAGCTCTCTATTGCTTTTGTTTTGCTTTTTCCCAAAGCAACAGGGATCAACGGTTTTGATAAGTCTTTACCAGCAGCCGTTTGCTGCTGGACTAGATAGAGACTTAGCTCTCTATTGCTTTTGTTTTGCTTTTTCCCAAAGCAACAGGGATCAATGGATTTGAAATGTCTTTACCAGCAGCCGTTTGCTGCTGGACTAGATGGAGACTTTTTAGCTCTCCATTGCTTTTTATGTTCAGCAAGTAAGATACTCTTGAGCTCGCTGAAAGATATTTTTGACTATAAGGTCACTTTTCAACATATAAGAGAGATGTATGTCGAAGCATCAGCAGACATGACAAGTCATGTTGCTGATTCACCATTCAGCATTCCCAACTTACTGACCAGATACTTGAATCTGGATTCATCTAAGGGTTTTGTGAAAATGTCAGCAAGTTGGTCATCAGTGGGGATGAAGTAGATTTCAACATCCCCTTTCATGACATGGTCACGAATGAAATGGTACCTAATGTCTATGTGTTTGGTCTTAGAATGCTGAACAAGATTATGTGTGATTGCAATAGCACTTGTATTGTCACACATAATGGGAATCTTAGAGAATTCTAAGTCATAGTCAGCGAGTTGGTTTTTCATCCATAGGACTTGTGCACAACAACTCGCTGCTGATACATATTCTGCTTCAGCAGTGGAGATGGATACTGTATGTTGTTTCTTACTAGACCAACTAGTCAGCTTCCCCCCCAACAGTTGACATCCACCACTGGTACTTTTCCTATCTAACATGCAGCCAGCATAGTCAGAGTCAGAATATGCAACTAGGTCAAAATTGGAGTCTTTGGGGTACCAGAGACCCAATGTTGAAGTACCTTTTAGATACTTGAAAATTCGCTTAACAGCGAGAAGATGAGATTCCCTAGGAGAGGCTTGATATCTTGCACATAAGCAAGTAGCAAACATGATATCAGGACGACTCGCTGTGAGATACATCAGCGAGCCAATCATTCCCCGATAGTGAGTGGGGTTCACATGCTTGCCATCAGGGTCAGCATGAAGATTATTGGGAGGAGACATAGGAGTGGCCTTAGTAGTGACATTAGACATGTCAAATTTGGCCAGCATGTCTCGAATGTACTTTTCCTGATTAACGAAAATCCCATTTGGGAGTTGACGAATTTGAAGACCAAGAAAGAAGGTCAGCTCACCCATCATGCTCATCTCAAAATGAGAGGACATCAGTGAGCTAAACTTGGTACAAAGTTTCTTGCTGGAAGACCCAAAAATGATGTCATCTACATATATCTGAACATATAGGACATCAGCACCCTTTCTATAGATGAAGAGGGTGCTGTCAATGGATCCTCGCTAAAACTTATTAGAAAGAAGAAATTCAGAGAGAGTGTCATACCAAGCTCTGGGAGCTTGTTTAAGACCATAGAGTGCCTTATAGAGGCGATAGACATGGTGTGGCTTGGCTGGATCTTCAAAACCAGGTGGCTGCTCAACATAAACTTCCTCATCGAGTTTTCCATTTAGGAAAGCACTCTTTACATCCATTTGATATATTGTGAAGTTTCTGTAAGCAGCATGTGCCAAGAATAAGCGAATTGCTTCTAATCGGGCCACTGGTGCAAAAGTTTCATCGTAATCAACACCTTCTTCTTGAAGGTATCCTTGTGCAACCAGCCTAGCCTTGTTACGAGTAACAACACCATCTTCGTCCATTTTATTCCTATAAACCCATTTAGTTCCGATGGGTTCTTTTCCAGGAGGTAGAGTAACCAAAACCAGACATTCTGTCTTTTGAATTGGGTGAGTTCCTCTTGCATGGCAGCAACCCATGAGGGATCAACCATTGCTTCTCCTATATTTTTGGGAGTGATCAAAGACAAGAAGTTTACATACAGACATGTATTTCTTGTCGCTGATCGAGTAATAATCCCCTGCTGAGGATCACCGATGACTTGGTGAGCTGGATGACTAGATGTCCACTTAAGCGCAGGAGCACTTGAGACACCAAGTTGAGTGGCAGCGGAAATTGGAGCGATGGGATCAGCAGGAGCATTATAAGAAGAGAGGTCAATGGTAAGAATGGGTTCAGGAGAATGATCAGTAGAGCCATTCGACTGATTTGAGTTATCATTGATGGTGGAGTCTTCAGCAGACTCCGTTTCTTCAGCGTTTGCTGAAGCATCATGAAACTCCTCCTCAGTAGAGTCATCAGCATGCACGTCATCAGCCAGTGATCTAGGTTTGGCTGATGCTGCATGGATTGATCTTAAGATAGGCTCAACTGGCTCAATCGAGTAGATATGAGCAGCAACTTGCTCTAAGTTCAGCATCAGCTGAACTATCCTTTGTGATATGCTGAATAGTATCAGGCAGCGAGCAAGAAGCATCAACAAATGAGTCAGCTTCCTCAGTAAGAGGGTCAGCTAGCTCATTGAAAATGACTTCAGACGAAGAAGATTGAATGTCCTTTAGTGCTGATGAACTTTCATCAAAAGTAACATGAATGGATTCATCAACCTTCTGAAGGCGAGTATTGAATACTCTGAATGCCTTGCTGATGGACAAATACCCAAGGAAGTATCCATCATCAGCTTTAGGATCAAATTTTCCTAGGTGATCCTTGTTGTTTAAGATGAAGACGGGACATCCAAATACATGGAAGTATTTGATTTGAGGTTTCTTACCTTTCAACACCTCATACGCTGTCTTGTCATGTCTTTTGACTATTAGACATCTATTTTGAGTATGACAAGCAGTGTTAACAGCTTCAGCCCAGAATTTACTAGGCAAGGAAGACTCACTGAGCATGGTGCGTGCTACTTCGATGAGAGTTCTATTTCTCCTTTCAGCGACACCATTTTGCTCAGGAGTTCTGGTGGAAGAGAAATTTTGTGAGATCCCTTGATCCGCACAAAAGGCTTCAAGAGTGTGGTTTCTGAACTCAGTACCATGATCGCTTCTGAGTTCTTTCACCCTTATGCTGTTGAGATTTTCCATTTTCTTGATGAAATTGATAATCTCTTCAGCAGCATCACTCTTAGAATGAAGAAAGATAGTCCAAGTGTATCGTGAGTATTCATCCACGATTACTAAAGTGTATCTGCTACCCTTTAGACTTTGGACATTCACTGGACCAAAAAGGTCCATGTGAAGAAGATGAAAGCAGCCAGAGATAGAATTGGTCTGCTTGGTTTTGAAGGTTGCTCTGTGGCTTTTACCTTTTTCACAAGCACCACAGAGTCTATCCTTTTCAAAAGAAAGATGAGGGAGGCCCCGAACAAGGTTCTTTTTGGCCAGAGAGTTAATGGTTTTGAAATTCACATGCGACATACGCTTGTGCCATAACCAATTTAGTTCAGCAGCCGACTTAGCAAAGAAACAAGTCTCACTATCAGTCTTGATAGGAGTGAAGTCAACCAGATATACATCTCGTTTTCTTGGAGCAACCAAGACTACTTCCTTGTTTACATTTACCACAGTGCCTTGATGTTTATCAAGAATCGCTTTGTAGTCAGCATCACAAAGTTGACTTATGCTGATGAGATTATGTTTTAATCCATTGACATAAGCGACCTTGGAGAACTTAATGAGTCCATTTGAGAGAAGACCATAACCTTCAGTTTGTCCAGTGGAGTTATCACCAAACACTACAGTAGGTCCAGCAGCCTCTACGTAGTTATCCAGCAGGGTCTTTGAGCCAGTCATGTGTTTTGAACAGCCACTGACCAAGTACCACACACCTTTTCCCAGCGAGCCCTTTTTAATGGTGACGTTTACCCACTGACTGGAAGAGACTTGGTCTTTAGTCAGAGCATCACCATCAGCGAGTGCCATAAGACACATGGCATCGACGTATTCTTCACTGTCTGAATCATCTGATTCAGCCCAGTCGTGCTCTTCAGCTACCAGCCCTTTTGCTGGTGTTTTTGCATCTTCCATTTCAGCAACCTTGGCTTTTAGCTGATAGTATTTGTTCCTGTACTCATCAGCAGGTTTGGAAGGGTTAGTTTTAGGAGCAGCTGGAGTTGGTAAAGCAACTCTGCACTCCTTTTGGTAGTGTCCCTTTCTACCACATCTCCAGCACTCCTCTTGAGTTTTGTCAACAGGAGGCTTGTATGGAGCAACCGACTTACGGTTGTTCCATTTACGAGAGTACCTCTTACCAGCGACTAAGGCAAAGTCCATAAAGTCGCTGAACATCTCTTGTTTCTCATCAGCGTCGAGATCATTAACAAGAGACTGAATAGGAGGTGGGAGATGAGAAGAGCTGGCACCATTATTAAAATTAATGGGCTCAGCAGAGACAAGGGCAAGGGGGTCAGTAGCAGTATAAGCAGTAGAGGTTGAAGAAGAGGAAGATGAGGGACCAGCACGATGTTATGCGTCAGCAGCGGCTCTTAAAGTTTGAGCAAGAGCTCTCTCTTCAAATTGAAGAATGCTGAAGAGAGACTCAAGATCAAGCCCATTAAGACGCTCAGTGGTCCTGAGGATTTGTCTTAGACCTTGCCACTTGATAGGTAAACTATCAAGAAATTTGTGGCATACCTCAAAGTCGTCATGGGTGATGCCAACAGTGGTCATGTCGTTCAGCAACCCTTTAAATCGGGTATAAGTGCCATTAAGACCTTCGTTGGGGAGGGAGAAGAATTTTTCATAGGCTCTTTTGAGGTCTATCTTTTTAGTGGCTATGGTAGCAGCAGAGCCTTCATACATGCTACAGAGCCTATCCCACACTTCTTTAGAAGAGGGATATCTGATGACGACTTTCATGATATCAGAAGGAAGAGTGCTGATAATCATGTTTTTAAGCCTTGCATAAAGATTAACAAGTCTTCTCTCATCGTCAGTCCATTGAACCTCTGGTTTGACAATGTCAATCACAATCTCAGGAGCATCGACAGTTGCTCCTGGTGTTCTTTGCACCAGAGTAGGAATATATGGACCAACGGTTAGAATTGACAGAAGGTAGGGTTCCACACCCACTATGTGAAGTAACATCCTCTCCTTCCAAGACCCAAAGTCATCGGGCTCGAATCTTGGAGGGACAGATACGTAACCAAAGTCACGTGTGTTAACTAGGGTGGGAACAGCAGTCATGTTCTTGTTTTAAGAAAAGATTAAGAAAGATAAGAAAGTACAGAAATTTAAGAAAATAAGTATGCAAACAGATCTTGTTTCAATAACTTAGAAACAGTGGCTCTGATACCACTTGACAGTCCACAATTTGCACACTTATATTTGTTTTAACTAGACAAGAAAGTAAAGAACAGTAAGTAAAGAACATGAACAAGAATAAGTTCAAATGCAAATATCTAAGCAAGTCTAATCATATGTATCATTGATTTAAACGATGAATACATGGTCGATATTACAACTTGTCTTACAAGAATACAAATGAACTAAATAATTGCTAAGTCTGGACACTCTATAAACTTAAGCAATTACAAGAGAAAATAAAGTGACACACACTTTGTGGTGACAAACACACAGTATAAATGATGCGGCTGTGTTGCTTTATATAGGGGAGGAATTAGGGCAACACAGCCTTACAATGATAGTGATAGAATGGTGGTTGTCAACTTCTCATAGGCTCGTTGTACTTGGATCCAGGAGCCTTTGTCTTCTTTACCAAAACGGGTATGAAAGAGAAAAACCCTTGTTTTGGTCCCAACTGTACCTTTGCCATATAAGGTAATGTTCAGTTGGAAGAACCACCATGTGACTTCTTGTCTTCTTATGATTTGAAAACTTCCCGCCTTGACACACAACTTGAAAAGTAAACCACCCGCTGACAAGAGTCATTGACTCGCTGATGACTTGCTGACGACTCACGTCAGCGACCAAGTCTGGTCAGCGAATCTTTGACTCAACAATATATATTATAATTAATACTCGTATGATGTACAGATTGATCATTTATATATGACACGATTAACTTTTTATAGTACGTAGAAATATCAATTTCATAAATATTTGATTATATGTATATTATGATCGAATTTTTTTATAAAAAGAAAAATTGTTCTTGTTATTCACTACAATAAAAAAATATTCTATTTAAAAAGAATAACCTATCTTAAAGTTAAATTATATTCCTTCAGAAAAGTTAGAAAGTGGTCGAAGTTAATTTCAAAATCCAACCATAAATTGGTTTAGACAACTTTCAGGGTATTTTGCTATAAATCAAAGTAAAACATTACACAATACTTTCTGTACAACTAGGAAATTTCGCGCTCTGCATTGCGGAGCTTCAATTGTCTTGTTGAATAAACGGTTACGTTATTCTAGCATATTTGCGTTGAACCTTTAACCGTTTAATTAAAAATCATTCTCTCATGGACACATTTGTTTAAAAGTATGCAAAAAACCAAAAAGCAATCCGTATTAGAATATCTGAACGGTTGGTAATGTAGCAGAATCTAATTCAATATATTAATTAAGAATTCAAGCGGGGTGCGATTTGACAAAACCTGAATATTGGTACGGGGTCTGGGCACAAAAAGGTTAAATGACTCAAAAGAAAAAAAGTGTGAATAAAACAAAGAAGTAACTGTAGTAGAAAATCCAAACACAATGTGATGTGCCAAAGTTCTGAATGGTAGTACGGGGTGTGATGCAGATGAATGGTAACTTGCCCAAGTTTTTTAAAAGCGTGCAAGAAACAAAGAAGTAACCCGTAATAGAAAATCAGAACGGGATGCGATCTAGCAAAATCCTCAATATATTAGTTGAGAATTCAAGCGGTATGCGTTGTAGCAAAATGTGAGTAGTGGTACGCGATGTGGTCACAAAAAGGTTGGATTACTCAAAAGAAAAAAAGTGTGAAAAAGAAAACAGAAAGTAACCCATAGTAAAAACCACGAACGAGATGTGATAGGCAAAATCCGAATTGTACGATAGTGACATGGATAAATAGTAACTCGCCACGTAGGTGAGTTACTATTCACATTACCCGCATAACACGCAGGATTTATACATTATTCTTTACATTAGAAAACTTTTAATATATGAAAATGATTAACATCTAAATAAATACTTACAAACTTTTGAACCACAATTATAATACATACCATATTCATAGTCAATGAAAAATATTAACAAATAGTAATATTTTCAGCCATAAAACTAATATATTTCAATGGAACACATATATTCCCATGTGTAGTTTAAAGTTATGAAATATTAAATAGATATATTTATTAACACTAAGCTATAACTACATAACTTTTACTCATATTAGGAGTATCAAACGTGTTATTTTAATCTATGCATATATGCAATTACATCAAAAAACATGTAATATAAAGATATTTGAAAGAAGTCAGTGGTGTGGATAAAATAAAATTGTTAATAATGGAAAGATAATATAACTAAAATTTTAAATATACATTAAAGACTACAAAGTACTATTATTTTAAATATATAGTTAATAAAGTTATAGTGTGGTATTCAATTAGGCCATTAGTTAAACTAAAATAATTAAAATTAAAAGACTTTATAACACATTTATATAAAAATATGAGGACTAAAAGTGTTATTGACTAATTCTTTAGTTAATGATGATTTCATCAAAATAATCTAATGGTAGAAAATAAAAGATAAAATTCAATCAATGGTCCTTACTTTTCCAATTTAGAATTAAGGGTTTTGTTTTAATATATATTAAAGATATAATAGAAAGTTAGAAACACATAACCTTCAATAAGTATATTCGCTTAGGTGTTTTCGTGATTATAAATAAATTTTTTGTCTATTTTTACACTATCGAAAAATGTATTTATCAACCAAAGCGCAGGCGCGCAACAACACTCTTTCTTGATACTTGGAGTCATAGATAATTGCAATGGGCTGGTAATGAGATGGCTTGTAGCTCCGCCTGGTAAGTTATTGGGCCAATTGGTTTATTTCTGACATGGGCTTGGTTAAATTCGGTGTATGTGCAGTTGCAAATGTCTGATGTCTCCATGAATAACCAGTCTTTCGCTTGTCCAAAATAACAAGCTATCTACTCTTATACTACATACCTTACAAAGTTACAAAACTTTGTAGATAGGTGTAAGGCCCAGTGGCGAATCTAGGAATTAAGCTAAGGTGGGTCCTTGACTTGACTTAGTTGATGCGACAAAATGCGGTTATAATGGCTTGGGTCGGGTACAACTTAACGCTAGTGCATTGTTGTTAATTATGACATTATAAGAAAAACACGAGTTTAAGTTTTAGCTCAGATAATTCGATAAAAGCCCGATTGTCTATCTTACAGTGATTTACTACCGTTATTTACTAAATTCCTACATGTACAACCTTACTATAGTTGTACAATTTATTATGAACTTATACTATGGTTGTACAATTTATTAAGAACTTATACCATGCATGAACTAGTTTTCATGTCAACGAATAGTGTCTATAATATTAACTAACTTTATAAATATATAAAAAAATTATTATTATTATGTAAACAATATCTATGAAATATACTTCGTACTTCTTATTAATTGACTTGCTTTGTAATGAATGATCACTCATGAATTAAGTTGTACATATGGGCTTTTAAAAATACAATGGGCCTTTAAAAAAGGCTTAACCTAAGTGAAGAAAAGGTAATTAGCCAATTCAGCCGCCAAGTTCCCATTGTCTTCCACGTTACTGCAACTCTGCAAGTCTTCAATGAGTTGCAAGAAATAATCGAATTGAATAGTTATTTTCATTCATTTTAACAGTTTTCTTTCTCTTCTTCATCTTCATCATCCAAGGTAGGTTCCTAGCCAAAATTTTACCTAGGTCCTTAAAAAAATTATCACATCGTGTCTAAAATATCTTCGAAACTAAGGTAGGTCCTGGGACCTACCTACCACTACACTAGATCTGTCCTTGGTAAGGCCGAATGTTTATGTTTCGAAAAACATGATAATATTGGTTTCGAATAAATTAGATCGATATAGCACCTGATGGCCTGTAAAAAACTAAAAACTAAAAAGTGGAAAAAGTTTAGTACAGTAATTAAGTAGTTGGCCGGATACTACTAATTTAGGGCAAATTATGTATAAAGATACCGAATAAAGTACACAATTTTTAATTAAGGAAAAACCTACCTTGCTACTAGATAAATTAAATTTGTATTAAATAAAACAAGATTACTTACATCACCATTTTAGCAAAATATCTTACATGGTAATTCCAAAATCCTTTTTAAAAATTATTTCATTCTCAACGAAATAAATTTATGACATCATTATAACATTAAACTACATTACTTAATTTATTATACTTTTTAAATTCTTATCATATTTTTTAATAAGTATCTTTATGCATAATCTTAAATTATATATTTTTCTATCAACATGACAAAATTGATTCAATTAATTTATATTTCATGTTCATGTATATATTATGATTTTGTTATTTTTTTCATTTCCTTTATCTTAATTGTTATGTATATATACAAGATTGAACTCTGAATATATATCTTCGATCTACTCGTGTATCACCCGAGTTTGATCAGCTAGTATGCATAATACATAATCTTTATCTTTATAATAAATAAATAAGGATTGTCTTCTAAAAATGTTTTTAAAAAAAGTATTATGTGGCAAACCCATATATTGTTTTAAAAGGTTTTTATTTAATTTATGATGTCATATATCTATAAAAAAACCAACTTAATGCTTATTTAAAATTTCTTATTAACAATTAAAATTTTAAAATAATTATATAATATTACAAAATAAGCTTCATATTTTGTTAACGCAATAGATATCTTTATTTTATTTATTATTGTGTTAGTCAATACACTATCTTCATATCAAGTGATAATATATTTTTAGTTAATTTTAAAGTTTTGATTAGATGTCCGGGCAAAGGAGATAACATGATGGTTTAAATGTCTCAAAGACGTATATTTTCAAACTCTTTCATCGAAAGGTTTATTTGTACAATTGTTTAATAGATTCCTATTTGTAGAAAATTAAGTTTCTTCCGAATGAATCATTTGTGACTAGGAAATAACTTTTGTTTAATTGAATAATACATTGTTAAGTAATGAGTTGCAACGGTGATAAACGAAGTCATATATATCGATCAATAAATTCATCTAATGTCAACTTTTGTAGCAATATCTACCAATAAACTAAAACAGGATTGAGATATTCTTGAAACGACACGTGACGTAATTCTTGATCGACACGTGTCCTTTTAATTTATTTATTTTATTAAATTAGCTTTTTTAATTGTATATAGATTCAATTTCCTTATTAGACTTAGAATTAAACACTACTACAAATCTGATTTTTTGGAATACTCACTTGGAACGGTTGTCAAAAAAATCCGTTCTAATTTAAAAAGTAAATGTTGTTTGGAACGGTTAATCTTAAAACCGTTCTTAAAGTGTAATGTTTGGAACGGTTCCTAATAAAGCGTCCAAAAAGCGTTCTAAATTTCTAACTTTGGAACGGTTGTTGTTGTACCGTTCCGTAAGTGTTCCAAATTCTATTATATTTGTGACGGTTTCCTATACAACCGTTCTAAAAATTGTATTCAAATATCCTAAGTTATCCGTTATTTGAATATTGATATGCTTTATCTTATAGATGATGGATGAATACGTATTTGATAAGGAGATCCACTAGGCCAGTTATATATATAATTTAGAGTTAATTACAATTTTCGTCCTTGTCGTCGACCGCTACTTGCAGGTTTCATCCCTAGCTTTCATTTATTACACTTTTAGTCCAATTTTTTCTTCTCCGTCAACACTTTTGGTCCTACACTTTAACGTCCGTTTAAAATCTAGTCACGTGTCAAACATGTGATGGGTAGTTTCGTCTTTTTGTTTATTACAACCATTTCCAGAAAGGCGTCATTTTTGGATTTAATCAAAGGGATTTAATAAATTAATCCATCTCCAGATTTCAATAACAACCTTCATAATCTTCATATCAACACCACTAAATTTCAATTCAACCACCACCATCATCCAATTCAAAATCCTTTCACACCAGAATAAAACGAAATGACTTAATAAAACCCAATGCCATGATCCATCATCTCATTCTGTTTCTATATCTATATCCATATAAAAACTTATACATACATAGATACATGAAAATAAATCACCTAAATAAAACCTAATTCAAAATTCATTCACATTCAAATATTCAATAAACTAAAACATACATATACAAATCTATACATCCATATCTATATCTATGTACATACATCACAAACCGACTTCAATTCTTTATCCATGTCAAATGGGAGTCAGCATCTTTTCTCTTATCAAAAACATCATCTCAGTCAAAACCCCCTTTGACTAAATTTGCATTATCCGATGATAGATTTAAAAGCCACTGATGCGATGAGTAAAAGAACGGTCATTTTTCCGACCAACGTCGTCGTCGCCAACGGGAGTAGATCTATATTTACATAGATCTAAAGTGGCAATGGTGAGGAAGCGGTGGTGGTGACTCCGCCGTTAACATCACTTTTGACGCCGTTGAAGAGGTCATCGGATGTGGAAGACGGTGGTGGGGATATGAATAGTGGTAGTAGATCTTTGATGGTGTTTAAATGTGTGCAGATGGAAGTTAATTTTCTTAGTTCATTACACGTTTCTTCCATGATATTTCTATATGTTATTATTAATCACTACCGTCGTAGGCAATGGAGAATGGATGATTTTATAGAAGAAATTATGGGGTTAAAATAATGTAAAACGTGAGAGAAAGTTTTATAGAAGGACAAAAAGAATATAGTTATAGTTTGCTGTGTTTGTGGTCATGTGGAAATAATGGTTACAGATAATGATGATGATATAGATATAGATATACAGATGATATAGATATAGATATAGATATATAGATGATGATGATGAGATGTAAAAATTGATGAGTTACAGATGATGATTACAGATGATGGTGATGATATAGATGATGATGGTTACAGATGATAATGATGATATATAGATATAGATATACAGATGATATAGATATATAGATATAGATATAGATATATAGATGATGATGATGATGAGATGTAAAAAATGATGAGTTATTTACGCTTTTAGTCCTATAGTAATGAAAAGACCAGAATACCCATCATGTGTAGGTCATGTGACCTCTCATTTAACGTCGTTAGTCATTTGGACTAAAACTGTTGACGGAGCAAACAAATTTGGACTAAAACTGTAATTTTTGAAAGCTAGGGATGAAACCTGCAAGTTGGAGACCATGACAGGGACGGAAATTGTAATTAACTCTATAATTTAATTAACATGATACTTTATCTCAAAATACCTCATTATTATCTTCCGAAAATTGCAGATCACCGAACATAACTAAATTTATCTACTGCTAAATTTATATCTTAAATTTATACCCAATTTATAATCTAGCTTCCGGATCTAACTTTCGAATTCTTCATAATAAGGTACTGATTTTTGCTAAACTTTTTAATTATTTAAGTTATAGCAAATTCTTATTAACATAAGTTAGTAGCTATTTATAACTATTATTAGTTGTTGATTTAAGTTATAGCAAATTAGTATTAACATACGTTAGTAGCTATGCATAACTATTACTAGTTGTTGATGTGATTGTTTGTGTATGTATATATTTATATATACTAGTTTTAATGTTCGCATTTTGTACGGTTTGACATAGTGTACCCTGTTTTCATATATATTATTGACAAAATCTTAGTTATTGTTGTGAATATACCTTTGATTTGTTATAAAAGAAAAGACTATTAATTATTTAATGTTAAAAAAAACGACATTGCTTCTTTTTTTTTTTCCGATCCAACAACAAAGTTGAAAAGCATAGTTTGTATATCCAATAAAAATATTAACTGTTGGTTATAAATTTATTATATTGTTATAAATTTTCAGATGGATCGAAAATGGATGTATCAAAAAGATGTTAATTTTGGGGATTTTATGAGAGGCGTGCAAAGTTTTCTTGAAGCTGCTGAAGATGATCGAGTAGCTAAAGGAAAGAACGAGATTTTTTGTCCTTGTTCCAAGTGTAAAAACTTTGTTCAATTTAAGGATATCAAAGAAATTGAGTTTCATCTGACTAAAAATGGGTTTGTTCGTAAATATAATATTTGGTCAGAGCACGGGGAATCACTAGTTGAAGGTAGTACATCAACATCTATACCTTATGCCAATGAAAACAATTATTCAAACATTAACAACAACCCGGTAAATTTAAAAAGGATGTACCATGATTTGGAGGCTAATGTTGCTGATTCTTATCAAGAAAAATTACAAGAGTTGTTTGTTGAGGGAGAAACTGATTTGTATGCCGGTTGTAAGTACTCAAAACTTGCCGCTGTATTGGAGTTATATAAATTAAAAGCTAGCTATGGATGGAGTGACAAAAGCTTTACGGGCCTTTTATAAGTTTTGAAAAATATGTTTCCCGACGATAATACGTTACCTATTACTACATATCAAGCAAAAAAACTAATGACTCCAATGGGATTAAAAGTTCAAAGAATACATGCATGTCCAAATGATTGCATGTTGTATAGAGACCAGTATGAAGGTCTCCATGAATGTGTTAATTGTAGTGCATCAAGGTATAAAAAGGTTCCTGATGAAATCGATGAGGATGTGAAAAAAAATGGCCCCCCTGCTAAAGTGTTGTGGTACTTTCCCATCATACCAAGACTAAAACGATTATTTGCAAACAAGAAAGAGGCAAAGTTAATGCGTTGGCATTTTGATGAGCGTAAGAAAGATGGAAAAATAAGACATGTCGCAGACTCGCCTCAATGGAGAAAGATTAATAATAAGTTTCCAGACTTCGGTAAGGAGGTTAGAAATATTAGATTTGGCCTTAGTTCGGATGGAATTAACCCATTTGGAAACATGAGTAGTCGCCACAGTACTTGGCCGGTTCTTTTGTGCATCTATAATCTTCCACCGTGGTTATGCATGAAACGTAAATACATCATGATGTCGTTGTTAATTTCTGGTCCGAAACAACCTGGTAATGACATTGACATTTATTTGGCTCCTTTGATTGACGACATGAAAACTTTATGGGGTTCGGGTGTAGAAGTGTACGATGCATATAAGAAGGAGAATTTTCAGTTGCGAGCTATGATTTATTGCACAATAAGTGATTTTCCTGCCTATGGTAATTTGTCAGGGTACATCACGAAAGGTAAACATGCATGTCCTGTTTGTGAAGATGAGACACATTCGAGGTGGTTAGACAATTGCAAAAAAACTGTATTTATGGGACATCGAAGATCACTTCCCTATGATCACCCGTATCGTAATATGTCTTTAGAGTTTGACGGGAAAATTGAGACGGGGACCGTAAGGAAAAGATTTGACGGAGATGATGTACTTTCTCGAGTTAGCAATCTGAACACTGTGTTTGGAAAAACAAATCCTGTTATTCAAGGAATGTGGAAAAAAAGGTCAATTTTTTTTATTTTCCTTATTGGAGGGATTTAGAAGTTAGACATTGCCTCGATGTAATGCATATCGAAAAAAATGTATGCGAGAGCTTGATAGGATTGCTGTTGAACATTCCTGGGAAAACTAAAGATGAGGTTAACGCTCGAAAAGACATGGTATCATGGGGGAATCCAAACATAATCGTTATTGAGGTAATTGAATGAAACACATCAATATGAACAGGAGATATAAATCTGATTCCTTTATCATTAGTCGAATGATTACAATGAATAAATCCGTTTACAATACATCTACGATGATTACGGATTACAATCAACGAGACGACTCTTGATAATCGAATAATATGGGCGGCATCTCGAGGTATAGATCTCTACCTCGAGAACCTAGTGAATGAAATCTGTTGCAACTAAAATCATTAACCTAAAACCGAAACCTAAGAACAATATATATAGGCTACAAATGGGCTGGGCTTCAAACTCGTGGGCTTCCAAACACGTGCTACAGTAACACGTGTTTAGTCAAACTCGTGTTACTGTTCACACGAGTTTGTCCAAACTCGTGGTACTGTTCACACGAGTTTGTCCAAACTCGTGGTACTGTTCACACGAGTTTGTCCAAACTCGTGGTACTGTTCACACGAGTTTGTCCAAACTCGTGGTACTGTTCACACGAGTTTGTCCAAACTCGTGGTACTGTTCACACGAGTTTGTCCAAACTCGTGGTACTGTTCACACGAGTTTGTCCAAACTCGTGGTACTGTTCACACGAGTTTGTCCAAACTCGTGGTACTGTTCACACGAGTTTGTCCAAACTCGTGGTACTGTTCACACGAGTTTGTCCAAACTCGTGGTACTGTTCACACGAGTTTGTCCAAACTCGTGGTACTGTTCACACGAGTTTGTCCAAACTCGTGGTACTGTTCACACGAGTTTGTCCAAACTCGTGGTACTGTTCACACGAGTTTGTCCAAACTCGTGGTACTGTTCACACGAGTTTGTCCAAACTCGTGGTACTGTTCACACGAGTTTGTCCAAACTCGTGGTACTGTTCACACGAGTTTGTCCAAACTCGTGGTACTGTTCACACGAGTTTGTCCAAACTCGTGGTACTGTTCACACGAGTTTGTCCAAACTCGTGGTACTGTTCACACGAGTTTGTCCAAACTCGTGGTACTGTTCACACGAGTTTGTCCAAACTCGTGGTACTGTTCACACGAGTTTGTCCAAACTCGTGGTACTGTTCACACGAGTTTGTCCAAACTCGTGGTACTGTTCACACGAGTTTGTCCAAACTCGTGGTACTGTTCACACGAGTTTGTCCAAACTCGTGGTACTGTTCACACGAGTTTGTCCAAACTCGTGGTACTGTTCACACGAGTTTGTCCAAACTCGTGGTACTGTTCACACGAGTTTGTCCAAACTCGTGGTACTGTTCACACGAGTTTGTCCAAACTCGTGGTACTGTTCACACGAGTTTGTCCAAACTCGTGGTACTGTTCACACGAGTTTGTCCAAACTCGTGGTACTGTTCACACGAGTTTGTCCAAACTCGTGGTACTGTTCACACGAGTTTGTCCAAACTCGTGGTACTGTTCACACGAGTTTGTCCAAACTCGTGGTACTGTTCACACGAGTTTGTCCAAACTCGTGGTACTGTTCACACGAGTTTGTCCAAACTCGTGGTACTGTTCACACGAGTTTGTCCAAACTCGTGGTACTGTTCACACGAGTTTGTCCAAACTCGTGGTACTGTTCACACGAGTTTGTCCAAACTCGTGGTACTGTTCACACGAGTTTGTCCAAACTCGTGGTACTGTTCACACTCCAAAATCTCTGTATCTCTGTGACAACCAACTAACCTAACACTTCTCATTGTAGTTCTCCCCCTCAACAGTAGCCATCTCCGAATTAAACATATGCAATCTTCTTCCTGCTTGGAACTTTGCTCGAGACATTCCTCGACTTGCTTAACCGGCATATAATAGAGAAGTTGAATTTCCAACAATCAGCATCAAATCAATCAGCTCTCACAAAAATAAGAAACTCTGTAGCTTGAATCACAAACTGCAGTACCAAAAATCCTGTCTCAACTAGCAGCATCTGACTTTGTCTTGTACCTTCACAATTCCACCAACCACCCGAAGTCTTTCCTATCAGATCTCCCCTTCAGTTGTATACACCACCAAATATAAAGATCTTTAATCTCGCAATCACAATAAATGATCGCCTGATAATCATCTCTATTCTTGGAATATAAATAGGTTCAATCTTCAATTACTTAACAACAGATGACCAACTTCGTTGCTCTTAATATTTCGACAAAGTTTCCACAACTGCCATCTATTTGATACTTGAGCATATTTCACATTAAGCACACCATCATCTAAACACAGATCTTGGTTTGTCTCTCAAGTAGCACAGAATTTTACTCAGAAATCTGAAATTTTTTATCTCCCCCTTTTCTCTGTAAAATTCTGAAATCTAGCCCTTCTGTGATATACCAATTACCAGTTCAGCTCAGAAATCTGGTTGATAAAAGTATCTCCCCCCCTTTTCTCTGCAAAACTTGGAAAGGTAGTATAAGCTTAGGTTACAGGATCTCCTATTCATAGAGGTTCTTCAAAATGGCCTAGAGCTCATTACAGCAGCAGCTCTTCGCCAAACAGGGTATATTCGTTTTCCCTCCAAATTTCCGAGGAAAAACACATTTACGTGAAACATTGGTATTCACGTAAATTTTTATTTCTAAGGCCGTGGGAAAAATTTGATAATTGCCGAAAATTTTCATCCAAAACGTGCCGAAATCGCACAAAAACGGACCGAAAATTTTTCGAACGCTACCAAACTTCAAATCTCCATGAATCATGCCATTTTAAGACCATGGACAAAAATTATTTTTCCCGCCAAAATACTTTTTTTTTTTTTTTTTTTTTTTTTTTAGCTTTTCTACAACCCTGTCTTCTATGCTTCAATGTATCGTTGTCTTCTGCTGTGATCCTTCCACACCGAAACATACTTGAACCTCGATTCCATTTCGACAACTCAAACACGTTCTTGTGTTACAGTAAACACGTGCTTGGACTCAAACGCGTGCTAGTGACACGTGCTTGGATCAAACGCGTGCTAGTAACACGTGCTTGGATCAAACGCGTGCTAGTAACACGTGCTTGGATCAAACGCGTGCTAGTAACACGTGCTTGGATCAAACGCGTGCTAGTAACACGTGCTTGGATCAAACGCGTGCTAGTAACACGTGCTTGGATCAAACGCGTGCTAGTAACACGTGCTTGGATCAAACGCGTGCTAGTAACACGTGCTTGGATCAAACGCGTGCTAGTAACACGTGCTTGGATCAAACGCGTGCTAGTAACACGTGCTTGGATCAAACGCGTGCTAGTAACACGTGCTTGGATCAAACGCGTGCTAGTAACACGTGCTTGGATCAAACGCGTGCTAGTAACACGTGCTTGGATCAAACGCGTGCTAGTAACACGTGCTTGGATCAAACGCGTGCTAGTAACACGTGCTTGGATCAAACGCGTGCTAGTAACACGTGCTTGGATCAAACGCGTGCTAGTAACACGTGCTTGGATCAAACGCGTGCTAGTAACACGTGCTTGGATCAAACGCGTGCTAGTAACACGTGCTTGGATCAAACGCGTGCTAGTAACACGTGCTTGGATCAAACGCGTGCTAGTAACACGTGCTTGGATCAAACGCGTGCTAGTAACACGTGCTTGGATCAAACGCGTGCTAGTAACACGTGCTTGGATCAAACGCGTGCTAGTAACACGTGCTTGGATCAAACGCGTGCTAGTAACACGTGCTTGGATCAAACGCGTGCTAGTAACACGTGCTTGGACCAAACGCGTGCTACAGTAACACGTGTTTGTCCAAACTCGTGGTACTGTTCACACGAGTTTGTCCAAACTCGTGGTACTGTTCACACGAGTTTGTCCAAACTCGTGGTACTGTTCACACGAGTTTGTCCAAACTCGTGGTACTGTTCACACGAGTTTGTCCAAACTCGTGGTACTGTTCACACGAGTTTGTCCAAACTCGTGGTACTGTTCACACGAGTTTGTCCAAACTCGTGGTACTGTTCACACGAGTTTGTCCAAACTCGTGGTACTGTTCACACGAGTTTGTCCAAACTCGTGGTACTGTTCACACGAGTTTGTCCAAACTCGTGGTACTGTTCACACGAGTTTGTCCAAACTCGTGGTACTGTTCACACGAGTTTGTCCAAACTCGTGGTACTGTTCACACGAGTTTGTCCAAACTCGTGGTACTGTTCACACGAGTTTGTCCAAACTCGTGGTACTGTTCACACGAGTTTGTCCAAACTCGTGGTACTGTTCACACGAGTTTGTCCAAACTCGTGGTACTGTTCACACGAGTTTGTCCAAACTCGTGGTACTGTTCACACGAGTTTGTCCAAACTCGTGGTACTGTTCACACGAGTTTGTCCAAACTCGTGGTACTGTTCACACGAGTTTGTCCAAACTCGTGGTACTGTTCACACGAGTTTGTCCAAACTCGTGGTACTGTTCACACGAGTTTGTCCAAACTCGTGGTACTGTTCACACGAGTTTGTCCAAACTCGTGGTACTGTTCACACGAGTTTGTCCAAACTCGTGGTACTGTTCACACGAGTTTGTCCAAACTCGTGGTACTGTTCACACGAGTTTGTCCAAACTCGTGGTACTGTTCACACGAGTTTGTCCAAACTCGTGGTACTGTTCACACGAGTTTGTCCAAACTCGTGGTACTGTTCACACGAGTTTGTCCAAACTCGTGGTACTGTTCACACGAGTTTGTCCAAACTCGTGGTACTGTTCACACGAGTTTGTCCAAACTCGTGGTACTGTTCACACGAGTTTGTCCAAACTCGTGGTACTGTTCACACGAGTTTGTCCAAACTCGTGGTACTGTTCACACGAGTTTGTCCAAACTCGTGGTACTGTTCACACGAGTTTGTCCAAACTCGTGGTACTGTTCACACGAGTTTGTCCAAACTCGTGGTACTGTTCACACGAGTTTGTCCAAACTCGTGGTACTGTTCACACGAGTTTGTCCAAACTCGTGGTACTGTTCACACGAGTTTGTCCAAACTCGTGGTACTGTTCACACGAGTTTGTCCAAACTCGTGGTACTGTTCACACGAGTTTGTCCAAACTCGTGGTACTGTTCACACGAGTTTGTCCAAACTCGTGGTACTGTTCACACGAGTTTGTCCAAACTCGTGGTACTGTTCACACGAGTTTGTCCAAACTCGTGGTACTGTTCACACGAGTTTGTCCAAACTCGTGGTACTGTTCACACGAGTTTGTCCAAACTCGTGGTACTGTTCACACGAGTTTGTCCAAACTCGTGGTACTGTTCACACGAGTTTGTCCAAACTCGTGGTACTGTTCACACGAGTTTGTCCAAACTCGTGGTACTGTTCACACGAGTTTGTCCAAACTCGTGGTACTGTTCACACGAGTTTGTCCAAACTCGTGGTACTGTTCACACGAGTTTGTCCAAACTCGTGGTACTGTTCACACGAGTTTGTCCAAACTCGTGGTACTGTTCACACGAGTTTGTCCAAACTCGTGGTACTGTTCACACGAGTTTGTCCAAACTCGTGGTACTGTTCACACGAGTTTGTCCAAACTCGTGGTACTGTTCACACGAGTTTGTCCAAACTCGTGGTACTGTTCACACGAGTTTGTCCAAACTCGTGGTACTGTTCACACGAGTTTGTCCAAACTCGTGGTACTGTTCACACGAGTTTGTCCAAACTCGTGGTACTGTTCACACGAGTTTGTCCAAACTCGTGGTACTGTTCACACGAGTTTGTCCAAACTCGTGGTACTGTTCACACGAGTTTGTCCAAACTCGTGGTACTGTTCACACGAGTTTGTCCAAACTCGTGGTACTGTTCACACGAGTTTGTCCAAACTCGTGGTACTGTTCACACGAGTTTGTCCAAACTCGTGGTACTGTTCACACGAGTTTGTCCAAACTCGTGGTACTGTTCACACGAGTTTGTCCAAACTCGTGGTACTGTTCACACGAGTTTGTCCAAACTCGTGGTACTGTTCACACGAGTTTGTCCAAACTCGTGGTACTGTTCACACGAGTTTGTCCAAACTCGTGGTACTGTTCACACGAGTTTGTCCAAACTCGTGGTACTGTTGGATAAAGGAAAAGGTTTAGCTGTTGATGCATCTGCCCAGCCGGCCACTGATATTCCTATGTTAGAAACTGGAAATGCTGATGTACTTCCTCCAGTTTCTGATAGTGTAAGCAAACAACTGGCCAGACTTGGTAATCAAATTCATCCCATTTACTTCTATTTATGTTAGTTTACTTGTTTCTAGTCATCTCGTGCATTTACAAGTTCTAAATCGCCTTAAAATGAGTTTGGGTCGAATTAGGGTTTAATTAGGGTTTGAACGATTTGGAGAATTTGATGATGTTATGGATGGAAATATGGGTTTGGGTAAGTGTATTTATGCATTAGAATGTCAAATGTAACTTCAAAACAAGTCTTGTAACCTTCACAATTCCACCAACCACCCGAAGTCTTTCCTATCAGATCTCCCCTTCAGTTGTATACACCACCAAATATAAAGATCTTTAATCTCGCAATCACAATAAATGATCGCCTGATAATCATCTCTATTCTTGGAATATAAATAGGTTCAATCTTCAATTACTTAACAACAGATGACCAACTTCGTTGCTCTTAATATTTCGACAAAGTTTCCACAACTGCCATCTATTTGATACTTGAGCATATTTCACATTAAGCACACCATCATCTAAACACAGATCTTGGTTTGTCTCTCAAGTAGCACAGAATTTTACTCAGAAATCTGAAATTTTTTATCTCCCCCTTTTCTCTGCAAAACTTGGAAAGGTAGTATAAGCTTAGGTTACAGGATCTCCTATTCATAGAGGTTCTTCAAAATGGCCTAGAGCTCATTACAGCAGCAGCTCTTCGCCAAACAGGGTATATTCGTTTTCCCTCCAAATTTCCGAGGAAAAACACATTTACGTGAAACATTGGTATTCACGTAAATTTTTATTTCTAAGGCTGTGGGAAAAATTTGATAATTGCCGAAAATTTTCATCCAAAACGTGCCGAAATCGCACAAAAACGGACCGAAAATTTTTCGAACGCTACCAAACTTCAAATCTCCATGAATCATGCCATTTTAAGACCATGGACAAAAATTATTTTTCCCGCCAAAATACTTTTTTTTTTTTTTTTTTTTTTTTTTTTTTTTTTTTTTTTTTTTTTTTTTTTTTTTTTTTTTTTTTTTTTTTTTTTATTCTTCACGATAATTTTTTTTTTTTTTTTTTTTTTTTTTTTTTTTTTTTTTTTTTTTTTTTTTTTTTTTTTTTTTTTTTTTTTTTTTTTTTTTTTTTTTTTTTTTTTTTTTTTTTTTTTTTTTTTTTTTTTTTTTTTTTTTTTTTTTTTTTTTTTTTTTTTTTTTTTTTTTTTTTTTTTTTTTTTTTTTTTTTTTTTTTTTTTTTTTTTTTTTTTTTTTTTTTTTTTTTTTTTTTTTTTTTTTTTTTTTTTTTTTTTTTTTTTTTTTTTTTTTTTTTTTTTCTTTTTTTTTTTTTTTTTTTTTTTTTTTTTTTTTTTTTTTTTTTTTTTTTTTTTTTTTTTGGTACAATTTTCTTTGGGCGTAGGTTACGGCCCTTTTGGGCGTAGCTTACGCCGATCCTTCCATCTTACGCCAAAATGCTTCTGTTTACGCCAACTCTTACGCCAAAAATGACTTTTCTAGAGGCGTAGCTTACGCCGACTTATCTTACGCCAAAAATGACTTTTCTAGAGGGCGTAGCTTACGCCGATCCTTCCATCTTACGCCAAAAATGCTTTTCTGGGCGTAGCTTACGCCGATCCTTCCATCTTACGCCAAAAATGACTTTTCTCCGTAGCTTACGCCAACTTCCATTACGCCAAAAATGACTTTTCTAGAGGGCGTAGCTTACGCCGACTTCCATCTTACGCCAAAAATGCTTTTCTGTAGCTTACGCCAACTTTCTTACGCCAAAAATGACTTTTCTAGAGGGCCGTAGCTTACGCCGATCCTTCCATCTTACGCCAAAAATGACTTTTCTCCGTAGCTTACGCCGACTTCCATCTTACGCCAAAAATGACTTTTCTAGAGGGCCGTAGCTTACGCCGACTTCCATCTTACGCCAAAAATGACTTTTCTAGAGGGCCGTAGCTTACGCCAACTTTCTTACGCCAAAAATGACTTTTCTAGAGGGCGTAGCTTACGCCGATCCTTCCATCTTACGCCAAAATGTTTCTGTTTACGCCAACTTTTACGCCAAAAATGACTTTTCTAGAGGGCCGTAGCTTACGCCATCCTTCCATCTTACGCCAAAATGTTTCTGTTTACGCCGATCTTCCATCTTACGCCAAAAATGCTTTTCTGGGGCGTAGCTTACGCCGACTTCCATCTTACGCCAAAAATGACTTTTCTAGAGCGTAGCTTACGCCAACTTTCTTACGCCAAAAATGACTTTTCTAGAGGGCCGTAGCTTACGCCGATCCTTCCATCTTACGCCAAAAATGCTTTTCTCGTAGCTTACGCCGACTTCCATCTTACGCCAAAAATGACTTTTCTAGAGGGCGTAGCTTACGCCGATCCTTCCATCTTACGCCAAAAATGACTTTTCTGGGGCCGTAGCTTACGCCGATCCTTCCATCTTACGCCAAAAATGACTTTTCTGGCGTAGCTTACGCCGACTTCCATCTTACGCCAAAAATGCTTTTCTCGTAGCTTACGCCGATCCTTCCATCTTACGCCAAAAATGACTTTTCTAGGGCCGTAGCTTACGCCGATCCTTCCATCTTACGCCAAAAATGCTTTTCTGGCGTAGCTTACGCCAACTTTCTTACGCCAAAAATGACTTTTCTAGAGGGCCGTAGCTTACGCCGACTTCCATCTTACGCCAAAAATGCTTTTCTGAGGGCGTAGCTTACGCCGACTTATCTTACGCCAAAAATGACTTTTCTGGGGCCGTAGCTTACGCCGACTTCCATCTTACGCCAAAAATGACTTTTCTGAGGGCGTAGCTTACGCCGATCCTTCCATCTTACGCCAAAATGTTTCTGTTTACGCCAACTTTTACGCCAAAAATGACTTTTCTAGAGGGCCGTAGCTTACGCCACTTTGGGCCGTAATCTACGCCAAAATTTTTTTTTTTTGGAATATGGGTTTCTGTTTGAGTGTGGAAGAAGAAGAAGAAAGTAGAATCCTCCTAAGTGTATGTACGTATAGTTTACTTTAGTTTGATGTTTGATGATTGATGGACTTGTGATGTATGGATGTTGTGTATCTATCCCACTGAAGAGGATATGACTTATGTTGTGTATCTATCCCACTGAAGAGGATATGACTTATGTTGTGTATCTATCTCACTGAAGAGGATATGACTTATGTTGTGTATCTATCCCACTGAAGAGGATATGACTTATGTTGTGTATCTATCCCACTGAAGAGGATATGACTTATGTTGTGTATCTATCCCACTGAAGAGGATATGACTTATGTTGTGTATCTATCCCACTGAAGAGGATATGACTTATGTTGTGTATCTATCCCACTGAAGAGGATATGACTTATGTTGTGTATCTATCCCACTGAAGAGGATATGACTTATGTTGTGTATCTATCCCACTGAAGAGGATATGACTTATGTTGTGTATCTATCCCACTGAAGAGGATATGACTTATGTTGTGTATCTATCCCACTGAAGAGGATATGACTTATGTTGTGTATCTATCCCACTGAAGAGGATATGACTTATGTTGTGTATCTATCCCACTGAAGAGGATATGACTTATGTTGTGTATCTATCCCACTGAAGAGGATATGACTTATGTTGTGTATCTATCCCACTGAAGAGGATATGACTTATGTTGTGTATCTATCCCACTGAAGAGGATATGACTTATGTTGTGTATCTATCCCACTGAAGAGGATATGACTTATGTTGTGTATCTATCCCACTGAAGAGGATATGACTTATGTTGTGTATCTATCCCACTGAAGAGGATATGACTTATGTTGTGTATCTATCCCACTGAAGAGGATATGACTTATGTTGTGTATCTATCCCACTGAAGAGGATATGACTTATGTTGTGTATCTATCCCACTGAAGAGGATATGACTTATGTTGTGTATCTATCCCACTGAAGAGGATATGACTTATGTTGTGTATCTATCCCACTGAAGAGGATATGACTTATGTTGTGTATCTATCCCACTGAAGAGGATATGACTTATGTTGTGTATCTATCCCACTGAAGAGGATATGACTTATGTTGTGTATCTATCCCACTGAAGAGGATATGACTTATGTTGTGTATCTATCCCACTGAAGAGGATATGACTTATGTTGTGTATCTATCCCACTGAAGAGGATATGACTTATGTTGTGTATCTATCCCACTGAAGAGGATATGACTTATGTTGTGTATCTATCCCACTGAAGAGGATATGACTTATGTTGTGTATCTATCCCACTGAAGAGGATATGACTTATGTTGTGTATCTATCCCACTGAAGAGGATATGACTTATGTTGTGTATCTATCCCACTGAAGAGGATATGACTTATGTTGTGTATCTATCCCACTGAAGAGGATATGACTTATGTTGTGTATCTATCCCACTGAAGAGGATATGACTTATGTTGTGTATCTATCCCACTGAAGAGGATATGACTTATGTTGTGTATCTATCCCACTGAAGAGGATATGACTTATGTTGTGTATCTATCCCACTGAAGAGGATATGACTTATGTTGTGTATCTATCCCACTGAAGAGGATATGACTTATGTTGTGTATCTATCCCACTGAAGAGGATATGACTTATGTTGTGTATCTATCCCACTGAAGAGGATATGACTTATGTTGTGTATCTATCCCACTGAAGAGGATATGACTTATGTTGTGTATCTATCCCACTGAAGAGGATATGACTTATGTTGTGTATCTATCCCACTGAAGAGGATATGACTTATGTTGTGTATCTATCCCACTGAAGAGGATATGACTTATGTTGTGTATCTATCCCACTGAAGAGGATATGACTTATGTTGTGTATCTATCCCACTGAAGAGGATATGACTTATGTTGTGTATCTATCCCACTGAAGAGGATATGACTTATGTTGTGTATCTATCCCACTGAAGAGGATATGACTTATGTTGTGTATCTATCCCACTGAAGAGGATATGACTTATGTTGTGTATCTATCCCACTGAAGAGGATATGACTTATGTTGTGTATCTATCCCACTGAAGAGGATATGACTTATGTTGTGTATCTATCCCACTGAAGAGGATATGACTTATGTTGTGTATCTATCCCACTGAAGAGGATATGACTTATGTTGTGTATCTATCCCACTGAAGAGGATATGACTTATGTTGTGTATCTATCCCACTGAAGAGGATATGACTTATGTTGTGTATCTATCCCACTGAAGAGGATATGACTTATGTTGTGTATCTATCCCACTGAAGAGGATATGACTTATGTTGTGTATCTATCCCACTGAAGAGGATATGACTTATGTTGTGTATCTATCCCACTGAAGAGGATATGACTTATGTTGTGTATCTATCCCACTGAAGAGGATATGACTTATGTTGTGTATCTATCCCACTGAAGAGGATATGACTTATGTTGTGTATCTATCCCACTGAAGAGGATATGACTTATGTTGTGTATCTATCCCACTGAAGAGGATATGACTTATGTTGTGTATCTATCCCACTGAAGAGGATATGACTTATGTTGTGTATCTATCCCACTGAAGAGGATATGACTTATGTTGTGTATCTATCCCACTGAAGAGGATATGACTTATGTTGTGTATCTATCCCACTGAAGAGGATATGACTTATGTTGTGTATCTATCCCACTGAAGAGGATATGACTTATGTTGTGTATCTATCCCACTGAAGAGGATATGACTTATGTTGTGTATCTATCCCACTGAAGAGGATATGACTTATGTTGTGTATCTATCCCACTGAAGAGGATATGACTTATGTTGTGTATCTATCCCACTGAAGAGGATATGACTTATGTTGTGTATCTATCCCACTGAAGAGGATATGACTTATGTTGTGTATCTATCCCACTGAAGAGGATATGACTTATGTTGTGTATCTATCCCACTGAAGAGGATATGACTTATGTTGTGTATCTATCCCACTGAAGAGGATATGACTTATGTTGTGTATCTATCCCACTGAAGAGGATATGACTTATGTTGTGTATCTATCCCACTGAAGAGGATATGACTTATGTTGTGTATCTATCCCACTGAAGAGGTAATAGTTTTAATATTGTTGATACGACATATATATCTATATATGTTTCTATAGTATTTAAAGTTAGGGTTAAGTGCACGGAAATGTAATCAACTAAGGCCGAAAAGTTATTGTATACATGAACTTACAAAAGGTTTATTGTATACATGAACCCTTAAAAAATGGTTATAGAGTACACGTTTTACCTGCTATTCCCTTAGCCGGTAACCCTTGTGAATTCTTACAAAATTGCTGACGTCAGCAATTTTGTCTTATTCTTATTTTGTCATTTTCTGCATTTTTTTTTTTTTTTTTTTTTTTTTTTTTTTTTTTTTTTTTTTTTTTTTTTTTTTTTTTTTTTTTTTTTTTTTTTTTTTTTTTTTTTTTTTTTTTTTTTTTTTTTTTTTTTTTTTTTTTTTTTTTTTTTTTTTTTTTTTTTTTTTTTTTTTTTTTTTTTTTTTTTTTTTTTTTTTTTTTTTTTTTTTTTTTTTTTTTTTTTTTTTTTTTTTTTTTTTTTTTTTTTTTTTTTTTTTTTTTTTTTTTTTTTTTTTTTTTTTTTTTTTTTTTTTTTTTTTTTTTTTTTTTTTTTTTTTTTTTTTTTTTTTTTTTTTTTTTTTTTTTTTTTTTTTTTTTTTTTTTTTTTTTTTTTTTTTTTTTTTTTTTTTTTTTTTTTTTTTTTTTTTTTTTTTTTTTTTTTTTTTTTTTTTTTTTTTTTTTTTTTTTTTTTTTTTTTTTTTTTTTTTTTTTTTTTTTTTTTTTTTTTTTTTTTTTTTTTTTTTTTTTTTTTTTTTTTTTTTTTTTTTTTTTTTTTTTTTTTTTTTTTTTTTTTTTTTTTTTTTTTTTTTTTTTTTTTTTTTTTTTTTTTTTTTTTTTTTTTTTTTTTTTTTTTTTTTTTTTTTTTTTTTTTTTTTTTTTTTTTTTTTTTTTTTTTTTTTTTTTTTTTTTTTTTTTTTTTTTTTTTTTTTTTTTTTTTTTTTTTTTTTTTTTTTTTTTTTTTTTTTTTTTTTTTTTTTTTTTTTTTTTTTTTTTTTTTTTTTTTTTTTTTTTTTTTTTTTTTTTTTTTTTTTTTTTTTTTTTTTTTTTTTTTTTTTTTTTTTTTTTTTTTTTTTTTTTTTTTTTTTTTTTTTTTTTTTTTTTTTTTTTTTTTTTTTTTTTTTTTTTTTTTTTTTTTTTTTTTTTTTTTTTTTTTTTTTTTTTTTTTTTTTTTTTTTTTTTTTTTTTTTTTTTTTTTTTTTTTTTTTTTTTTTTTTTTTTTTTTTTTTTTTTTTTTTTTTTTTTTTTTTTTTTTTTTTTTTTTTTTTTTTTTTTTTTTTTTTTTTTTTTTTTTTTTTTTTTTTTTTTTTTTTTTTTTTTTTTTTTTTTTTTTTTTTTTTTTTTTTTTTTTTTTTTTTTTTTTTTTTTTTTTTTTTTTTTTTTTTTTTTTTTTTTTTTTTTTTTTTTTTTTTTTTTTTTTTTTTTTTTTTTTTTTTTTTTTTTTTTTTTTTTTTTTTTTTTTTTTTTTTTTTTTTTTTTTTTTTTTTTTTTTTTTTTTTTTTTTTTTTTTTTTTTTTTTTTTTTTTTTTTTTTTTTTTTTTTTTTTTTTTTTTTTTTTTTTTTTTTTTTTTTTTTTATGTGTCCAAACTTTTAGGTACCGTTGTATGTATAAATGCTTGCATGACGCAGTGTCGATCCCGGACAACGTCCCCCTGGGTCAAAAAACTAGTTCTAACTACACACATTCATCAGAATTTAGAACCATAAGAATTTAAAAAAAAAATAAAAAAATGATAAAAAAAAAAAAAAAAAAAAAAAAAAAAAAAAAAAAAAAAAAAAAAAAAAAAAAAAAAAAAAAAAAAAAAAAAAAAAAAAAAAAAAAAAAAAAAAAAAAAAAAAAAAAAAAAAAAAAAAAAAAAAAAAAAAAAAAAAAAAAAAAAAAAAAAAAAAAAAAAAAAAAAAAAAAAAAAAAAAAAAAAAAAAAAAAAAAAAAAAAAAAAAAAAAAAAAAAAAAAAAAAAAAAAAAAAAAAAAAAAAAAAAAAAAAAAAAAAAAAAAAAAAAAAAAAAAAAAAAAAAAAAAAAAAAAAAAAAAAAAAAAAAAAAAAAAAAAAAAAAAAAAAAAAAAAAAAAAAAAAAAAAAAAAAAAAAAAAAAAAAAAAAAAAAAAAAAAAAAAAAAAAAAAAAAAAAAAAAAAAAAAAAAAAAAAAAAAAAAAAAAAAAAAAAAAAAAAAAAAAAAAAAAAAAAAAAAAAAAAAAAAAAAAAAAAAAAAAAAAAAAAAAAAAAAAAAAAAAAAAAAAAAAAAAAAAAAAAAAAAAAAAAAAAAAAAAAAAAAAAAAAAAAAAAAAAAAAAAAAAAAAAAAAAAAAAAAAAAAAAAAAAAAAAAAAAAAAAAAAAAAAAAAAAAAAAAAAAAAAAAAAAAAAAAAAAAAAAAAAAAAAAAAAAAAAAAAAAAAAAAAAAAAAAAAAAAAAAAAAAAAAAAAAAAAAAAAAAAAAAAAAAAAAAAAAAAAAAAAAAAAAAAAAAAAAAAAAAAAAAAAAAAAAAAAAAAAAAAAAAAAAAAAAAAAAAAAAAAAAAAAAAAAAAAAAAAAAAAAAAAAAAAAAAAAAAAAAAAAAAAAAAAAAAAAAAAAAAAAAAAAAAAAAAAAAAAAAAAAAAAAAAAAAAAAAAAAAAAAAAAAAAAAAAAAAAAAAAAAAAAAAAAAAAAAAAAAAAAAAAAAAAAAAAAAAAAAAAAAAAAAAAAAAAAAAAAAAAAAAAAAAAAAAAAAAAAAAAAAAAAAAAAAAAAAAAAAAAAAAAAAAAAAAAAAAAAAAAAAAAAAAAAAAAAAAAAAAAAAAAAAAAAAAAAAAAAAAAAAAAAAAAAAAAAAAAAAAAAAAAAAAAAAAAAAAAAAAAAAAAAAAAAAAAAAAAAAAAAAAAAAAAAAAAAAAAAAAAAAAAAAAAAAAAAAAAAAAAAAAAAAAAAAAAAAAAAAAAAAAAAAAAAAAAAAAAAAAAAAAAAAAAAAAAAAAAAAAAAAAAAAAAAAAAAAAAAAAAAAAAAAAAAAAAAAAAAAAAAAAAAAAAAAAAAAAAAAAAAAAAAAAAAAAAAAAAAAAAAAAAAAAAAAAAAAAAAAAAAAAAAAAAAAAAAAAAAAAAAAAAAAAAAAAAAAAAAAAAAAAAAAAAAAAAAAAAAAAAAAAAAAAAAAAAAAAAAAAAAAAAAAAAAAAAAAAAAAAAAAAAAAAAAAAAAAAAAAAAAAAAAAAAAAAAAAAAAAAAAAAAAAAAAAAAAAAAAAAAAAAAAAAAAAAAAAAAAAAAAAAAAAAAAAAAAAAAAAAAAAAAAAAAAAAAAAAAAAAAAAAAAAAAAAAAAAAAAAAAAAAAAAAAAAAAAAAAAAAAAAAAAAAAAAAAAAAAAAAAAAAAAAAAAAAAAAAAAAAAAAAAAAAAAAAAAAAAAAAAAAAAAAAAAAAAAAAAAAAAAAAAAAAAAAAAAAAAAAAAAAAAAAAAAAAAAAAAAAAAAAAAAAAAAAAAAAAAAAAAAAAAAAAAAAAAAAAAAAAAAAAAAAAAAAAAAAAAAAAAAACCGATGATGCAGATGATGTCGCCCAATGATAGAGGTATTTAATGAGTTTGTATTACACTCTTGCAGTTTATGTAGGTTATGTTTGTTTAAATTAATATTATTATTAGTAAATGCACACAAATGACCAATATCGACATTTTTTTGGTAAAAAAGAACAATTCAGGTATACTTGAGGAATATGGCAACTTAGGTTTGTTTTTTTACTTAGTTTACTCCTAATGTTAAAAGAAAGCAGCAAAGGAAGACATTGGATCTTAATTTGTTACATTGGGCTGAGCAAAAGTATTATATATCCCGCCATGAATTCAATTTTCTTATTGATTGCAGATCTTAGTTATTATCAAATCCAATTCACTTATTTGGTGAGTTCCATATACCATAGAGTGTTACATTTACATTTTAAACTATTGATTGCATGCTTTTCAGTACTAATGCCATTCTTATAGCATAGAGTGTTAAATACATTTACCACATTAAACTATTTTTAGTAATGTTGTTTAACTTTGGCCGACTCTAAGTGCAAATCCTAGCTAAGCCACTGTGTAAGGGCAAAATGATAGGCTGATAGCGTTCTGTTTTGTTGTACGTTGCAGGTTGAAGTTATCCGGGCTAATAATCAATTTCGAATGGAATAGGTGGCTGTTGGTGAATCAAGTGGTTGAAACAAAAGGTCAAATGGATTTTGAAGTTAGTATGTCTTGAAATTATGAGGAAGGCGTTAGAAGGCCTATTATGGCCATTAGGGTCATGATGGGTAACTTATATATTACACTTATATTGTTATATGAAAGTGTATGGATCTTAGGATTTTCGTATAAACCTTGTTCTATAACAGATTCTGCATATATATATAAAAGTTTATTTTCCAGAAAAATGATACCTGATCAGCTTCATTTGGGTTTTTAATTCTTGGTGGATGTATTGTAGGATATATAGTTATGCACGTGTGTATTATAGAAAAATGAACTTGGATATATAATAAATATAATTGGGAATTGGGTTTATTAAAAAATATATAAAAAAAATAAATATCATATGAAACGGTTCTTTTACAACCATTCTAAATCCCTTTTCTAAATCAGATTTTTCTCATCACTTTTGGAACGGTTCTATATCCAACCGTGACAAAAATCGATTGCTTGGAACGGTTCTAAAACCGTACCGAAAAACCCTTTATTTTTTGGAACACCATTATTTAGTACGTATGAGAAACCGTTACAAAAGAAGTAAAAACCCGTTCCAAAACACATGTTTTTGTAGTAGTTAAACTCTAACTCTTGGCTTATTAATACAAAAGACATTATAACCTTATTTAATTGATCGTTTTCTCATTAATAAATTGTATCTTTTTCTTTCTCAATTCTTCAACTCCTATTACTTATATTACTTATAAATTATAATAAGTTATTAATATGAAGACTTCAAAAATTTGAGTTTACGATCCGAAATCACAAGCTATTTGTCATCATCCACTATGCTTACAAGTTCCGATTTTGATATGATTCTAAAAATTTAAGGTAAATCCAAAACTCTAACTAAACATATATTATATTTATCATTACTGTTTATTATAATTTAGTTTCGATCATCGGTTTTCTTTAACCACAATTTATTTCATACTCACGAATCATGTATAGGCATATTCGAATTTCATTATGATACAATCTATATAGCTACCGACCTACCGTATATTGTACGGGTATTAGAACTAGTAGGGAGTAATATATAGAATGATGGCCACCCCATTGATGAGTTGCAACGTGCATACCTAGGGATATATATGATCTAGATGAGGAAGAATTGCAGCCAGTTTTTCTATATATAGATTTTGAAAATGTCAAACAACAGCATCTTCAAATCATGACATAACACTTTGAATTCGTTATCAGAATATCCAAAAACGCTTACAACGAACTACTAACCGTATTCAGGAGTAAATGCTCGATCGATATATAGTACATGGTTCATGATCCTATAAATAGCTACATGAAGTTGTATCTAATTCATCAAAAACCATATATATAGCAAAAAGTTTCTCTGCATATAAGAATATGAAGATGAGATCGTTCATAGTAGTTCTGTTTATTCTGTTTTCGGTTGTTCTTTTGGTGTCATCGACTGCAGAGGTCGAAACATCAAAAGATGAAAAAAACGGTAAGTATTCTTGCTTATAAATTATAATAAGTTATTAACATGAAGACTTCAAAAATTTGAGTTTACGATCCGAAATCACAAGGCTATTTGTCATCATCCACTATGCTTACAAGTTCCGATTTTGATATGATTCTAAAAATTTAAGGTAAATCCAAAACTCTAACTAAACATATATTATATTTATCATTACTGTTTATTATAATTTAGTTTCGATCATCGGTTTTCTTTAACCACAATTTATTTCATACTCACGAATCATGTATAGGCATATTCGAATTTCATTATGATACAATCTATATAGCTACCGACCTACCGTATATTGTACGGGTATTAGAACTAGTAGGGAGTAATATATAGAATGATGGCCACCCCATTGATGAGTTGCAACGTGCATACCTAGGGATATATATGATCTAGATGAGGAAGAATTGCAGCCAGTTTTTCTATATATAGATTTTGAAAATTTTTAAAACAATTTGGATGATTTACTGTAATGTTTCATATTATATTTTAAAGTCTCTAGCTACTTATAAAATTTCTATTTTTCAATTCGTTTTTATTTGTTGGCGAACATAAACTTTTTTTGTTCAGAGATTTTTTAACCATTTGTTAAATTAAACGAACAAACATGACTAAGGTCCTGATTGTTGTGTTCGTTTATATACCTAACTAATGGTACTTTTAACGATGCAGCGGAGAAAGATCAAGAAGAATCTCATGTGAATGGATATGGTGGTGGTGGTTGGGGCGGATATGGTGGTGGTGGATATGGGGGACCTGGCGGTGGATACGGTAACGGATGGGGTGGACGTGGAGGATATGGTGGTGGTGGATATGGGGGCTGGCGGTGGATACGGTAACGGTTGGGGTGGTGGTGGCCGTGGTGGTTGGGGAGGAGGAAGGGGTTGTAGATTCGGGTGTTGTGGTGGTTGGTATGGTTATCAAGGTTGTAGCCGTTGTTGTCGCTCCCTTACTGAAGCAATCGCCTTTAACGAACAAGAAGCAACCCCATAAGCTAGCCGGAATACTAAGCTATGAAAATAAATGTGCGTGTTGTGTTATACATATGCAGCTAAACACGTAAAATATATATCCATATATATGCATGATGTTTGCATGTTTCTATATATATCGAATATATCGATAGCTAGCTAGTTTAATAAGTATTTCCAATTTGTACGATGTAAAGAAGTATGATAAAAATACGAATAAAGTTATGGAGGTTTTGTGTTTGTTATCATCTAAGTGTTAACTATGCATTTCATCTAATAACAAAAAGAAATGAAGAAAAAACAAACATATCATAAGAAGGGAAGCCATATGGTGTCTAAAGTCTCATTATTACTTTTACTAATTAGTATACCCTCAGTCTCATTTTAATTGTCCTATTTTGACTGGTCAAGTCTTTTTCTTCCGATTTTGACCGTAAATATTTTTGTTTGTGTTATATATTAGTTGATGAAAGTTATATCGAAAAGTGCACTGAAAACTCAATCAATTCATATATGTTATATCAAGTGTTATTGCTATATAACACAAACAAAAATATTTACGGTCAAAATTGAAAGAAAAAGACTTAAAAAGTCAAATTAAGATACTTAATATGAGACGGGTGGAGTAATTAACCCCTAACGTTGACTGTGGTAGGCTGGTAGCCCACCTAAATTCTCCAAGTACCTGGGCATGTGACCCATAAGTTAAAAGCTACTATATGCTAAGCTACCAGCCCATATATTTGGTGGTGACCGCTGAGTGGTGACTAAACTGATCATGTGGTAGATATTCTTTTCCTTACTATACAACTAATGACATTGTGTTTTAACTTATTATGGTTAGAGTACTCACGGTGCCCTTCACTCATCCTCCAAGAACTAGTTCCTGTCAGTACCACATCAGCCCAAGGACTAATCCCCCAAAACACCCACAATGCCAAGACTAGTCTAGGACCCACGTACCATTTATTTAATTCTACACTTTTATCTAAACTTTTCACTTTTAACCCTCCAAAATTATAACAAAATCCATATACTTCATTAATAAAAAACACATACTACATTAATAATTTTCATTTTATTTTAATAAAAACGTACATAATAAAACATTAATAAAGACTAAAAAACATACATAATACTAAAACATACATAATAATTATAACACACATAATACTAAAACATTACATAATATTAAAATACATAATACTAACACTCGGAATAGTCCGAGTCCACAGTACTGTCGCCGTCATTGCGATGAATGTATCGATAGGGTTCAGGAGACCCGGCAGCGTCGCCGGGTTGAGGAGATGCGTACTCCTCCCCAGGGTCAGTCTGGTAATCTACGGTACGACCACCACCGACATTGTCTTGCCAGAATACCGCGTGGTCAAGCGTGGCACTCAAAGTGGCAGAGGCAGTGGTAAGCTGGAAAATAATTTGATCCAGCCAATCGATCTTCCCTCGAAGATAAATAATATACTCATCTTCGACGGTGTTACGAATCCGGCCTACAGCTTCAAGTCGTCCGATTTCGACTATGTAAGCCGCCTTGTTGAAAGTTTAGATCTGAATCACATTGTTTACTTCAGATCTATGTACGTCTGTCATCGTTAAGCATGTGATTCTGCATCACCATTTTCGCATCAAAGACGGTCATGTTTGGTCTGTTGTTTGCCATGGTTCTTTCGGAAATGTGTCTGTGTTTATGAATGTGTGTTTTTTGTTTAGAAGAGTGTGTTTTTTATGTAGAAAATAAGAAAGTAAATGGTTTGTATATATAGATGATAAATAGGGACCAAAAGTGTAAAATTATTCAAATGTGGAATCTGGCCGTTAAGGGGACTAAATATGTAACTTTTTTGAAAATTTTGGATAAAGCCGTTGGAATAAAAAAAAAAAGAAAATGGGGAACGAGCTCCGTCCATGTGGGGACGGACGAGCGGAAATATGGAGGACGGACGAGTCACATCTAGTGGTGTGTACTCATCCTTCATCGGAGAACGGGTGGAGGACGAGTTGAGGACAAGGGCGTTGTAAGTCCTCTTAGCTCATGTGAAACAACATTAATTGGATACTTACATTGCCGTAGCATTATATTAATAAAAATTTAACTGTTAAAAAGAAAAGATGGATACTTACACTTACATATGTAGAATCAAGTTCTCTTTGTAAATCATGAATTTCATATTATTGAGTATTTATCTTTTATAAACGGGAATTTCATATTATTTAATTTTGATGAATTCATCTAAATTACTAATTATTGCCAAAACTACTCGACATATGTACGGAAAAACTTACTAATTATAACCATAATAAAAAAGCTCTTATTTATAAGTTATTTTAAACCATGATATTGAAGTTATGTGATAATATACAATAGAAATTGTTCTGGTACCTACAACATGCTAATATGTGTAAATATTACGCCCAGTTTATATTTGTGAACTAGTCTTCAGGCCCGTTCATTGGACGGGTAGACGGGTAGTCTCAAAATATATAAATCAAAGGTTTTAAACCCATTATAAAAGATCCAAACTTTATTACTTTCACACATCAAAGTTCAAAACTTTTTAACTAATTTCATCACTATGACCAATATCACAACTTAATCAATACAAAAACTACTTATACAGGCATATGTAAAGTATAGATATACTATTTAAATATAAAATCATACATTGTAATTGCCAGGTTTGAAGCTGTAAAATTAGTACTTATATCTAAATCAATCTCAAAGTTCAATGCCAATTTTTCACAAAACCTAACAGAGAATTAAATCAAGTTTATGCTAAAACTGTATTTGAAAAGAAACACTCATGAAAATTGGACGAAAACTGTGTGGAATGCATAAAGAATAAATAAAGACTTACAGATTAAAGAACGAAACATATGAAGATTAACTCCATATCAATATCGATTCCAGTTAACCCCTTTTTTCAACTTCCTTTTTATTGGCAAATTCGTTACTTTTGTTTATTAATTTGTAACAATTAGTTAAATAAAAAATTTGCAGTTTGAAGAAAGAAAGAAGGAAAGATGTCAGATGATGAAAGAGGTGAAGAAAAGCCAAATATGCAGATATAGTAGAAACTTTTAAAAAATTATAAAAATACATACCAATTCATCAACAAAGACCATCTCGAATGTTTTGATTTTCTTCGGGTTGTTCCAATCCGAAACAGTCCATACATGCACAACACGGAGTCGTAGATGATGGTTAACATGTGTTGGCTTAAAATCTTCAAGATGAACTAACGTGGTCTTATTTTTTGAAGTTGAAGAAGAAGACATAATGAACCTATAATGGACAACAAACTAAATTAGAAGAGATGAATAATAATAATAACACATGAATTCAATGTCAAATAACAATGATAAAACATGAACAAAATATATATAAAAAAAACCTTTTTGTTTGTTGGATTCGTGAGGTAGTCGAAGCTTTTTTTTTGTGTTGAGAATTTGTGAGGTTTTTTCCTAGGTGTATATATATAATAATTTTGGGAGAGTTTTAAGGATAAAAAGATTTGTTTTTTTATTTTTTAATAGAATAAGAATATAGGTCGGCCTATAATATTTTAATAAAAAATATAAAAATAAAATTAATTAAAAAATTAAAAAATAAAAAATAAAAATAAAAAATAAAAAATAAAAAATAAAAATAAAAAATAAAAAATAAAAACATAAAAAAAATGTCAAGTAATAATGATTAAACATGAACAAAATATATAAAAAAAACCTTTTTGTTTGTTGAATTCGTGAGGTAGTCGAAGCTTTTTTTTTGTGTTGAGAATTTGTGAGGTTTTTTCCTAGGTTGTATATATATAATAATTTTGGGAGAGTTTTAAGGATAAAAAGATTTGTTTTTTATTTTTTAATAGAATAAGAATATAGGTCGGCCTATAATATTTTAATTAAAAAAATAGAAAAATAGAGGATTAATTAGGAGGGAATTAGGCTCAAGGAGGGGGATTGAGGGTGCCAAGTGTACCCCCAACCTCCTCTTTTAGTTATAAAAATATAGAAAAATAGAGGATTAATTAGGAGGGACAATTAGGCTCAAGGAGGGGGATTAAGGGTGCCAAGTGTACTCCAACCTCCTCTTTTAGTTATAATATAGATTAGTTGTATATATATAATAATTTTGGGAGAGTTTTAAGGATAAAAGATTTGTTTTTTTATTTTTTAATATAATAGGTCGGCCTAAAAAATTAAAAAATATATAGAAAATAGAGAGTATGAGGATTAATTAGATGAAGTTTTAGGCAAAGGGGGATTGAGGGTGCCAAGTGTACCCCCAACCTCCTCTTTTAGTTATAAAAATATAGAAAAATAGAGGATTAATTAGGAGGGACAATTAGGCTCAAGGAGGGGGATTGAGGGTGCCAAGTGTACCCCCAACCTCCTCTTTTAGTTATAAAAATATAGAAAAATAGAGGATTAATTAGGAGGGACAATTAGGCTCAAGGAGGGGGATTAAGGGTGCCAAGTGTACTCCAACCTCCTCTTTTAGTTATAATATAGATTAGTTGTATATATAATAATTATGGGAATTTAAAAGATAAAAAGATTTGTTTAATATAATAGGTCGGCCTAAAAAAATAATAAAAAATATATAGACAAATAGCAGAGGCGCTATGAGGATTAATTATGATGAAGTTTTAGGGGGCAAAGGGGGGATTAAGGGTGCCAAGTGTACCCCAACTCCTCTTTTAGTTATAATATAAATATCTTTTATAATGATTTAATGCTTAATTAAGATTTTATTTTATTTGATTTATTTTAATATTTATTTAACAAAAGATCTCTTCTAAATACTACAAAAATGGTCTTTATGGGTTATAAAATTACAAATAAAATCCTTATTAATAAAAAAAATATTTAAGGTAAAGTTGTGATTCACAAAGGATTACAGATGAAACAAGTTTCAAGATAAAGAAACATATGTATATCTTTTAATCTTAAAGGTCCAAACATAAAATTTCAAGTTTACCTTAATCCAAAAGTGAAATTTCAAGTTTACCATAAGTAACGGCGTAAGATACTAATTTTTTATTTTTTTTTATCTCTTCTCTCTATCTCTCTATATATAACTAAGAGAAGATAATTTTTTTTCTAGGTGACACTCCTCTTTTCGTGCCAACTAAGCTTTTTGCTTATGTGGCATTTTCTGGTAATTTTAATGTTTTTTAGATATATTGTGTGACACTTCATTTGCCACGTCATCATTTGTCTACGTGGACATTTGGTTTTTTTTTCAATTTTAAATAGCAAATAAAAAAGCGAAATACAAGATTAGAACTCATGACCTCTAACTTTTAATATTATGCACAAACCACTTGATCTAACTTAATATTTGTTTATTTTTTGCAAACTACGATAGATATTTAGTGAATATTAAAAGTAATTAAAAGACATTGATAATATAATTATCAATCTTTGTAACTTATCACTTTCTATTTTCCTTTTGTATTTAATTATCTTTGTACATGGAATATAATTTACTTTAATATAATATAAAACTAGATTATATTGATAATTTTATCTAATATTTTACTATCCGGTTATATTATCAATGTTAAATTAGATATTTACTTTATCAATTTCACACATATATTTTTGATATTTGTTTTGATATTTGATTTAATTTCCTATCTTCACCTTTATATCTTCTTTTTCCTCCTTTTTTTCTTTCTTTATTCTACTTTATATATGTTCCTTTCAGATTTTACATGCATAATAAAAGTATAATATCATTAAAAATTCTTTTAGTTATTATTATTATATAACATTTATTAATACTTTTGACGTATATATGTCAATCATTGTTTGTAACATCCGTGAATTTTGACCCATTGACTTTATGTGTAATTTGACTAACAATCTTGTTTAATGAAGTAAGTGAGTCGTTTGGTGAATTAAATGTTAATGTGTGTTAGTCGAGTCGTTATTTAGTGTGTTGGCATTTAGTTGTGCAACCGATTGTTTTATGGCTTGTGGGAGAAACGGGTCGGCCCGTGGGTAGTCCAAGACCCACCAGCCACCCATGACCCATTTCCCCCCCTTATCCTTTTCCCCCTCTCTCATTTTCTTATCTATCTATCTATCTCTTTCTCTCTTTCTCTCAAGAACAAGCAAGACCATTTCCTCCCTCCTCTCTACCATCTACTTAGTGTTTAGAAAGGTTATAACACTAGATTCATCGCCATCTATACCACATTATCGTCATATCGAAGAATCAAAAGGTGGAAGTCTTGCATTTTTATCCATTTGACCTAATTTCGGGTTCTAGCTCAAGGAGAAGTTTTGGTAAGTCAAATTCATCCCATTTGCACCTACTTATGTTTGTTATTGCATTTTTAGTCACCTTGAACAATTGCAAGTCTTGAATCGAGTCAAAAGACGATTTAGGTCAAACTAGGGTTTCGATTAGGGTTGGAACGATTTGTTATGATTTTGATGTTTTTGGTCGAATTTGTGGATTGGGTTATGTTTATTTATGGTTAATGGTATTTATTTATGCTTCAAATCAAGTTAAAAGGCTTTACAAATCGTTTTGGATGTCTTATGGTTGTTTTTGGGGGTTTTTGGTTCGGGCTGCAGCTGCTGCTGCTTCTGGCCAGAACTGGGCCACTGCGGCGCAGTGGCTTAGGCCTAGCCCACTGCGGCGCAGTGGCTAGGGCCTGGTCATGCCTTGGTTAGTCCACTGCGGCGCAGTGAGCCCTACCCTTGCTCACTGCGGCGCAGTGCCATATTTCTGGTCCTGGTCTGACTTAGCCACTGCGGCGCAGTGAGCTTGGTTTTGGCTCACTGCGACGCAGTGGATAGTTACTGGGAAAGTACGCACGTCGATTTTCAAACGTTAATAACTTTTGATCCGTAAGTCCAAATAAGTCGTATGACCTGTCGTTGGAATCGTAAGAGAGTCTAGTTTCTTGTAGTAACACTCTTTTTGTATGAATCTTTTGTCATTTCTAAAAAGGTCGAGTCGAATGCGTTTTGTTCCTACTCGTTTAAGTTGTAAAGGCATCTAGGGTTTGTGACTCGACCTAATTATGATAAACCAACTTGTTTATGATTGTAGAGTTGACATTATGGTATTATGATGTATAATTATAGGTCGTGGACGTGTGGACCCTATTACTCGTTTGTAATCTTATTCTAGCTTCTTTGCCGGGCAAGGTGAGTTTCGTATCTCCCTACTCGCTTGAGATTCGGGCTGAAAAGTGTAAACCTGGCGTGCTTACTTGCTTTTATTGATTTATTGATTGGTTGACTTTGTAACAACCGTCTTAGAAATGTTCTAAATAAGTTCTCTGAAACGTACTTTCGCCACCGGAACGGCCAGACAGTTCAATTTATATAAGTTCTTGACGTACTTTAGACTGAAATTATGTGCTTATATGAAGGTCAACTTGATCTTAATTCTTGACTTATATGACGAATTTATGACTAAATTCGACGAATTAATAAAGTTCTAGACTAAAAATAATTGCAAATGAGTCCTTGCATTTATGATGTTCATTTAATATGAGAAGACTATAAATAGAAGGTTTAGTGAGAGAAAACCCTATTCATTATCACTCTCAATCTCACTTCTCTCACTAAAAACCTCTCCAGGCAGCCATAACCAACCACAAATTCACATTTTGATTTTTGATTGTTAAATCGAAATCGTGTGTACTTTTAGCATCCTTGTGATAATCAAAACGTGTTTC
>CM067170.1:86057836-86130214 GCA_034093135.1 Erigeron breviscapus | reverse complement strand
CGTACTGACGCATATTCTTCATCTACCAATAGGAGTATGGACACGCATATGTAAAACAACCACCAACCTGGATCCTAGGAATCTTCCTAGTCACGTCATTTGTCCTTATCTTCAATCCAGTTTGTTATCTTCACTTGATTGTCAGACACAGATTGGGCCGTTTGTCAAGGCACCAATCTGCCTAAGTGTTTCCAAGCTGACTGCTAATCCCAAGCTGTCTTCCACTAACATTTTGGTCTTCTATCTTCAATCCTCCTCTTCGACTTGGACTGAATGCTAATACATTGTTGATGCAGCTTGAATAACACTTGTTTCCATAAGATATTACAATTACAAGTATGAAGCATGATCTGGGTCAGAGCAGATCGTAAGCTGTGTCAGCTTAGTCTGACCCAGATCAGATTACAAGAACCAAAGATTACTAAGTGTTTATAGGTCAGATTTGTCATCATTAAATTTACATTAAAGAAATACCCTTCATCAGCTTTGGCATCAAATTTGCCTAACTGACTGGAGTCGTTCAGGATGTAAATTGGACATCCAAAAACGTGAAAATAACCAATATTTGGTTTTCTATTTCTTAAGACTTCATAGGCTGTCTTCTTGTGTCTTTTGATGTAAACAGACTGTTCTGGGTGTGGCAAGCAGTAGCAATTGCTTCAGCCCAGAAACTGGTAGGAAGACCAGATTCAGCAAGCATACTCCTGGCAGCTTCTATCAGCGTTCAATTTTTCCTTTCTACAACTCCATTTTGCTCTGGAGTTCGTGCTGAAGAGAAATTCTGGGAGATGCCAGTATCAGTACAGAATGACTCCAGTGTAGCATTCTGGAATTCCGTTCCATTGTCACTTCTTAACTGACACACTTTTCGCTTATGTTTGAGCTCAATTTGCTTAATAGAGCGATGATTTCAGCAGCGGCTTCATTTTTAGACCTAAGAAAGATAACCCAACAATATCTGGAGAATTCATCTACGATCACCAGGGTGTATCTTTTACCAGCACGAGTCTGAACGTTCACTGGACCAAAAAGATCCATATGAAGCATATGAAGTGGTTCAGATATGCTAAAATTCTGCTTGGTCTTGAAACTGGCACGTTTCTGCTTCCCCATCTCACATCCTGGACATGGCCTTTCCTTTTTGAAGAAACTGAAGGTATCCCATCTGCCAGTTGTTTTCTAGACAACTTATTAATATTTTTGAAATTTAAATGGGATAACCTTTTATGCCATAACCAGTTTGTGTCTTCATCAGCTTGAGTATAGAAACACTGCTCTGAAGGAGAGCTTTCCATATCCATTACATACACATTCCCTCTTCTGGGAGCAATCAATACTACCTTCCAGTCCTTGTTGAATACAATGCCTGAGCAATATTGAACAATACTTGGTAGCCATCATCACACAGTTGACTTACACTGATCAGGTTATATTTCAAACCATTCACATAAGCAACTTGTCTGAATTTGACTTGTCCATTGTTCAGAACACCATACCCCTCAGTCTTTCCACAACCATCATTTCCAAAAGTAATTGAGGGTCCATCAGAAATTATGAACTCCTCCAGCAGGGTCTTACATCCGGTCATTGTCCTGCCAGCAGCACTGTCAAGATACCAAATATATTTCTTTCGATCGCCCTGCACATCCACCAGATTAATTAGTTAGTTTTGGGAACCCATCGACTGATGGGTTCACTGGACCCTCCCTTATAGGTCCCTGGAGGTATCTGGTTGAGTTCACTTTCTTGTATAGTAGATTTCTCTGAAAATACAATTGGAGTAGATAGTTTTGAAACCTTTTTCTTTTTCTTCTCGACTGGAGAAACATTTTTATCTTTCTTTGAAAAAGGTTTTGAATTTTGTTTAGGGCCAGATGAAGTACCCTCAAATTGTTCAGTCTTGCATTACAACTTTGAACTTGACGAGCAGTAGTTGAAACTGGCTCTCCAGCCTTAACAAAATGGTTTCTTCAGATGACACCTTAGCCTTTCCAGATGACTGGACTTTAGGCTTAGGAGGAGAGACATTCTTTTTCTTAGGAACTGAAGGTTCCTTTGAAGCAGACTGAGGCAAAGGTTTCCTTTGATTGACCTTTTTAACTGGAGCAGTCATCTGTGATGCTCTAGTCTTAACCTCTGGGAGTTGAGCTGGGATAATACAAGTTTTTGGGGTAGAGGGTTCATCATAAATGGTGCTTGGTTTGACCTCTTCTGGTAACCAGTCAATAACTGGTATTAATGCTGCAACATGAGTATTTCCATCCAGATATGCACGTTTTTGGGATGGAAATTGGTTTATTCCAGCATCATATGGCTTTCTTGTTTCTAGCCATGATTTAATGACCTGTTTTTCTTTTTGCAAAATTATTTCCAGGTCATGTTTTTCCTGGACCAGTTGTTCAGTTACCAAAACTTGTGCTTGAAAAGCTAGCTCAATATCCTGGAGCTCTTTTAATTTTGATTGTAAAATTGAAAGTTCAGTGAAATCTATTTCAAAACCTTTTGACATGTCAGATCTAACAGTTTCAACAAAAATCAAATCAGCATTAAGAGCTTCAACAATGTCCAATTTTAATTCTTGGTCAGTCTCAAGATCATATTCACTAACCTTTTTGATCACTATGTCCACCCATCTTCCAGATGTGACATCTTCCTTCACCAGATGCTCTTGGTCTGCCAGAGCCATGTAACAACAATCTCTTTACTCTTCTTCATCAACTGATGAATCATCAAAGGGAACCCATTTTTCTTCAGTGGTTGCAATCATGCATTTATTATTATCTTGTGACATGAGTGCAATTTGTGCCTTAAGCTTTTTGTACTTGGACTTGTAGCTATCATCAGGCTTTTGATAAGAAACAGATGGACCAGACTGAGAAATGAACTGACTGGACTTGCACTCCTTCATGAAATGACCTTTTCTGCCATACTTAAAGCATGTCAGATTGGTCTTGTCAGTAGAGGAACTGGGTGCATGTTGTCCAGTGGGCCTATTTGCTCTTGCTTTAAAACGGTTAAACGTTTTAGCAATCATTGCAACCAGGTCATCACTGTCAGCTTCATCACAGTCTGGTGAGATATTATTTGTGACTCCAGATTCCATTAGTTCAGACATCATCTTCTTCATAGAAAATACATTCTCGGAAGACATTAATGCCGCACATGGTGGTTCAGTATGACTGACCACAGTGGAACTACTGGAAGCATGATTTAAAGCATCTTTTTCAGCCTCAATTCTTTGGGCTTGGTTTTCCTCAGTAAATCTAAAAGCTCCATACAAGGTTGATAAAGTATGCGTATGCAAAGTTTTTCCTTGTCTTAGAACCAAAATCATGTGAGACCATTTGGTGGGCAAAATATCACAAAATTTCTCCAAAAGTATATCCTTGTCCTTCTCAACCCCCAGTCCTCTCAACTGGTTTATAATGCTCATAAATCTGGTGTAAGTACCAGTAAGAGACTCATTGGGAAGAGCAAAAAATGACTCATACTTTTTGTTTAGGGAGACCTTTCTGGTAACAACAGTGTCATCACCTCCTTCATACTGGTTCACCAGTTCATCCCACATGGTTTTAGCACTGGGATAGAGAACTAGTGTGGGAATTAGGGTTTCTGGAACAGCCCCGAGGATCATGTTTTTAAGGATGGTATCAAGATTTACCAGTCTCCTCTCCTCTTCAGACCAGTGTTCCTCCCTCTTTTCCCTTCCAGATCTAGATCCAGTTGGATCAAGAAGTGGGTTGAGAGGAGATTTAGGAATATAAGGACCTTCATTTAAAATTTTAATCATATTCCTCTCAATGCCAGTAACATGTAAAATCATCCTAGCTTTCCACGTCCCAAATTCATCACTGTTCCACTAAATTTAGGAACAAGATTGTTTGAGTAGTGCACATGCACATGTGGAGAAGCAGGAGTAGGAGGAGGTGGGGGATTATTGTTAATAACATGTGTTTCATTTTGATCATTTTGAATAGGATCAGGACCAAGACTGAAACCTCCTTGTGTATTTTCTGGGTTGGCCATCAAGAAGCAGATCTAGGCAAATATGTTAGCCTTCTACTCTGATACCACTTGTAAGTCCCTCACTTGATGGTTTAACCCACTAGTGTAAAATACAACAAGTCAAGTATGCACTAGATTGGACTAATATTACTTAAATATAAATGCAAGTATATAAATAAAGTAATACAAGACTTAAAGCAATGAATAATGTAAAGGTGGAACACAATGTAATTTTCAAGTGTATTTTATTTATGATGTTAAATAAAATACAAGGTTGTTGCGGAACCAAGATATTACAAGTATGTAAATATCCTAACAACCTATGAATTACAAATGATCTATATTTGCTAAATATTCTCTTTTGATCGAAACACTTAAAGTTGTGAAGTATTCCTTGTTGCGATCGAGAGTATTTAGACAAATTCACCAATTATGCAAAAAGTAAATTGGACGAGGTATGTGACTTGGTATTTATAGGCAAATAAATTCAACAGTGAATTTATTATGCCGTACAAATATGGTTGCATGCATTTAAGAAAACAACTTTAATTCCTTAAATGCATTGGTTAAAGTACAAGGATAAAGTCATGTTGATGTGACTTGTCATCCTTTTAACCAACCACCTTTACACACGTATTGTACTTTTATCAATAGACAAATGGATTGTCCGTGTAAAAGTGTGTAAAGGCAAAAGTCAATTCCTCGTAATCAGTTTTCAGACTTATAAGGTCTAGAACACTGATAAAGCTCCAGTCATGAGATCTGGTAAGACTGTCAGTGGACACCACTGCTTGTCAGTCTTCTTTCTTCTAACTTCAGTCTTTGAATTCAGTAAGAATGTCTTCAGTAGGATCGATCTGGACTGGAGTGAAGTCCAGTAAGCTGAAATCTGGTGAACTCCAGATTTCCTATACAAGTGAGATGCTTACTGGTCTTCCATTATTTCTGGACAAATTCAGTGACGCTCCAGTCTTCAAGTCTGGAGTGGGTCCAGTCAAACTGGACCTAACAAAAACCGGCACCACCAACGTTTAATATAATTTACCCTAATCAATTAATTTGTTTTGGTTAAGAATTAACAATCATGTCTACTTGAAATTAACGTGACACCATCAACTATTAACCCCAATTAACAAATCGTTTCCTATGATTACTATGCCGTTTACTATCACTCCATGACCTAGCACCAATTACTCATAGACAAATAATTGAAATCATACTTATGTACTTCCGACACAATCGACAAAGCATATAAATATCACCAACAAGCATAATAATATTGAACAAGAAAACAATTCATTAAGATCACGACACAACGTTAATGAAAATCAACTTGGATTAAAAAACTATGCAACCATTGTCTTTGTATCACTTCATCTCAGTAGATGATGAAGTATTTAGCTACTCATAATCATAAACATAACACAAAGAGTAAAAGTATGTGAAAACATATTGTACCAATGTGTAGAAAACAATTGAAAGCTAAGAAAATCGATATCCGAATGCCTTGAAACTCACGAGCAACCCTAAGATCTTGGAAGATGTAAAAGCTGCTTGAAAAGCCTCCAAAGAACCCTAAATTCGACTGGTATTGAAAATATCTCCAATGGGAGGGTTTTGGTCTTGTATTTATAGTGCAAACACAAAGGGTTTTCTGCCGACTCAATTTATGCGCCGCATGTGGATTCCATGCGCCGCATATTTCCATGTTTCCAAAAATAAAACCCCCGTTATGCGCCGCATAAACTCCTCATGCGCCGCATATTTTATGCCCAATAGAACTTTCTTCCCGTTATGCGCCGCATCACCATTCCATGCGCCGCATATGCTCTTTTCCTCGAATTTGCCCAACTCTCTGATCAAAATTTACTCATTCCATGCGCCGCACACAGAAGCCATGCGCCGCATAGACCATCAGATTTCACAAAACTTGTATTTTTCATTCGGTCTTCACACGAACTCGTCCACGAACCATCCTAACGCACCTTTTAGCCATCCAAAAGCCATTTCTAACCTTAATACCTGTTCTAAGCCTGAAATCACTAACAATACCATCAAAGCATTGAATATATATGCAAATTACACATAATTAAGCTTAAAACGACTTAGAAACGATATGGGAATGTATATATAAATGGACATATCAAATTCCCCCATACTTAAGCTTTGCTTGTCCTCAAGCAAATTCAGAACTCAAAACAATCTTTCCTTTGGTTCAAGATCGCAAAAACATGACAATAATCAAAAAGAAGCTAAACCATGAAAGTTAGAAAACAAATGAGAATGGTTAAGCAGTTTTAATCTTAAATGAAAATTGAAATGTTTGACAATATTTGAATGATCCACAAGCCTCGAAAAACACGACTAAGCACTTTAATCAAATGAAAGAAGAACATCTCAACTAACTTACTCCAACTAACAAACTATTGGGGTTGAAATATTGTATCAATCACTCAAAGCCTAGTCGTGATGCATACTATTTTACCATAGGCTTGTTTTAGAATCAAATCTCCACCGTCATGGCGTAAGCACCAAGCATAACTATCAAAAGAGGTCTTATACGGCTGTAATGTACAATTCTGAAGGCTTACAAGGGCCATTAACATTTGTGTATGGAAATTTGGGATATAATTGGTGTTAAAAAGAAATAACACAACAATTAACAAAGTTTTTACATATAGTCTAGTCCAACACAACCCATATCACTAGTTTCCATCTATCCAAAGCCCAAAAGACGTTATCCCGACACTAATAAACAAACCCAAACCATCCCACTAGCATAGGCAACTAATGACCAACCATGGATTTTGACTATCGGTATGGCGAGGAAAGGTTATATATTTGGGGTGGATTTAACACAAACGAAAAAGACGAGGCGCAACAAGTTGTCTAAAAGTTTGTTGCACTAAAAATGAGTGCAACAAGGGTTAAACAAGGGAATTCACAAACCAATGTGGTTAGCTACTAAAACACATGCACAAAAACATGGTTAACAATAATGAACATAACAAAGGGTGAATAAACAAAGAAAACACGGTTAAATCCTATGTTTGTTTCTTTATCATCTAGTTACACCTATATCACCGAAGTGATCTCACTGCGATCTCGAAATGATCAACTAGGACAAGTTTTAGAATCAATGCTATCACCGACACACTCATAGCAAATGAAAGTAACCCGGAAATGGAAAAACTAACCTCAAACTTGCACATCATAGTTCAAAGTTCTAAGTCGAACCCTTACTCTTGAATAAATTCAAAAGCCTATGAGAGGGACAAATTTACAAGGCCAATCAAACCAAACCGTAAACACCTAGCATATCTATAAATGATCAAGAATCTCACATATTTGGTGTTTTGGGATATAAGTGTGCTAGTCATGTTATCAATCCAGAAGGGATTTGCCTAATTGATCAATCAAAACACATTTCACAATTTAAAATTTTAACCAAAGGATTTATAGTTCAATTACTTACTAAATATGATTAAATCTAGGTGACAAAGTAATTAAACTATAAGGACAAACAATCAAAAGTTTCAAATTTACCCAAAATAACCTGGCTTTTTCCTATTGACCTCTCCCCCACACTTTAGTTGTACAATGTCCCCATTGTACAATGAACTAAGACAAAACTATGGGAAATAGGAAAAAGAAAATAAAAAGATAAAGAACTTAGAAACTTCCCGGGTTTAATGCGCCTGCTCCAAATGCTCGGTTGATCGAAAAATAGTATAAACTAGTTGTATCTCAACCGCATTTAACACTTTTCTTTCTAACACAAACTCAACAAACACATCAAACATACCAAAATAAAAAGAAAAGATAAAAAAACTAAAAATAAAACAAAATAAAATAAAGACTAAAATCCTAAATACGAAAAACAAATAAACTAAAAATCAAAATCTTTTTGTATTTTCTTTGTTTTTCAAAATTTTTGGATTTTTTTAACTTTTTCAATTTATTTTTTTTTTTTTTGATTTTTCGGTTTTAAAAGCTAAGAAAATAAAATGACAATTATACTATACAAAATGAAAAATAAAAACCTCGGGTTGCCTCCCGGAAGCGCTAATTTTTGTTCGAGTCTTTAGCTTGACTCCAACGTCATTTACAAAAAATTCCGATGTTTTCCCCCACATTTAAGTTTAAGTGAGGGTAAAAGTAATGATACGTACCTTCCAACAATAAGTTACCTAACCAAAGATGGAAAGGAGCATAGGTATGATCAGTTGAAGGCACATGATGAGTTTGATGTACATCTTGTAGGACCACACTTGCGGGTTTCATCATATAAGCATGAACGTCTAAAGGATCATCAAATATTGAATCAACTTTCATCATAGACAATGAAAGTAATACAGCATCTTGAGCCTCTTGCGCTATTATCTTACTCAAAATATCACCCGGCTCCATAAATTCCTTTAAAAGTTCTTCTATGGTCATGTCACAAAGATCTGAATGTGAATGAGATAATTGCGGTACCTCTATCTTTCTCTTCTTGCTCAATAAACCATCTTGTACTTGAATGTCGGGTGATACTTTCTTTATAGTCGACACAAGCTTGGTTCCCATGGTCGGAGTGGTTACTACCTCTTCATCCCAAACGATTTCAAGCGTGTCCTCCAATCCATCTTCATCCCATATGGTTTCCATAGGTAGTACTAAGCCTGTAAAACAAACACTAGCTATACCCGTGAAAAGCACAACTTATTGATAATAAAAAGAAAAGACAAAAACTAAAATTAATCTAGACAAATAAAAGAAAATATTTTTTGTATTTTTAAGATTTTTCAATTTTTTTGGTTTTTTATGATTTAAGAAAACAAAGTCTAAACTAAATTAAACTAGACAGAAAATAAAAGACAGAAAAGTAACTTTCTCGTGAGTAAACACGAAAAAGGATCGAACTACAAAATCTCAACTAAATTCCTAACAAAAATAGTCCCCGGCAGCGGCGCCAAAAACTTGATGTGTAAAAATCTAGTTAAAATTAAAACAAGAAATACTTCAAAACCGACTACTACACACAATCGGGCAGTGGACCCGTTCGTATATAGTATAGCTTTAAAGTAAGTCCAGGTCGAACCACAGAGACTAGTTAAGAGTAAGCGAGTTTTAAGTAGTTTTAGAAAGAGTTTTGGATTTTAAAGACTCCCGTCATATTGGATTTTTAAGAAGTTAGTTAATTAATGAAAATTAGTAATTCCGGAGAATTAAACGAAAAGAGAGTTTGATTTAATATCAAGATTTGTTAAGACCCAATCCAAATGTGTTGATAACTAACCTAGACTCGAACAAAGAAACTCACTTGGTGGCCAACAAGCTTATAACTCTATTCAATTCTATTAACTAACTAGATCAATTATAGAAAACCGGCACCACCAACGTTTAATATAATTTACCCTAATCAATTAATTTGTTTTGGTTAAGAATTAACAATCATGTCTACTTGAAATTAACGTGACACCATCAACTATTAACCCCAATTAACAAATCGTTTCCTATGATTACTATGCCGTTTACTATCACTCCATGACCTAGCACCAATTACTCATAGACAAATAATTGAAATCATACTTATGTACTTCCGACACAATCGACAAAGCATATAAATATCACCAACAAGCATAATAATATTGAACAAGAAAACAATTCATTAAGATCACGACACAACGTTAATGAAAATCAACTTGGATTAAAAAACTATGCAACCATTGTCTTTGTATCACTTCATCTCAGTAGATGATGAAGTATTTAGCTACTCATAATCATAAACATAACACAAAGAGTAAAAGTATGTGAAAACATATTGTACCAATGTGTAGAAAACAATTGAAAGCTAAGAAAATCGATATCCGAATGCCTTGAAACTCACGAGCAACCCTAAGATCTTGGAAGATGTAAAAGCTGCTTGAAAAGCCTCCAAAGATTTTTGAAAAATCTTTTTACTTTCATTTATAAAAAATGGTTGCATAGTGTGTTTTTATTTTTACTTTCATTTATTTCATATAAAAAATCCAAAAACATTTGAAAAATCAAAAAAACCAAAAAGATTTTTGTTTTCTTAGTTTTGTTATGTTTATTTTTCGTTTTTATAGCTTTTTGTTGAGATATGCAGGTCCCGAAGTGTCCAGAAGTGTTCCGGTAAGTCAAAACGAGCCAAGGTAAGTTTCAAGTGTAGGGGAGGTCATCTATGCACCGCATGGAGTTTTGGTGCGGGGCATATGCAAATCTGGGTAAACTTTCTGTGAAAAATTTTGTGGGTCTATGCGCCGCATAATACATGCATGCGCCGCATATCGGGCCTTTTAAAAAGGTTTTGATTTCTGAAAACCCAGTTTGTGCGCCGCATGAATCTAGAGTGCGCCGCATATGTGGTGTTTGACCTAGTTGACCCGTTTTTGACTTAATTTAAAAATTGGATGTAGATTGTGATAGGATAAAATGGGCCCATGAAAATCTTGGTTATTCTTATTTTGATTCCTGGGTGTCGACATTACACACACACATTCAAACATACCTACATTATTAGTTTTCTTGTTTTCTCTCAAAACAAACCGATCCTACCTCTTCCAATTCGAATTTTCTTCCTATTTTTCTTGTTTTCTCATCATGGTTCGTACATCAAGGATATGTTTCTCTTCTATCTTCTATTTCCATTGGTTTCTTGCATTGGTGGATGGATTTGATCCGAAATTTTTCAAAGTTTTTCAAATTAATTTCAATTAAAACAAAATTACTTGATTCAAAAACTTGATGTGTAAAAATCTAGTTAAAATTTAAAACAAGAAATACTTTAGAACCGACTACTACACACAATCGGGCAGTGGACCCGTTCGTATATAGTATAGCTTTAAAGTAAGTCCAGGTCGAACCACAGAGACTAGTTAAGAGTAAGCGAGTTTTAAGTAGTTTTAGAAAGAGTTTTGGATTTTAAAGACTCCCGTCATATTGGATTTTTAAGAAGTTAGTTAATTAATGAAAATTAGTAATTCCGGAGAATTAAACGAAAAGAGAGTTTGATTTAATATCAAGATTTGTTAAGACCCAATCCAAATGTGTTGATAACTAACCTAGACTCGAACAAAGAAACTCACTTGGTGGCCAACAAGCTTATAACTCTATTCAATTCTATTAACTAACTAGATCAATTATAGAAAACCGGCACCACCAACGTTTAATATAATTTACCCTAATCAATTAATTTGTTTTGGTTAAGAATTAACAATCATGTCTACTTGAAATTAACGTGACACCATCAACTATTAACCCCAATTAACAAATCGTTTCCTATGATTACTATGCCGTTTACTATCACTCCATGACCTAGCACCAATTACTCATAGACAAATAATTGAAATCATACTTATGTACTTCCGTCACAATCGACAAAGCATATAAATATCACCAACAAGCATAATAATATTGAACAAGAAAACAATTCATTAAGATCACGACACAACGTTAATGAAAATCAACTTGGATTAAAAAACTATGCAACCATTGTCTTTGTATCACTTCATCTCAGTAGATGATGAAGTATTTAGCTACTCATAATCATAAACATAACACAAAGAGTAAAAGTATGTGAAAACATATTGTACCAATGTGTAGAAAACAATTGAAAGCTAAGAAAATCGATATCCGAATGCCTTGAAACTCACGAGCAACCCTAAGATCTTGGAAGATGTAAAAGCTGCTTGAAAAGCCTCCAAAGATTTTTGAAAAATCTTTTTACTTTCATTTATAAAAAATGGTTGCATAGTGTGTTTTTATTTTTACTTTCATTTATTTCATATAAAAAATCCAAAAACATTTGAAAAATCAAAAAAACCAAAAAGATTTTTGTTTTCTTAGTTTTGTTATGTTTATTTTTCGTTTTTATAGCTTTTTGTTGAGATATGCAGGTCCCGAAGTGTCCAGAAGTGTTCCGGTAAGTCAAAACGAGCCAAGGTAAGTTTCAAGTGTAGGGGAGGTCATCTATGCACCGCATGGAGTTTTGGTGCGGGGCATATGCAAATCTGGGTAAACTTTCTGTGAAAAATTTTGTGGGTCTATGCGCCGCATAATACATGCATGCGCCGCATATCGGGCCTTTTAAAAAGGTTTTGATTTCTGAAAACCCAGTTTGTGCGCCGCATGAATCTAGAGTGCGCCGCATATGTGGTGTTTGACCTAGTTGACCCGTTTTTGACTTAATTTAAAAATTGGATGTAGATTGTGATAGGATAAAATGGGCCCATGAAAATCTTGGTTATTCTTATTTTGATTCCTGGGTGTCGACATTACACACACACATTCAAACATACCTACATTATTAGTTTTCTTGTTTTCTCTCAAAACAAACCGATCCTACCTCTTCCAATTTGAATTTTCTTCCTATTTTTCTTGTTTTCTCATCATGGTTCGTACATCAAGGATATGTTTCTCTTCTATCTTCTATTTCCATTGGTTTCTTGCATTGGTGGATGGATTTGATCCGAAATTTTTCAAAGTTTTTCAAATTAATTTCAATTAAAACAAAATTACTTGATTCAAAAACTTGATGTGTAAAAATCTAGTTAAAATTTAAAACAAGAAATACTTTAGAACCGACTACTACACACAATCGGGCAGTGGACCCGTTCGTATATAGTATAGCTTTAAAGTAAGTCCAGGTCGAACCACAGAGACTAGTTAAGAGTAAGCGAGTTTTAAGTAGTTTTAGAAAGAGTTTTGGATTTTAAAGACTCCCGTCATATTGGATTTTTAAGAAGTTAGTTAATTAATGAAAATTAGTAATTCCGGAGAATTAAACGAAAAGAGAGTTTGATTTAATATCAAGATTTGTTAAGACCCAATCCAAATGTGTTGATAACTAACCTAGACTCGAACAAAGAAACTCACTTGGTGGCCAACAAGCTTATAACTCTATTCAATTCTATTAACTAACTAGATCAATTATAGAAAACCGGCACCACCAACGTTTAATATAATTTACCCTAATCAATTAATTTGTTTTGGTTAAGAATTAACAATCATGTCTACTTGAAATTAACGTGACACCATCAACTATTAACCCCAATTAACAAATCGTTTCCTATGATTACTATGCCGTTTACTATCACTCCATGACCTAGCACCAATTACTCATAGACAAATAATTGAAATCATACTTATGTACTTCCGTCACAATCGACAAAGCATATAAATATCACCAACAAGCATAATAATATTGAACAAGAAAACAATTCATTAAGATCACGACACAACGTTAATGAAAATCAACTTGGATTAAAAAACTATGCAACCATTGTCTTTGTATCACTTCATCTCAGTAGATGATGAAGTATTTAGCTACTCATAATCATAAACATAACACAAAGAGTAAAAGTATGTGAAAACATATTGTACCAATGTGTAGAAAACAATTGAAAGCTAAGAAAATCGATATCCGAATGCCTTGAAACTCACGAGCAACCCTAAGATCTTGGAAGATGTAAAAGCTGCTTGAAAAGCCTCCAAAGATTTTTGAAAAATCTTTTTACTTTCATTTATAAAAAATGGTTGCATAGTGTGTTTTTATTTTTACTTTCATTTATTTCATATAAAAAATCCAAAAACATTTGAAAAATCAAAAAAACCAAAAAGATTTTTGTTTTCTTAGTTTTGTTATGTTTATTTTTCGTTTTTATAGCTTTTTGTTGAGATATGCAGGTCCCGAAGTGTCCAGAAGTGTTCCGGTAAGTCAAAACGAGCCAAGGTAAGTTTCAAGTGTAGGGGAGGTCATCTATGCACCGCATGGAGTTTTGGTGCGGGGCATATGCAAATCTGGGTAAACTTTCTGTGAAAAATTTTGTGGGTCTATGCGCCGCATAATACATGCATGCGCCGCATATCGGGCCTTTTAAAAAGGTTTTGATTTCTGAAAACCCAGTTTGTGCGCCGCATGAATCTAGAGTGCGCCGCATATGTGGTGTTTGACCTAGTTGACCCGTTTTTGACTTAATTTAAAAATTGGATGTAGATTGTGATAGGATAAAATGGGCCCATGAAAATCTTGGTTATTCTTATTTTGATTCCTGGGTGTCGACATTACACACACACATTCAAACATACCTACATTATTAGTTTTCTTGTTTTCTCTCAAAACAAACCGATCCTACCTCTTCCAATTCGAATTTTCTTCCTATTTTTCTTGTTTTCTCATCATGGTTCGTACATCAAGGATATGTTTCTCTTCTATCTTCTATTTCCATTGGTTTCTTGCATTGGTGGATGGATTTGATCCGAAATTTTTCAAAGTTTTTCAAATTAATTTCAATTAAAACAAAATTACTTGATTCAAAAACTTGATGTGTAAAAATCTAGTTAAAATTTAAAACAAGAAATACTTTAGAACCGACTACTACACACAATCGGGCAGTGGACCCGTTCGTATATAGTATAGCTTTAAAGTAAGTCCAGGTCGAACCACAGAGACTAGTTAAGAGTAAGCGAGTTTTAAGTAGTTTTAGAAAGAGTTTTGGATTTTAAAGACTCCCGTTGTAACTTCCCAAAACTTAAACGTATATGTTGACTAACGTCGTTAGGTCAAATTCTAAGTCCGTGATATGTTTATGTGGAAAATATGTGTTTATGTGCCCTATATGTGAGATTTAATTATCTTTAATGAGTGACAATAAAGTAGACTTAATGATGTGTAAAAAGGTCTATGTAGTGTGCGAAAGTGCTTCCATGTGTTATGTATATCCCCATTAGGTGTTTAAAGGTGTAATAAAGCTAATATGAAGTCCAGGGACTAAATTTGACAAAAGTGAAAGTTGAAAAACGGGATTAGGGCTAGGATTAGCCTAATCTCCTTACTTTAGCAGCCATAATCACTTCAAAGAACAAACCTAAACAACCTTTCAATCCTTCTTGAAATTCTAAAGCATCTCTTCAAGTTTTACGTAGATTGTTGGTGTCTTTTGGGCTTGATTTCGATCGGCCATTGTTAATTACAGGTAATGATCGGTTGTTGATCATATTTTCAGATTTAGGGTTGTTTTATTGTGAGTCAAAAACTGATTTCAAAAGGTTTTGTCAAAGGATTAAGGCTAAAGAAGCGTTTTGGTGAGTTAACGTACAAAATGGTGTCAAACGAGTTTGTAATCGATCCGGATGATCAAAATGTGTTTAATTGTGTCAAAATCATGTTTTGGGAAAAGCCTAGATGAATCCAAGGTTGAAAAATCGAAGAACTTAGTCGTTTTTGAAAAACAGTCGAACCAGTGTTCGAACGAAGTTAATCTTCGTTTTATGACTATCTTCGTAAGTTATGTTAAGTTCGTTCTAATGCTATTTTCGTTGGCCAAGTTCGTAAGAAGGAGTTTTGTTAAATTCGTGAGTTAAAAACTATCTTCGTTTAAGCCATTTTTCGTGAAGTAAACCCAACGAATATTAAGTTCGTAATCTATTTTCGTAAAATGAAGCCAAACGAAGTTATGGTCTAAATTCGTAAGTTGTAAAGTAACGAAGTTAATACTCAAGTTCGTAAGAACAGAGTAAACGAAGTTAAGGCCTAACTTCGTAAGGTGTAATCTGGACTTTTACGTAGTCAGTCCTAAGGTCATACGAGAGTCGTTTTAAGGTCCCAAATGACTTATATTTCATATGTTAATGTACGATAGGTGTCGGGGATTACTATTAAGCACTATTAGCTCTCTGTTTGCTCGCGTACACTACTACGAGGTAAGATACACTACTTTTGTCACGCTGAGGGTGCAACGAAAATGGTTTGTAAACTATAACCTCCAAAACGGTAATGTATAACTCATATGTGGTTGGGTTGATATGGGAGGTACTCGGGGATTAATGATGACGATGTTTATGCCTAAAATGCTTCCCCGTACACATGGTTATGATATGATATGCAATGATGATGATATGCTTAACGATATGATATGATGTGATATGATATAATGAACGGTGGTTAATGACGTGTTGTAATGTTGATATGTGCATGTATATGTGGCTTGTTCATCTAGAACACTAGACCTTTTTAGGTTGCCATGACACGTGCACGTTTTAAGGGCCCTAACGTGAAAAGATGATAGATGTGGATTAGTTTAGGATTAATGTGGAAACCTAAACTAAATGTGGTAAATGCTCGAGCTAATTAGATGATGAGTGTTATGCATAACCCGTGCCTGGCTGTGGTAATAGGTACGTATAAATCGTGCTCGCATGTGGGAGAGTACGTAGTGCCCGTATGTGGGAGGGTACGTTAAAATGGTTGCTCGGGTGGCTCCTTGCAACAAGTCATATGTGGCGAGTAGTTCGGGTGGCCTGATGACCCACCTAATGTTATGAACATAACGTGCTACTCATGGATCGACATTGTCTTTCCTTAACGGTAACGTCGGTTACAACTTAACGGTGACCTAGTCACAACCTAATGAGATGAGATGAAATGACGAAATTGATTAGGCACACTTAGGGTCATAGACTCTATGCTTATATGTGATATGGATACGTTATGTGGTGATATAAATGCCTAAATCAAAAGACGTAATGTTTTAAAGTGACGTGTTTAATGGATGAAATGTTTTGCTTAAACCTGGTGTTATCTTACTTAGCTTTATAGCTAACACTTGTTTTCTTCTTATGTGTTGACACCCCTCAGGTTAAGCAGTGAGATGTCGTGTGAAGCTTTGGCGAGAGATGGGTAGATGATCAGATGGCTTTAGTTTACCCAATAACTTCGCATAGACTTAATGTTAATGATTTCCTTTATGGAACTATTGTAATAACTATGTTATGGTTGCTTTATGTTGGGCAATCTTATGGATTTCTTTTATTACTGATTTGATGCTATTAGTAACACCACTTATGTTTCTCAACTGTTTTCTTTGGTTGAGGTTTTTAATAAACTGTTTCCGCTTTATTGACGCCGTTAGGCGAAAATTTTTGGAAATCCATATTTTTACGAAACGGGTGTTACACCCGTCATATTGGATTTTTAAGAAGTTAGTTAATTAATGAAAATTAGTAATTCCGGAGAATTAAACGAAAAGAGAGTTTGATTTAATATCAAGATTTGTTAAAGGATCATCTACTTCAACTCCATGATACATTAACTCCGGTTGCATTTAAATTAAGACCCAATCCAAATGTGTTGATAAGTAACCTAGACTCGAACAAAGAAACTCACTTGGTGGCCAACAAGCTTATAACTCTATTCAATTCTATTAACTAACTAGATCAATTATAGAAAACCGGCACCACCAACGTTTAATATAATTTACCCTAATCAATTAATTTGTTTTGGTTAAGAATTAACAATCATGTCTACTTGAAATTAACGTGACACCATCAACTATTAACCCCAATTAACAAATCGTTTCCTATGATTACTATGCCGTTTACTATCACTCCATGACCTAGCACCAATTACTCATAAACAAATAATTGAAATCATACTTATGTACTTCCGACACAATCGACAAAGCATATAAATATCACCAACAAGCATAATAATATTGAACAAGAAAACAATTCATTAAGATCACGACACAACGTTAATGAAAATCAACTTGGATTAAAAAACTATGCAACCATTGTCTTTGTATCACTTCATCTCAGTAGATGATGAAGTATTTAGCTACTCATAATCATAAACATAACACAAAGTGTAAAAGTATGTGAAAACATATTGTACCAATGTGTAGAAAACAATTGAAAGCTAAGAAAATCGATATCCGAATGCCTTGAAACTCACGAGCAACCCTAAGATCTTGGAAGATGTAAAAGCTGCTTGAAAAGCCTCCAAAGAACCCTAAATTCGACTGGTATTGAAAATATCTCCAATGGGAGGGTTTTGGTCTTGTATTTATAGTGCAAACACAAAGGGTTTTCTGCCGACTCAATTTATGCGCCGCATGTGGATTCCATGCGCCGCATATTTCCATGTTTCCAAAAATAAAACCCCCGTTATGCGCCGCATAAACTCCTCATGCGCCGCATATTTTATGCCCAATAGAACTTTCTTCCCGTTATGCGCCGCATCACCATTCCATGCGCCGCATATGCTCTTTTCCTCGAATTTGCCCAACTCTCTGATCAAAATTTACTCATTCCATGCGCCGCACACAGAAGCCATGCGCCGCATAGACCATCAGATTTCACAAAACTTGTATTTTTCATTCGGTCTTCACACGAACTCGTCCACGAACCATCCTAACGCACCTTTTAGCCATCCAAAAGCCATTTCTAACCTTTATACCTGTTCTAAGCCTGAAATCACTAACAATACCATCAAAGCATCGAATATATATGCAAATTACACATAACTACGCTTAAAACGACTTAGAAATGATATGGGAATGTATATATAAATGGACATATCAGGTCCCAACAATAAAAATACCTAAATAAAACATATATAAACTAATTTTTATATCAAAAACCCTAACTGCTACATTTTAATAAGAAATACCCTAATCAAGACACATACATACATATATGTATATATATAACTGCAATAAACAAATAAAATAATCTTACATTTATCGCCATTAGGTTTTCGATTGGAAAAATGAACCGCTTATGGTAGCCTTTGTTTAACAAATGAAGGGAAAATGTAAAGAACATAAAAGTGAAGCAGTGGAAGTTTTGTCGTTGAGTTAAATGGTAATTTCTATTAATTTACTTTAACTTTTCCCAGAAAATATTTTTCATTGTTTAAACATATTTTCTTTAATCTTTTCGTAGCCCAATTTCGTATGTATATTTTAGGCTAATACTTTTAAAACAAATGAAAGAAGCCCATGTTTATTAGTCTTGAACATCATAAATACATAAATAAAGACTTATTTCTAAAGAAAACAAAATTTTAAATTAATAATCCAATATATTTCTTAAATTTCTGTTAAAAAAAATTGTACAAACTATAAATTTTCCAACACATAATAATTTTATTAAATGTACTAATTTCCAAGACTATATTTCTTGACAATACTATATTCTTAGGTCATCCTCTAATCTCCTTTAGTATAAATAGTAGATACTTTCGTCTAAATAAGCAACACCTAAACGGATCAAACATTACAAAAGTATCTACTACAAAAATTATGGTTTAAATAAAGGTACATATGTATATCTTATGGTGTGAATAATAAATGATTTCATTTAAGTATGTAACAAAGAAAATATTTTAAAAAAAGTTCCCTTTAAAAAAAACAACAAAGATGTATCACCCAATAAATACCTCGACAATCAAAATTTTGTAAACACCCAAGGTACAGCTACAAAGTTATAGATTAGAATAGATTTTTTTATCTTTGGGGATACTCTTTCACAAGTCATTGGTCATACTTCGACACAGTGTTATTCTTAATCACTCATACTTTCAAAAAGTTAGTGTTGGTTTAAGGTAGTAATTTTAATATATGAAGCTAATATTTTTTCTAAAAAGTGAATTAAAGTTACCAAATGAAATTACAAAAATTACATAATTGCATAAAATATATGTATGTTTATCTTTGCCTAAGAATATGGTTGTATATATAAAAGTACTACCAAATCTAAACATTATGTATAACCACTTAACAAAACTACATATCTTGCACCAGTTTATAGGATTAGTTCAAACACCACACGTCCAAAACATATAAAATACAACCAGTCGAGTTTTACAACCATAAAATTAAACACCAAATACCAGAAGTTTATACCCTAATAAACAACATAAAATCTATTACATAATACTTTTGCACAATTGTTTAACTGCAACAGATGACAATAACAGACAAGCATTTTCAGCAAACATCCAACTCGATAACTTCTCAAGTACACAGTGGTTAGCATTTAGTTGAAACCTCATCATATCACATGGACTTATGCATGTTTGTTCAATGAAAGCACACCAATCCATCGACACAAATAGGTAGCTTTCATCACCATCTATCTACCTATCAATACAAAGGTGCAGAGATGTACTAAACAACATTTCACGAAAACAAAGCATAGCCCGCTCATAAGTGAACAATTTGCATAGGCGAACAAAGGATTTAGGCACAACCTGGCAACATAAATTATTCCTTTAATCCTCATTCTATATATGATCCAACAATATATCAGTTGCTATCAAAACTAAGCTCCTTATTGGCAAATTAAAAAAAAAAACAAACTGTGTACCAGAATAGGTTTATTGACACCATGATATTGTATTTTTTGAAAGAAGCATGAGGCCAGGCTTTGATGATTCTTATGATAATTTTTGTATTTGCAATAATGATTTGTTATCTCCACACGTTCTTTGTAACCAACATGTTCATTTCATGCTCATTTTCTTCTTCATTACCTTCAACAACAGATATAATTATGTTACTAACAATTCATAACTGATTCCACCCAACTAAAAAGTAATTTAACAAGTATAAAAAAACTTACTTAACACAGCTGCATCTAGACCAATCCCATTGCTATTGAAAAGATCAATTTTGAAACTCAAATTCTTTAGGTTCGTCAACCTCATAATGTAGCCAACTTGGAGATAGTTTTTAGAGCAAAAATTGGTCCAGGCAATACCCTCGAAACCGGCTGCGAGTCTGCGAACACCATCCCCCATATAATCATGAAAGATATCAACGGTTTCTTGACATCTTTTCCCTGTTATAGTCGTACATGTTTGACTATCTCTGTCTTCACTTTCGTTTAAATCCCACAACAACAATTTATAAAATTCCTATATAACATTAAATTCAACAAATTATTAACGAAATCATATCATCCTATAAACATGTATCTGAAACAATGCGCTTACATATGAAAAATCCAAGTTTGTAAAAAAAAATAGACACTACGTGTTTCACAAATGTATCTTGAGTTGCCTTGATTAAACAACTGTTAATAAAAGTTGAATCCGTATACTTGCGGAACTCATGACCCTCAGGGCAAAATGTGTCTACAAGAAACGTACGCTTCTTTATCCAGGTGAAACAGAACTTAGCAATCTCATTACCAAATGTTGATTTCACAAATGCACTCCACTGACCACCATAAATCTTATAGCATGGACCTCCAAATTTATAAATACAAACATAGTATTTTTTCTTATGATAATCAACCAATTTTAATGAGGTGCAGTCTGGTGGTAAGAAGGTGGTGAAATCTTTCAGTAACATCTAAAGACAAGGTGAAAGGAGTATACATGTCATTTATCTATTGAAACAATACTCTTTAATTATTATTGCAGACAAATAAGTGAAACATGTATTATTACCAATCCTTCCAGTAACTCTTTATTATCACCAGCAGGAACAAGAATTTGGAAATCCAAATCTTGTTAAATAAACATTATTAAATATTTTATCAATTGTAGAAATGTAACAGTAAAACAAGTTCAACTGCCATAACAAGTGACATCAAGAACTTACATCTTTTTACATATATTCAATCGACGATATGTATATGAAAACATAGTAACAAGTAAACACCTTAATGATAATCTACTTACAAAAACTAGGGTTATAGATATAAACAAATTGAATATGATTTGTTTCACATAATATTGTTGTACAGATAGAATAATATATATACATAAAACGTATTAAATCCTATATAATTTCAGAACAACTGATTGTGAATTCTTACCTCAATTGCCATGACTCTCGATTGTACTGTAGCTGCCTACTCGAACCAAAGGGAACAACCGGCTGAAAAAAAGAAGGAAACGAGAATGGGAACTTGTGTCTATTGAAATTGGTAGGTAGACAAATTAAGGGTTAGTTAGATATGTTAGGAGATAGAAATTAATGTTTACACTTTGGCCTGATCAAGGGTATACAAATTAATGGGATAACGTAGGTGGGATTTTGGGGATTAATTCTTTTAATTTATTTAACATTTGTTCATTAATTTATTATCATTAAACTTTTTTCCATGTAATATATGTATATGATTATATGTTATGAGATACTTTTAAAAGTTTTGTGATTTAATCTTTTAAGTCAAAGGATTAAATCATTGGGAAATTAGATGATTAAGATATTCAAATCTAAAACGATTAGCATATGTAAGTTTTATTTTATTATCGATATAGATATTTTTCAGGATATAAACATAGTATTAATTTGTCATTTTTTTTCATAAGTCAACTTCTATTTTTTTCTTCCTTCATAAGCCTATTTCAAACCATATATCATTTATTCAATTTTTCAAATTCATTAAAAACTTTCACTCCCATCTACATATACTTCCGATCTATTTCTTTAACGATTTATTATATCTCTATCTATAATCTCTAATTCTATTGAGCTAACCAAGAGGTATGTGTCAAATATTTAGGATGTCCAGCTATAAAAAAAGTGAATTATGATGACTTAAGCTTTTACTTACGACATTAGTTAACATGTTAGTTGGAATGTAAATATAACTTAGGATGTGTGTTATGTAAGTTTAATTTTTGAAAGGAAAAAAAAATATTTTGTGGATATAAACATACTACTAATTTGCTTTTTTTTAGAAGTCAACTTTTCTTTCTTTCTTCCTTCATAAGCCTATTTCAATTCATATATCAAGTATTAAAATTTACAAATTCATTAGAAAATTTCAGTCTCATCTACGTATACTTCCGATCTATTTCTTTAACGATTTATATCAAATTATTAGTTAATAATACTTTCATACTAAAAGGTCTATAAAACAAAAGGCTCATGTGAAGGAATGATTAATATAACCAATAACATATTGTTACATTCGTTTTTTGTACGTACCTAGATGAAATATATAATGTCCGCAAAACTTTAACTTATAGGAGGTCTATCGAGATTCCGTGTTTCTACACGGGTCTAAAACTAGTAATAATAATATAAAGAATAATCTATATATAAACAATAACCTTTTGAATTTTGGGATGTTACATTAACCCATGAAAATCAAAGGGTTAAGTATGTCATAATGTAACTAATTAAGCACGAAATGTTATAGTGTGCTCGAACTATCAGAAACCTTTATTGTGTGCACGAACTTAGTAAAAATGTTCAAATCATGTAATTAACTATAGTCAGACCAATTAAAAACTTACACGTGACAACTCATATGTGTAACACCCCAAGCCGAGGCTCGGAATATCACGGAAATCACATAACACCAGGTGGAATTACAATAGAACAAACTAAATGCAATTAGAGGATTCAGTGAATCCGTACAATAAGGGGAACAAGTCTCAAAATACAACAGGAGCGAGTAAACATCAAGATTACAAACGACAACAAAAGAAGGCTATCAATCCTAAATACAATGCATCATAAGGCAAATGGATCCTTGATCCATATCAGTCCAGTCCGGGTTCAACAGTAAGCAAACAATCAAACTCCACGTCCTGAATAACCTGGTTACCTGAAAAGTGTACTAAGCATAGTCAACACAAGGTTGGTGAGTTCGTAGTAATGGTTCATAAAGAACCAACATCAATAATCGACATATAAGAATAGAGGCTAGACATGACTTACAGTGAGCCCTCTACATAACACAACATCGCCCAACAACAAGATTACACAAGACAAGTAAATGTGTAATGAGAATGCACAAATGATATGCGTATCAATGTAAGTGCCAAATGTATGAATAAGCAAACATGCCTATCCTATGCGTGACCTTCAGTCACCTATGCAACGATACCCTTCTGCCATCGCTATGGACAAGGCTGTATCTCAAAATCATCGAGATATATATGTCTATATACTCGGGGTCAAGACTACATCCAAAATGGGTGCATACATCTATGCACCAGGATGCCGGCAATCCCCTGCCGAGGGTCCATCAATAATGTATGCAATGCTTACAATCAAATGTAAATGCATAAATCGTAAACCAACAATCGATATACGATGAATATGAATCAATAATCAATATTCGCCAATCCTGGGCCATCAATCAATAATCGTCAATCATAAACCGATAATCACCATTCATCAACATCAGCCATTAATACTTAACCAAAACATAAACCAAGTCAATCAACATATGATGAACCATAAACTAACAATCAATAATCGTCGATCTTAACCCAATAATCAACATTCGACAACCATAAGCCACTAACCACAATTTAAACCAACTATACGTACATATACTTCAGAGGATTCTACTTCCTTCGAGTCCCAGATGCTTATATATAGGGTCACCCGCAGCCTTCCCACCACATCTAAAACCCAATGAAGGCATAACCGACTTTCATGTATGTACGTCTATCCTAATATTACTAGATACTTAACAAATATAAACTAAGTCATTCAAACATGATAATCGTCTCAACAATTTAATACTCGAATCAATTTAACCATTCAAACGAAAGGAAACATCACATCAATCCAACAACCAAGCCAATCAATCAATCAACCAATAAATGCAAGTAAACACGCCAGGTTTACACTTTTCAGCCCGGATCTCAAGCGAGTAGGGAGATACGAAACTCACCTTGATCGGCAAGGAAGCTTAAGTCGAGTTAATAAAAGATTAATAACGAGTAATAGGATCCGCACGGCCACAACCTATAAATATACATCATAATACCATAATGTCAACTATACAATCTTAACAAGTTGGTTTAGCACAATTAGGTCAAATCGCAAACCCTAGACGCCTTTACAACTTAAACGAGTAAGAACAAGACACTTTGACTCGACATTTTTAGAAATGGAAAAGGATTCAGATCAAAAGAACTTTACCATGAGAAAGTAGACTCTCTCACGATTCCAACGATAGGTCATATGACTTATTTGGACTTACGGATCAAAAGTTATTGACATTTGAAAAACGACGCGCAAACTTTCCAGCTTCTAACCACTGCGCCGCAGTGAGCCTTTGCCAAGCTCACTGCGCCGCAGTGGGCTAGCCAAGAACTGACCAGACCTTAGCCACTGCGCCGCAGTGGGCTAGGCCTAAGCCACTGCGCCGCAGTGGCCCTTTTCTGGCCAGAACCACAAGCAGCAGCAGCAGCAACAACAACCCAAAACCCTTAAACTCGACCCAAACCAACTCAAATCGATTTGTAGGAACTTGTAACTTAGTTTGAAGCATAAATAAACATCATTAATCATAAATAAACATAACCCAATCCACAAATCCGACCAAAACATCAAAATCACACCAAAACCTTCAAACCCTAATTGAAACCCTAATTTGACCCAAAACAAGATTTAAGCCGATTTAGGACTTGTAAATGTTCAAGATGACTAGAAATGCATGAACAAACATAAATAGAAGTAAATGGGATGAATTTGACTTACCAAAACCTTCACCTAGTCTCTAACCCGAATTTGACCCGAAATGGCTAGAAATCTTGCACTTTGAAACCCAAATTTTTGATATGTTGTTAAGATGAGGTCGATGAGGAAAACCCCAAACAAAATCTTGCTTAATTCCCAATATGTGAGATAGAATCTAGAGAGAGAGAGAGAGAGAGAGTGTTTGTGTGTGTTTCTTGGAGGAGAAAAGAGAGAAAGAGGAGAGAAATGAAAGAGGGAAACAAGAGATAAGGAGAGGATTGGGTCTTGGGTGGCTGGTGGGTCGTGGACTACCCACGGGCCGACCCGTTTCTCATCCCAAGCCAAATTATAAACGTTAGGCATTTAAACACCGATTAAAACATATTATCGACCCGACGAATATACCACGTTGTCATTTAATCACAAAACGACCCAACTATTTCATTAACTTAAATTGTTAGTCAAATTGCACGTAAAGTCAAACGGTCAAAATTCACGGATGTTACAATATGAGTTGCCACGTATAACATGTCAAATGATTTGAACATTTTTATGCACATTAAAAACATTTATGAAAGTTTATAAACACTATAACTTTTCGTATTTAGTTACCTAGGTTTTGTGACATATAACTCAAATACAAAAAACCATAAAGTAGTAGGAGCGTGCGGCCCACAAAGCCTTTAACATATTCTCTTTTCCCTCCGACCGCCTTCCGTTTCAAAACCTCCACCACTCCCAACCCCAATTATTTATTTATTTTATTCCCCTCGAACCCTTCTTCACAACTCACCCTTATTCACTTTACACCAAAACACACACACACACACACAATGCGTTTTTTCTCCAAATCATCTTCCGATGACACGTCATCATCACCATCCTCATCCACTGTAACCGACGGTGGTCCAGCTAGACCTATCCATTTAGTATACTGTGATGAAAAAGGAAAGTTTCATATGGATCCTGAAGCCGTTTCGGTACTTCAGCTCGTTAAGTCGCCAGTCGGCGTCGTTTCCGTCTGCGGCCGTGCTCGCCAGGGCAAGAGTTTTATTCTAAATCAGGTAGTTTCACTCATTTAGGGTTTCCTTTTTTGTTAATTTTGCTTTTTTTGACCTTTTTATTTTATTATATAATCTATCTGCATTTTAGTAATTGTGAAGCTAGGGTTTATGTATCTGATCATTTATATATGAAATTGAGTACAATGCCGTTATTCCGTTAGGTTGTTTCGGTAAAATAGAACACCTAAAGTTTGTTAGTTTACTGTTTGAATGTATAGTGTAAGTTATTCATGCATGCTTAGTGATTTTGAAACTAGGGTTTAAGGTTTTATCAATTTTTGGTTTTAAAAGGGGATACTCGATAGGCGCACAAAGGCGGCAGGGTCTCTTTCCGAAGCCCAAAGCGCAAAAGCGACGAGCTTCGTACGCGAGGCGCACATTGAAATTTATAAATTATTTATATAGTGTTTATAACACATAAAATACCAAAACACCATCATTAAGAGGCTTGTTAAAGTCGGCTTTGACCAAATTTGCTGTTTGAATAGAATCCCCCATAAGATTGTTGGTCTCGTTGAGAAAGAAGAAAGAAGTGATCAATCTTGTTGTGAAAGAAAAAAGGTAAGGAAAAGTTTTTTACTTATCAAGGAAACAATTATTTGTTGTGTACAAAAAGCTCACGCTTTTTAGCGCTTGGGCTTAATCCAAAAGCAAGCTCATAAAACGCTCGCTTTCTGTACACCATGTGCCTTGGGTACCAAAAAGCTCTAAAGCTTGCGCCTAGGTGCGCCTTGCTTTTTAAAACCAAGGATCATATTTAATTAAAGTTGAACACAATGCTGTTAGGTTGATCAGGTAAAAACAAAAGGCTTAAGGTTTGTTAGTTTACTGTTTAGTGTATCATGTAATTTATTAGTGTGTGTTTAAGTGGTTTTGATGCTCGTTTTAAGGTGTGATCATTTTTTATTTGAAGCTGAGTGCATTGCTGTTAGGTTAATCAGGTAAAAAAAGACTTACGGTCTTTTGAATGTATTTGTTTAATAAATGCATGCGCGTTTTAGTGATTTTGAAGCTCGGTTATAAGGTCTGATCATTTTTAACTGAAGCTGAGTACAATGCTGTCAGGTTGAACAGGTAAAAGAAATAAGACTTACTGTTTGTAAGTTTTATGTTTGTAATGGGATGGTATATTTGATGATTAGTTTAATTTTGTACATTAAAGTGATTATAAAGGCAGGGTATCAGGTTTAAGCATAGTGTCAGCTCCTTGAAATCACAGAAGTTTGATTTGTGACTCGACTCGTAAGAGTCAGGATAATAATAAGTTGATATGTATTTTAATATTTTTTATATATATACATTTAAGATAAACTAACATGTTTGTGACTCTTTTTGTGAAAGCAAAAATCTACAACTATTTATCATCCATATACATTTCTTTAAAACCGAAAATGTATACATAGATAGCGATGAAACTATAACAGTTACTTGTTTCTTGTTCTTCTCTTGAGCCGAACGAGTTAGCGACTCACCTCGACTTGGGCCGAGTCACACCCCGAATCGCAAGTCATGCTAAGAGTCAGGTGCAACTTCGAGACCCCTACATAGTTGCCACCTTTTTGGTGTGTTTCACTGTTTTGACTTGACTTGTATTTCTTGAGTCGTGACTCATAAGAGTCTAACAATTGTGGGTTTAAGTACAATGCTGTTATAGATTGGTGCTGTAGGAAAGAATTAGGGCTTGTTAATTGACACTTATTTGAAATTTTGAATGTATTTCTGTAGTAATTTTTGGAAGCTAGGGTAAGGGTTGTATGTGGAGTTGTTGGTCATGAAGTTATGAAGTTCGAGTATAATGCTATTATAGATCAAATTGGTGTAGTGGGTATGATTTATTGATCATTAAGTTTGTGATGGTTTATTTCACAAATAGTTAGTTAGAACACTTCGATCTTACGGTATTACAACAATCAGCAAAAGAATTTGAACTTTTGAAGTAGAGCCATAGTAAGGCATGTTAGGTTGATTTGTTTGTTTGAATAACCAATCAACCTTGGAGGCTAAAATTTTACATAGGAAACAGTTTTAATCTGCTAATTAAAAACAAAGAAGTCAGTGATTAAAAGATTACTAAAACAGTAAAACATGAAGTTTTTTTAGGATATTACTGATGAAATTTTCTACCAGAACATGAAACTTCCTGTTTTCCCATTATGTCATGACAATGAGAATGTGTAGGAAAGAAAGATTCGTAGATATATGAGTACTTACTAGCCTTGTGCCCTCGCAATATGGCGGTGGCAGTGACGACTGAGTAGTAGTGGGTGAATGGTGGTGGGGGGGGGGGGGGGTTACTTTCGTATGATATAGTTTAGATATGTTTGTAGATAACACACTAGCATGGTAACCACACAATGCATCGGTGACGAATAGTTTTTTGACAGTTTCTGTGGGCAAGTGTTTTATAAAATAATTTAGATTTAGATGGGAAATTATGAAAGATATAGGGGTTAAATGGTAACGCTTTAATACATTTTTAAATGAGGCGGACATTTGGAAGGTTCAATTGCAAGGTTGAGTTTTATCCTTAAGTTAATGTTCTACATTTGTTTTCCTTAGTCCTAAAGTCGACATCTTGATATATATTGGGTCCTGTGAGCCTGTGTGACATTCATGCATTATATACAGTATAAATTAATGTAGATTAATAGATATGTCTGTGTCTGTTACTGGCGAATATCTTTTTAGTATTTCCTTGTGATGAGTGGAACAAGTGAATGAGTGTCTTTGTTTAAACAGTTTGTTTTATATGTTTTAGCTTCTTGGAAGGAGTAGCGGATTTCAGGTGGCATCGACTCATCGTCCATGTACAAAAGGGCTCTGGCTGTGGAGCACTCCTATAAAGAGAACAGCTCTTGATGGAACAGAATACAACCTTTTGCTATTAGATAGCGAAGGAATAGATGCTTATGATCAAACGGTCAGTTTTCATCCTATTCAGTTTTAAGTATAAGTATAAGTGGCGTATAACAAACCTCGGCTTATTTTTTGTTTATATGTCTCATGATGTTATGTAACTTTCTTTTCCCTGCATGGGCTATTTTACAGGGTACATACAGCACACAAATCTTCTCCCTAGCTGTCCTTTTATCAAGCATGTTCATATATAACCAGGTTGATGCCTGATGTACAGTTTCTTATATTAACTCTTTTTGTTCATTGCTATTTCTCCATCTATAATTTTATGTTTCTTTTCAGATGGGAGGTATTGATGAGGCTGCACTTGATCGCCTGTCTCTTGTAACTGAAATGACTAAGCATATTCGCGTAAGAGCCTCTGGAGGAAAGGCCTCGGCTACTGAGCTTGGCCAGTTCTCCCCGATTTTTGTCTGGCTTCTAAGGGTAAATGCTTGTGGGATTGATATGTTTATTAGGAGTTACTGATGTTACACATGTTTGTTACAAATTGGCAACTGCTCTTGTTATTTCGTACAACATTTTCAACTTGCAGGACTTTTATTTGGACTTAGCCGAGGATAATAGGAAGATAACACCTCGTGACTACCTAGAGATTGCTTTGAGGCCTGTTCAAGGTGTTGTAAGAGACGTTGCTGCCAAGAATGAGGTTACTAATTTAACTCAATGTCACTGTCAATTGTTTTTGCTGGCAAAATTTTAGTATATGATGTATGTTCACTATTGAGATGATGCAACTTTGGTCTTAAAATATACATATTACTTTCTTGTTACACGTGCTATACTATTCCTTACATATGCTTTTATATATCTAGATTCGAGAATCCATTCGAGCTCTTTTCCCGGATAGAGATTGTTTCACTCTTGTTAGACCTTTGAACAACGAGAATGAGCTTCAGAGACTTGACCAGATTTCGGTCAGTTGTCCTTTTATCAACAGGGATACTCTAATTTAACATGTATTTGTAATCTGTCAGCTTTTTCACAATTTGCCTTGTGCTTAAGTAGTGCATTCAGTTTTGCCTTTTTGTTTGTGATTGCAGTTGGACAAAATGAGGCCAGAGTTTAAATCCGGACTGGATGCTTTAACTAAATTTGTGTTTGAGAGGACTAAGCCAAAGCAAGTTGGGGCCACAGTTATGACTGGACCCATCTTTGCCCGTATCACTCAGTCTTTTTTAGATGCTCTTAATAATGGCGCAGTGCCCACAATTACCTCTTCATGGCAGGTTAGTTTCTTAAGTAATTCATTTCTTGTCATGGCATTCTCTTATTATTGGCTTCATGGATATTATATTAGAATTCTTTTTTATTGCATTTTACTTTGTCTTCACTTCTAAACATGCTGGAGATCTCAACTATCTTTTATTTTGTAGAATGTTGAAGAAGCAGAGTGTGAAAGGGCATATGAAGCAGCTACAGAACTCTATGTGTCCATCTTTGACCGTACAACGCCTCCCGAGGAAGTATGATTAGTTATCTTTACTTTTTAGGTGGAGAAGTGTTTTTATATATAATTGAACCTCTAAATATTTGTAGGCTGCCATGCGGGAAGCACATGAAGAGGCTGTTCAGAAGGCGGTGGCTACTTTTAATGCTATTGCTGTGGGTGCTGGTTCTGCTAGGCAAAAATATGAAAAGCGTTTTCATGGGTTTTTAAGAAAGGCTTTTGAGGTGATCTTTTGGTGTTGTGTTTCTTAAAATTGTTAATGCATATTAATAAAAGAATGCATAGTGAGACTATCATGTATTATAGTAATTTGGAAGTGTTGGCCTTCTGTTTAGCAATCTATGTTTATTATACTGTCTTGTATTTTGTTGCAGGATTATAAAAAAAATGCCTTTAGGGAGGCTTACTTGCAATGCTCAAATGCCATACAGAGCATGGAAAAGGAATTAAGAACAACTTGTCAGGCTCCTTCCACAAAATTTGATGATGTTCTTAAGGTATATTAATACTACTTTATTAATGTATATAGGTCTTTTGAGATTTGCGCAATGTTGACTGTCCATGTTCTACAAAGCTTATAGATTTGTAGTATTTTTCTTCCAAACTAATTTTTTTTTTGGTGGTTTTCAGTTGTTAAATATAGGATAATAAGATAACATATGGTTTATTCATTTTTTTCCTGTAGGTTCTTGATCGGCTTTTATCAAAGTATGAAGCAACCTCACATGGTCCAGAGAAGTGGCAGAAAGTAACTTTGTTCTTACGCCAGAGGTTTGTCTTGTTTGTTTTCGTAAATCACTTAACCAAATATTCTCCAAATTTTAACTTTTTTTTTTGGTTAAACCTTCAAGTTTGGAAGGTCCAATCCTTGATTTTGTCAAGAAACAAATTGATCATATTGCGTCAGAAAAGAATTCGCTCCACCAAAAGTGCCGCTTGATTGAAGATAAAATGGAATTGCTTAGCAAACAGTTAGATGCCAGCGAGAAGTACAAATCTGATTACTTGAAACGCTACGAGGATGCTATCAATGACAAAAACAAACTCACACAAGATTATATGAACAGAATAACAAACCTTCAGAAAAACTCGAGCTCATTGGATGAAAGATGTTCCAGTCTGTCAAAGACAATCGAAACTACTAAACATGAATCATCGGAATGGAAAAGAAAATATGAAGTTTCCTTATCTAAGCAGAAGGCAATGGAAGACCAGTCTGGCTCGGAAGTAGCAAATCTGAAGGCAAGAAACAGTACTGCAGAGGCTAGGTTAGCTGCTGCGCAAGAACAAATCATGTCTGCTCAAGAGGAGGCAGAGGAATGGAAACGGAAATTCGATATTGCTGTTAGAGAAACAAAGAGTGCACTTGAAAAGGCTGCTGCTGTTCAAGACCGTTCAAATAAACAAACACAACAGCGAGAAGATGTTATTAGAGCAGAATTTGCTGGTACATTGGCTGATAAGGTTATCTCTCTCTCTTTCTCTCTCGTTCTTTTAAACTCTTTTTCTCTCTCTCTCTCTCTCTCTCTCTCTCTCTCAATATATATATAAATACGCGGGTTAGGGGGAGGCAACCAAGTTTCAATGAGGTAGAATAGGTAGCTTCTGGACCATTGGATTCTGATCTAACGATCGGATTCATGCGGTGGCATTTTTGTAAATAAGTGTCACTGGTCTTGATCTGATCTTTATTTTTAAGTTAGTGGTGGTCTGGTGGAAATGTCCACCCATTTATAAGATCATTCAATTCGGATATTGTTCTATGTTTACCCATTTATAAGATCATTCAATTCGGATATTGTTCTATTTTTAACGGGAAAAATTATCTTTAAAGGAAATAGGTTAAAAGTTGATTATCATTTTAAATACATAAAACTTTCAGTCATTCTAGACAGACTGCAAAAATGCATAAGCGCTGCAACTGAGCCGACCCGAGCTTGAGCTCGAGTTCGGATCGAAAAAAAATGAGGCTCGAGCTCAGCGACCTTTGAGCTTGGCTTGTTATGGTTACAAATAGGCTCGAGCTCGGCTCGAAAACCTCGAACATATATGCTTTTAAGTATAAGGCTTGAGCTTGTCTCGTTAGTAAATATGGCTCAAGCTCGGCTCGAAAGTATATATGTATATTAAATAAAGCATACCGTAAGTTAAAAGCCAACATTAATACATATGACTACAAAAATAGCATCATTTCAAGATTCTAAGATTAACATTTTTAAATTCAATCCTAACATTAACATAAACCATAAAGATGAGCATGCGTTGAGGTTAAAATATCTAAAACTAGCAAAATACTTTCTAATATAAAGCTCGAAAGGCTATATAATATACTTAAAGCTTGAAAAGCTTGATTGGTATTCAAGCCAAGCTATATAATCCTCGAGCTCGACTCGATAAGTATTTCGAGCTTGAAGTTAGGGCTCGGGATCGATTATAGTTTGACTCGATTGAGCTGAGCTCAAGCTTGAGTTACTCGATAAAAGCTCGGCTCGGTTGCAGCCCTAGACTATCGAAGGTGTAATATATCTGGGCAAGTGTATAGGCCCAAATCTAACCCTACCCAGTTTGCCCAGCTGGTACATGCCCGCCCGCCTAACCTGTCTATTTTACCGCCTCTAGGCTTTTGCTTCTTTTTAATAAAGGATTGAAGCTTGATTTGATTTCCCCGCAACTGAAATTGCAGGAAGCTGAATTAAAAGATCGGGCATCAAAGCTTGAACATGCTGAGCAATGTGTAACCACATTGAACTTGCAACTGAAGGTGAGAGATCATATGTAATTTGTTTCTATTTTCACTCAAATGTTTTTTGTGTTCACTGATTTGGCATTGTCTGATAAGTATAAATTTTTATCCTTAGACCGCAGAGTCAAAGATAAAGCATTACGATTCGGATATTTCTTTATTGAAAAACCAAATCAAGGAGCTGGGGGAAAGGTTGGAAAGTGCAAACTCCAAAGCTCAATCTTGTGAAAGAGAAGCAAGGATGCTGGAGCAAGATAAACTTCATTTAGAGCAGAAATATCGATCTGAGTTTGAGCGGTTTGAGGAAGTGCAAGAAAGATGTAGAAATGCGGAAAAGGAAACCAAAAGAGCAACTCAGTTGGCCGATACTGCCCGAGCAGAAGCAGTCACTGCCCAAAAAGAGAAAAGTGAGATCCAAAGGTTAGCAGGAGAACGATCAACTGAAATTGCCCGTGCAGAGAGGCGTATCGAGAATCTTGAAAGACAAACAAAAGACCTGGCTGATGAGCTGGAAACATTCCGGGTTGCTGAAATGGAAGCTGTATCTAAAGTTAAATTGCTAGAGTCGAGGGTCGGTGAAAGGGAGAAAGAGATCGAGACATTACTAGAATCAAACAACAAACAGCGGGCTAATACTGTACAAGTCCTTGAAAGCCTATTAGAGAATGAGCGGCTGGCCCGAGCAGAAGCTAATAACCGGGCTGAAGCACTTTCGGTTCAGCTGCAAGCTACCCAAGGGAAGCTTGACTCGCTCCAGCAGCAAATGACTACAGTCCGCCTTAATGAATCTGCATTGGATGGTAAGCTCAGAACAGCTTCTCATGGGAAACGGGTTAGGGTTGAAGAAATGGGCACAGATTCTGTTCAAGACATGGATGTTGATGGAAGAAGAACAAGACTAAGCAAGAGGACTAGGAACTCAATGAGCCCGTTAGGGGTTGTTCCTACAGAAGACGGTTGTTCTGAGTTTAGAGATGATGAAGACAACAGCCAGAGTGAACAAGTCAACACTGAAGATTATACAAAGTTCAAAGTTAAGAAACTCAAGGAAGAACTCACCAAACGCGGGTTTGGTGACGAGCTGCTTCAATTGAAGAATCCCACCAAGAAAGACCTTTTGGCTCTTTACGAAAAATGTATTCTTCAGTAGCTGTGAATCGGTAAAGGCTGTTGATTCGTCTTTTTGTACCTAAAACAAGTATAAATTATCATGGATCTTAGTGCGATCTAGTTACATTATGGGTGTGTAAAGAACATAGGTGATAGGAGTTTGATTGCCGTTTTGCTTATATCGTTCTATAGTTTAATCAAATAGCTGCAAACGATAGAGTTGGGTTGTGTTTTTTTTCAGATTGTTCGTTTTAGTCGTCTATTTTTTCTTTCAATTGGGTCAATGTACAATTTGTTTTGAAAAAAACATTATGACTTTTTTGTACAAAATGACATAATCTTTAATACAGTTTAGTTAAACTAAAAATTTCTTTACTATTGAACCTCCCAACATTGCTCTTAAAAGGAAGGATACTCTTATATGGCGAGATATTAGTAGCAATGATAATCAACACTCGTCCTCAATTGTTTGGAATACAATTTGGTTTCGACAGCCTCTTGTTCCTTAGACGCTGGGATGTGGGTGGAGCAACAAACTTGAACATCCTTTGTTGCTCACTCGTAAGCAGAGCCAGACCATCATTTTTCTGAGTGACCATTTTCTTTGTAGGTATAGAATCTTGTGAAAACATCTGGATATATGTAGCAAGTATAACTTGGATGATATTGTTGCTCGGATTGCCTCTTCCTCGTCCAACACGTCAGTTAAAACTTAAAAGTGTGGTAGCGAGATTGCTATTTGCTACTGCGACGTGTTTTGTTTGACAAGAGAGGAATAACCGTTTATATAGTAATAAGACTATAAATGCAAACCAGGTTCGTGACATTATTACGGAGACTGTGCGCCAAAAGTTGCTTCGAACGGCTGTTAAGTGGCTATTTGAATTATAATACTATATTTGGAACGAGTTATTAGTCGTGTCGCATGTATATGTGGATTAGTATGGTTGCTAGAATAGCTTAATTACACATATTACCTGACTTTAATGAAAAAAAGCATTCTGGGACAAGCAATAAGAGTAAAGTTCTTCCTTGTCCATATGAACTACTTGTGTTGTTATAATATTTCATCCAGGTAACCTTTTACCCTAAAATAAAATTAAATTGTTTAGTTTATTGTTTTGAAACCAATTGACTTTAGAATGACCTAAATAGAAATAAATAAATTACTCTTACATGATTAAAATTGATGTTTTAAAAGGTACATAACACTTTAAATACCTAAAAGAACATATACGTTGTTTAATATTGTTTATCATTTAATTTATAAAATTGTTATTTTTTTAAAGACAAACAACACCCCCTAAAATTAGTGTACCCACTTTAAATTCGAATCCTGATAATATCTTAAAATGTTTGCTCTCTCATGTATTATAGTAGATAAAAGTTATAATAAACACTCTTTTAAAACTTGCTTATATTCTTATTATTTTATACTATATCATTAAACATGTGATAAGTATCTCAAAATTTGATAGTTTTAAGTGCACGTTTACCAACATATTACCTGACTTTAATGAAAAAAAGCATTCTGGGACAAGCAATAAGAGTAAAGTTCTTCCTTGTCCATATGAACTACTTGTGTTGTTATAATATTTCATCCAGGTAACCTTTTACCCTAAAATAAAATTTATAAAATTGTTATTTTTTTAAAGACAAACAACACCCCCTAAAATTAGTGTACCCACTTTAAATTCGAATCCTGATAATATCTTAAAATGTTTGCTCTCTCATGTATTATAGTAGATAAAAGTTATAATAAACACTCTTTTAAAACTTGCTTATATTCTTATTATTTTATACTATATCATTAAACATGTGATAAGTATCTCAAAATTTGATAGTTTTAAGTGCACGTTTACCAACATATTACCTGACTTTAATGAAAAAAAGCATTCTGGGACAAGCAATAAGAGTAAAGTTCTTCCTTGTCCATATGAACTACTTGTGTTGTTATAATATTTCATCCAGGTAACCTTTTACCCTAAAATAAAATTAAATTGTTTAGTTTATTGTTTTGAAACCAATTGACTTTAGAATGACCTAAATAGAAATAAATAAATTACTCTTACATGATTAAAATTGATGTTTTAAAAGGTACATAACACTTTAAATACCTAAAAGAACATATACGTTGTTTAATATTGTTTATCATTTAATTTATAAAATTGTTATTTTTTTAAAGACAAACAACACCCCCTAAAATTAGTGTACCCACTTTAAATTCGAATCCTGATAATATCTTAAAATGTTTGCTCTCTCATGTATTATAGTAGATAAAAGTTATAATAAACACTCTTTTAAAACTTGCTTATATTCTTATTATTTTATACTATATCATTAAACATGTGATAAGTATCTCAAAATTTGATAGTTTTAAGTGCACGTTTACCAATATATTTATATTTTAATGAAAAAAAGCATTCTGGGACAAGCAATAAGAGTAAAGTTCTTCCTTGTCCATATGAACTACTTGTGTTGTTATAATATTTCATCCAGGTAACCTTTTACCCTAAAATAAAATTAAATTGTTTAGTTTATTGTTTTGAAACCAATTGACTTTAGAATGACCTAAATAGAAATAAATAAATTACTCTTACATGATTAAAATTGATGTTTTAAAAGGTACATAACACTTTAAATACCTAAAAGAACATATACGTTGTTTAATATTGTTTATCATTTAATTTAAAAATAGTTTTATATAAAGCAAATAGATAGTTCTTTATTTTTGGTAAATTTTATCATTTCATTTTCTTTTAACCTTAGAAACAAACTCTAAAATATTTTTTGTAATTTATTGTATCCCTCTCTATTTTATCCTTAAAAAAACTCAGCCAATGTTAAAAAAAAGCGCGTCAAACAGTGAGAGAATATAAAATGCGCGTCAAATAGTGACAGAGAGGGAGAGGGAGGAGGACCAAAGCTTGATTTTCATACACAGGTACGCTACTATTCAAAAGAAAATAAAAAACAAAATTAAAAATAATCAATATTTACTGTTTGATCTTTATTAGTCAAAGTCACTCTAACAGTCTTCCAAAGTAAATCCATTTCTTGTATCTAAATCAATCAAGATTTTAGATACATATACATACTTCTATAACTTATAATTATGTATAATCTCAATCTTGATTACTAATGACTTATTATCCTTATAAATCTTTCAAATCTTTAATTTTACCTTCAACCAGACAAACATCTTTACATATCCTTAATCCTTTAAAATCCTTATAAAGCCTTCAAAATCTTTGATTTTACCTTCAACCACACAAACATTTTTACACTATCTTCAATGGTAAGGACACCCTTAGGTGTCCTTCAGCTATCACATCATATCCTTAGTCCTTACAAATCCTTTAAAATCCTTATAAATCTTTAAAATTCTTTAATTTTACCTTCAACCAGACAAACATCTTTACATATCCTTACGTACACCAAAAAGTCGCATACACTAAAAAATCTTTAGTTTTGGACAAGTTAAGGGCATCCCCTTAAGAACATACACAAAAAAATCTTTAGTTTTGGACAAACTTTAATGGCAAAAGAAATCTATCACCTAAGGACATTGCATTAAAAATTGTTTTATATAAAGCAAATAGATAGTTCTTTATTTTTGGTAAATTTTATCATTTCATTTTCTTTTAACCTTAGAAACAAACTCTAAAATATTTTTTGTAATTTATTGTATCCCTCTCTATTTTATCCTTAAAAAAACTCAGCCAATGTTAAAAAAAAGCGCGTCAAACAGTGAGAGAATATAAAATGCGCGTCAAATAGTGACAGAGAGGGAGAGGGAGGAGGACCAAAGCTTGATTTTCATACACAGGTACGCTACTATTCAAAAGAAAATAAAAAACAAAATTAAAAATAATCAATATTTACTGTTTGATCTTTATTAGTCAAAGTCACTCTAACAGTCTTCCAAAGTAAATCCATTTCTTGTATCTAAATCAATCAAGATTTTAGATACATATACATACTTCTATAACTTATAATTATGTATAATCTCAATCTTGATTACTAATGACTTTATTATCTTAATTAAGGTTTGTAACTATCCTTTGATTTTACTATTTATAATTTTTGTTATCTCTAATCATGAGTTATGTTAATTATGTGTTAAATTTTGTGGGTTGACTTTCATTTTCACCTTTTTTAATTGCACTGATTTATAAAGTTTAAGTGTTGTTAATTGTGATTAAGTTCATGGAATTTAAGATTTAGAATAAGTCATAATGATTGCTTATAAAGTTCAAAGTTACAATTTTTATTTTTATGCTTTATATGTATCTGAAAATGTTAGATCTACATATAGCTTTTTATTTTCTTCTTGATTTTATAAATTTTGGTCCTTTTTATTCTGTTTGATTATATGGACCTGATATGTATTAATGTATAAGATCATGAATGTGTGTGTTGTTGAAAATGATTTTTGTGCTAAAGTAGTAAACTTTAGGCCGTTGCGAATCAAAGCTCATTACTTTATGGTATTAAGTATATGCTTTATGTTAATGTTATCATCTATCTGTAAACAAGAAGTCTTTATTGTGATCACAGACATTTGCTTCGGATATCTTCGTTCAAAAGGGTTGTATTTAGACGTCAGAACTCAGAAAGATAAATTAAATGCCTTCTCTAAAGATGAAGACGAAGTCATCGGAAGAAATTAAGGGTCTTCATGTGTGTCAAAAATCAAGCAAGATATCCAAGAACTCTTTCTCTTGTTCGAGAAATGTTCAACATGAAGCCGAACTTGACACATTTACTCCTAACAAGCAGGATGGTATTAACCAAACTTCATTTCTACCGTTTCGTTTATTTAAAAAGATTTTTTATTATGATTTTCATTAATTTGATCTTGTTTTGTTGTGTGGATAGATTTTTCCCGCTTTATATCAATTGATCGGGATATAAGTAGGGAAACTAACTGTTGTGAAATGGTAGATGAAGAAATTGTTCAAGCTCAAAAGCATCAATCATCTTCAAGCGATGTTGGCATTGATTGTTTGAGGGTAATATGTTACTCAAACGGCTGTGTCTGTATTAGCATTCTTGTTTCTCGTTATTTACTTAGGGTAATATTCATTGATTGCAGGTACATACAACGAACTGCTCCTCAACCAATGAAACAATTTTCTCACCTATATTGGAGTCCATCGATATTGAACCAAATATATTTGATTATGGAGGTAAACAATGGAGGGAAAATGATATTGTTTTGCCATCACACGGAGATAATGATGTTGATGATAACAGTAGAAACTCCTATCATTGTAACGCGTCAGATTTTTTCATTTCAGACATGATTGTTTCTAGTTCGTGTAACGCCATTTCTGGAGCTACAAGTTTACTTGATTATGAACGTGATGAATCAAGCATATTCTCTGGTGATGAATATATGCTACTTCCTTTTCTTGAAGATAGCATGGAGAACAATAGTCATTATGAAGATTCAAGCATACATATGGCGATCCATCAATTAAAATCCAGCAACCAGGAATCTGATATTACTTCATATTCAGATGGGGATCCAGCCGAGTGTTTGGATCCACAAATGTTCATTAGAAATTTTTTATACTTTTCAGAAACGTCTACATGTTCCGGTTCCTCCATGTCACCCCGGGAGTCACGTGAAACGAAATCTGTAACATTAGTACTTGATCTAGATGGTATAAAAAGTCTTGTTCTTTTTTTTTTTTTTAATTCTACATAAGATTTATTCGTACCAGTTCATATCTGATCTTTTTACTTAATGGCTAATATAATTGTTCATTTGGTACACAGAAACACTGATTCACTCTTCACTCCAACATTGCGACGATGCAGACTTCACTTTTCCTGTATTTTCAAGTTTGAAAGAGCATACCGTGTATGTGAAGAAGAGACCTTACTTAATGGCATTTCTGGAAAGTGTCTCAGAAATGTTTCATATTGTCATATTCACGGCCAGTCAAAGCATTTACGCTAAGAAACTTTTGGATATACTGGATCCCGATGGAAAAATCATCTCTCATCGAGCTTATAGAGACTCATGTATATATGCAGATGGGAGTTATACCAAAGATCTAACAGTGTTAGGTGTCGATCTAGCCAAAGTTGTCATAATTGACAATTCTCCACAGGTAGATTGCCCGTTAGCTTTCTTGGAGAATAATCAAGACTCTAGTTGTTATTAACTTATAATCAGATACTAGTTATATATGCATTTAAGTATGAAAAAGGTTCCTCAGATTTGTAATATGCATGTCTAGAACTCTCTGCAGAGCCTCATCTACTTGTGGTGGTTTCAGGTTTTCAGATTGCAAGTGAATAATGGGATTCCAATTGAGAGTTGGTTTGATGATCCCTCAGATCGTGCACTAATTTCATTACTTCCATTTTTGGAGAGCCTGGTTGATGCTGTAGATGTCCGTCCAATTATTGCTAAGAGATTCGGTAACAAGGAATAACTGCCCTTGTTCCTCACTATTTATCATTATACCTCTAATTTTTACATTATCTTTCATTTTAGGTGCTCACCTTCCCGTTTTGAGTATTATAAGTTATTATATATAGAATATAAAAATCGCCCGGTGTTTCCCTTTGACATCTCACTAGGTGTTCAATACTTGATATTATTTGTGGATGATCGTAGTTAGTTACAGAAATATTGTACATTTAATGAAGCTTAGAAATAGACAATGGTTTGCATATATAGATTGTGTTACAGATATGTATAGCTACGGTGTACGGATAGAATATCTTAATGTCAAACGATTAGATTTTTCATAATATTGCAGTGCCAAGGCTATTAGGTTTCTTCCAAATTTCCTCCAAAGTGCTCCTTACTATCACAAAGACAACTACAAAAAAGTTGATGACTTGATGTAATGTAACAATATACAATGCAAATAGAAAAATTAGCTGAACAACCATTGCCCTTAAAGTTTTCCCTTGGCATGTGAAACTATCGTACATATGATCCTAAATTCTATTGTCTTCAAATTTATGTGATGTCTGCTAAATGTTTAGTTGAAATTTATCGTCCATTTGGTAATGTCTTTCTTTGACGTCGTTGTGGCATATCAACTTCAAGTTTCTGTAACTCTTGTATCAACTAAAGCAAGATTGTTGTTTGGCTGCTACGTTTACTAAGCAGTACCCTTTTGGCTGTTTAACATGATAATGTTTGATAAATTTCTTACTTAGACAATACAGAATGCATACTGCTAGGTGCAGTTAAGGTAGAAAGCAATGGGGTCAAAAGCAAAAACTGATACGGGTTGGTGTCTTTTAAGTTGTAGAAGATCATTTGATGTTAGGAATTAGATCCTACAACACAAAAAGGTGTGCTCTACGCCTATAAGAATATGACATATCTAGCTTGTAACTCAAGTAGGTGTCTTGCAAGAAATTAGAATTTAGGAGTTTACATTCTAGGGGATTAGGTTTGGGGTTGAAGTCTAGCCAGCAAGGAAAAGATATGTAAGACATGCCACAACATGATGCTTGTCATGGCATCGCTGACCTGGCATTGCAGTCTTTATTACTTTCAAATGCCTTGTGTGCAGGTTATACGAAGATCTCTAATGGATCCGTAGTCACTTGCGGTTTTCATAGGTATGCTTGTAGCTTGTTTATTTTGATTTTTATATGGTAAAACACTCATATCTATGCATGTCTTGCAAGACTGAATTTTGAGCACGGCACAGGGCACCAGTATGCCAAGGGCAATTTTTGGTGCTCATTTAATTACTTACTGTTTCTGAATACGTGCACATAACTTTTAGATCTAGCAGTATAAATTGTTATAAACTGAGCTAACTTCTTACAGATCGCAAAGATCCCTCTATGCTCTGACTTGCCCTGTGTTGCTTCTATTATCGTACGAAATTGGGGAATTATATGACAGTTTTGTAATATATTCACCTTTATACATTTATAGAGCAGAGATATGTATAATTGTACATCAAGGTGTAGTTTAATCATTTTATCCGATTTATGTATCTGTTGATTACTTGAGTAGTATTCAGTTCATCTTGCTAGATGGTAATGCATTGATGGTCACAGGTTTAAAATGGCTCTCCTCTTTTGAGGTTTGACTTTGTGTTGACATGGACTTATAGCAAATACATGTTTGTGGCATAATTTTTTTTTATGTTGCGACATTTTCTTAGATCTGAGATCTGGGAGGGGATCTGTGGGGTTATATATCCGCTTGTGCCTGATGGGTTACCATGCACAACACTTCGATGCGTTATGCATTATGTGGTTTGTAATTGTTCATGGAGAAAATATGTAACAGACATCAAACTTTCTTCTAACAATGAAACCGAACAAAATCATACATAATGGAATAGAACAGTCTACCTTCTAGTCTGCTACTACCCACACCCCAGGAAACCTCACCAAGATCATGTTTGCAGTAAAAAGGAAGTCGATATATTAAAAATAACTTCCAAAATGAGAAGTCCAAGTTGGTTTAAGATATTTTAAACATGGTCACAATACCAAAAAATAGACAGCGAGTAGAAACAGTGTTTCGTCTTCATTGCTAGATAACACAAAATGTTAAAAAGCTACAAAGAGAAGGGGCGTCGGATTAATCAAAAACCACCCAACATCTTAAATAGAAACACAAAAAATGATACTTGTGAGTTGCGACGGATGTCAATAACCTACTCGAAGATCCTTCAAATAAATACGCAATTGTCGATAAAAAGCAAGATATATGATAACATTGATTCTTGTTGCATTTTGATGCCAAATAGATTTCAAGTTTTCAACCCACAGTTCTTTATTCGCGGGAGCATTTAAGCAATCAATGGAGACTTTTAATAATTTTGAACTCACGGCCAAATAGTAATTAGTCCTATGGAATTCTCCTTTTTTTCTTTACAGTTTCCATAGAAGGAATTGTTTTGAGTGACAAATAGGAAATCTTCCATATAAAGAATTAAATCAAGGACTCAAAAATATATCTTCTACATTAAGTAAATAAATCTGCAAAAAAAATATTTCTAAGAAAAAAACAACAGAGGGAAAGCAGGGAATCTAGTCAAAGAGTACACACTAGTGTTCTTTATATTTTCATTAAAACACAAAAGTAACAAGTTCCATTTTTTCCACTTCCAATCCCACTATACAATTAACAAAAACCAGCTTAATCACTTGAAATGTTAGTTAACGCCAAACATTCAAACCCCAAAATGAAGAGGTGAAAAACAGGATATTGCACCATTCTTATATTGGCAATCTCCACCTATACATTTCTAGGCATTCACCTCCTTCAACCCCCTTCCAATATACCAAAACACTTGACCTTTTTTTCTCTCAAAATACGTACAAATCCACATTTTGGTTCGGTGCAGGTTTCCTACTTCTATACATAACATATACACGATTCAAAGTCAGTAGCCTACTGTAAGTAGATAGCTTAGGCTCAAAACACAAATCTGCGCACCATTGCATTAACTTTTATCATCATCTGGAGGGCCAGTCAATGGGTCTCTCGTGTATGGATGGGTCTGGAAGTTCAAGCTAGTAGATGGCAGAGATTCCTGTAAGTTGTATATAGCAACACAATAATGAACACATTGATTGCCATTGATTTAGGTTTATAAAATTTCTCTCCTTTTTAGAAGGAAAGGGAACATTATGAACTCGATTTCATTACGTGTTACCTGATCCACGGCCTCTGAGCCCTCGGAATTAAAAAGAATAGGCCGACATCGCTTATCTTCATTCATCAAACTAGAGTTCTGAAAATGGGTGACGAGTGCCGCCTTTCCTTGGATTCGAGCATATGCTAACGAAGCTACTTTCTCACTATTGAACTTCTCCCACCTTTTTCCGTTGAATGCCTAAACACAATTAATGGAAGTTAAAGGGTAAATTGCAATACATGTTCTGAAAACACCGTTAAGCTATAGTTGAAATAAAAAAGACCTGGTAAAAGGGGATTATATGCATTGGCGATAGCATGTTGATAAATGCATACCCAACATTGCATTTGTTCTGGATGGTAAACAGCAAACATGGTCAGTTACACAAGACAAAGAGGACAAAAAAGGAAGGTTATTATTTCAAACCTTGAAATCAATCGGCAGGTAGAGAAAATCATAGGTACCACCATGAATTTCATCAATGGAAGCTAGCAACATCTTTGAAGTATACCTGCAGAATAATAAACAGTAATTTAAGTTTATTGATAAAAAAAACTAAAATCTAAATAATAAATAGGAGGAATTAGGTTTTACTTATTAGGGATGTTTTTTATCATTAAAGTTGTTCGGGTATCTTCCCCACTGCTAATTTTATCAAGATCAAGCTGAAACTGTTTCTTGTTATCCATTTGATTGGCATTCTGGTCAAGCCGACGGGTCCTGCCTCGTTCCATCATACTTTCTAAATTTATGGATCCTAGTCCTGGGTAGTGGCCATTGCCTAGAAACATAGGACTCATCCTAGGAGAAGACATGTTGCTGAAATTTGGAGAACTGTTTTCCATGATGTTTCCAGGAATGGGAACATTGTTCACTGGCCCAAGAGTATTTAAGAAACCTCGGTCAATTGGACCCATACCCAGACCACCAAAAGTTGGAGGACTCATGAATAGTGTTTCAGGCGACTCGTGATGCCGACCTAAGTGTCGTTCGAAGGGTATTCCGGATGGAGCAGATCCAACATGATGATGTTGTTGAGAAGAACCAAGGAACGGTCCCGGTTGCCTTGTGAATGGATGAACTACAGTTGTTGATTGACTACTGGTCGGAAAGCCATGACTGGGTCTACTTGGACTTCCCCACAAAAACTGTGCACCAGATAATGTTTCGAATCCTGATGTGGTTGAACTCAGAGCACCAAAAGTGGACATTGACCCGTTTAGTTGACTCAATTTGGAATGTTGCAGCGAATGAGACTGTTGAAAGATTGATCCATTGTTTGAACTCCCATTTGAGAATATTTGATCAAGATGACTTGTTCTTCCATGATCTTTGCTAATTGGTGCCATTCTTGCTGGTTGAGGCTGCAAAATCGAAGCCAATCCAGGTAAACTGCTACTCATTGCAGGGCTCATTGAAGTGAAGACCGGTGACTTGCCAAGACTTTGTAGAGAATTATGTTCTATAGGACTTCCAAACTGTGACCAAACACCTGCACATATCGTGTATAGAATCAATTTGGTAAGATACTACTGAGTTTTTTTTTTCCAAATTTAAATCGCAACAAAAAGAGTTGCAAAAAAGTCCAACCTGGAGGAGAGTTAGCAATGGAGGGCCCGACTTGGAGTCTCAAACTTCGAGTATCATCTTGGTCAAAGTCTTGACTTAGTTGCAGCATTAGGCTGAAATCACAAAGGATAAGAAAACAATTATAAAGAGGCATTTAGCCAAAATACATCGGTTTAAAAGAGAAGCATCAACTTTAACACAAAAGTTAGTTACTTTCGACGAGCTCCACCGGGACGACTAGGTTCAAGTTTTATGCGTTTCCTGGCTATGTCACTCCTGTTTAGAGACCTAAGTGCTGCTTCTGCTGCTCTAACATCATAGTACTCAATGAACTTATGGTGCCTTTTATGTGGTGTCTCGCGTATCTGGTATTGTGTAATATATACCAAACATTCAGATATTCTTCTACGCTTGCAAAAAGAATACTTTAGATCACTGGAAATGGCATATTAGGTAATAAAGAAAACCATTACCTCTTTAACCTCGCCATATGCCCCAAAAATTTGGAGGAGGTCTTCACATGAAACTGAAGGGTCCAAATTGAAAACAACCAATGTTCCTTGATTTATATCTTTGTCAGATGGGTTATCCTAATCAGAGAAATTGTATGAATAATTATATTAGCTTAAAGACACCAATGTTCCTTGATTTATATCTTTGTCAGATGGGATATCCTATTCAGAGAATTGTATGAGTTAACTATCATATTACCTTTGGAATTGAGTAGTGAATGTCCAACTTCCTCCTGCGTAGAGGCTTGTTCTGTAATGCACGCATGGCAATTCGAGCAGCACGGATATCATAATAAGATATCATCACAAAGCCCCTGTGTTTACATGCGGTGTAAAGTGTTCGAATATCACCATATTGCTACAAGTATACATAAATGATATAATATGTTAGTTTACCATATGGTCAAGGATACTCAAAAGACAAAGGTTATACAATATTTTGTGGTCAAAAAACAAACCCCGGTATATAATTTTCATTATTTTAGTAAAAAGGGACGATGCAATAAGGGCACATTCCAATAAATATTAGAGCTACAACGCCACTACCTCGTTTGTAATTACGGCACCGGACTACAAATACTGTAATAAAACACCAAGTTTTAAAACTTTTGTAACAATTTAACTAGAGCACTCACATGTTTTCGGTCAACTTTAGGTAAATTAATCAAGCCTAAGAAGTAAACTGGATTTGGTAACAATTTGAAGTCCAGTGACCAAATTAGAAATCAAATGACAATATACCGCTATTAATAGCAATCAGTGGTATGATGCAACAAAGCACAAGTTTCAGCAAATAATTTTTAGATTACCTCAAACAGAGTGCTCAGCTCGGAATCTTCAACATTACTATTAATATTTCGCACAAATAAAGTTCTTGAAGGATGCTCTCCATACGGATGTTCTCCAACGACACTCCCTGAGCCATTTGTAAGATTGTAAGCCCCGCCATTAGAAACAACCCCATCACCGAAACTTATTTTGGACAAGCCCATACTCAAATTATCGATCATGTCAGATTCCAGCTCCATTCCTCCACCGCTTCCAAAAAGATCAAAATCTTCTGACTCCTCCACACGGTTAGGAAACACATTTAGGCCAAAACCGTCCATCGCGCCAGCTAAAAGATCATCCTCATCAGGTAACAAGCTTCCAAGTGCATGCTTTTCAATATCTTCAAGTAAATCATTGCCTTCCGTAGATTGATAATGACCTTTTTGGGTATTATTTAAAGTCACTACATGTTGAATAAGAAAAAAGGTCAAATTAGGTCAAATCTCATTTTAGAGCAACCAAATGTACTCATTAGACAAGAGGGTGCATACACTTCTCATGAGGCAGAACCGGCAACGAACTTGAGAATAGAGCGGCATCGGATCCAGATAAGATCCCCCTTGCTCCACTTCCCACAGCTTTTGAGAAATTCATCGTCTTTATTACAGGTCACTACAAACTACATATCAAAGACAAATCAAATGAATTTTATTGGGAATCAGGAATATAACACACTCTCGAAGTCCTCCATCTATAGCCAGGAAAGGACGTTCCGGGCAAGCAGGTAATGTCCTTCTCCAACTTTGGTAATTCATAAAGTTGATTTTTTTGCATAGGTTATCAAATAGAACAGTTTTTAAACCACTTGGTCACAGATCAAGTGGCCATGAGTTGCATCAAACTCTTACTGAGTGGGGTTGAGGGGTACCAATATGGTATACAGAGTCGGGTGCAAAACTACCTTAAGATAATTTCCGACCCCAAAAATCTGTTTTAGGAAATTTCACCCGTCTCTTGTAAGTTGTAACTAAATGATCTAGAAGAGGGAATCAGGAACTAAATATATATCTTTCTCTAGATTCAATGCAAAATCTAGCTATTTTAATCTAGGTAAATCCTAAAAGCATAATGGTGTAATCGGTATTTATTACTTCGACGCGTGAAACTAAACAGAAAAGGAAATGTCACCAGCTAACTTTAAGTTACATACATAGAACTTAATAGTTTTTATTCATAATAAAATTCCCTGCTCTACCTATTTCAATCAACCATTTACAAAGAGAATCACCGAATCAGCTCAAAATTTAATCTCTATCTAGATAAAAGTTGCAAGGACAAAAAGTGGGTAATGTATATTCTACAACAAGTTAAAGTGCATCGTTTCCATAAGAGAGTGTTTGGATGCCTGTTTAAAGTGATTGTTTCAAGTTTTTTTCAAAAATCTGATTCTAAAACTTTGATCATTTGAGGTTCAAATCACATTTGGATAAACAGAAAGTTTTTTTTTTGTTCATTGTAAGTTGTAACATAATCTTACTATGATATACTATCCCCAATTCTAATCAACAAACCAATTATTTTTATTCTGATTATTCAAATTATAATAACCCCTTGGAAAATACACATTGTAATGTTAAGGGACTTGCATCTGAACTTTATAAATAAATAGAAAGCATAAACTCTGTCTTATAAACAATTAATGATAAAAAAACCTATAGTAAAAGCACAAATATGTGCAAAATCAATGATATAATCTCATTAAATTAAAAGTAATAACTTTTACTAAGAGTGTTTGGGATTGCGTTTCCTGAGTAGGGCGTGCAAACGCAAATTCTCATAAAAGTGTTTGCAAAAAAGTAATCATCAGCATTTTCGTATTTTCGTAGAGATTAAACGTAGTTTTGAAAAGACAAGTTGCTTCATCTTATACCAAAAAAAATGCAAAAAAATTTGTTTTAAAAACACGTCCCAAACACCTCTAAATAATCATAACAACCCCCAATGCCGTCTTACACGGGTTTTGGGTCACAATACCGTCTTCGATGGTGTACGGGGAAGTTAAGATGTAGCCAGCCTTACCCCTACCAAAGGTAGAGAGTCTGCTCAGGTTCTACCAAAGGTAGAAAAAGACCTTCAGCCTTGTTGGGCATGAGGATCGAGCCCTTGACCTCTGTCTCCAAACAGTGATCCAACCCAGTTGGTCCATAACAATAACTACTAATAATGTGATCCATAAAAAACCTACTTTTTTATATAAAATATATACAACTTTATCTACCGATACAACATGCAAAACAATCCAACAAGTTCATTAACAAAATAAATTAATATGTGACAATAAAATTACAAATATTTGCAATAAAATCCTAACTTCCACAAAATAAAGTCTAAATATATCAAAAAAAATTAAAAAAAAAAATTAATACCCAGAAATAAATTCAGAAAAAGTTAAAAACTTTAGACACACAATAGTCTTTACAGTGTGTGTGAGATAGAAAAATAGAAAAAAGATACCTGAAGATAGTCAAACTACAAATAAGATTAAAAACCCATTTGAATCTATACAAGATTCAACAGAAAAATCAAAACTTTGATCGGATTAAAGTGTGTGTGTGTGTGTGTGTTTGGGGGGTTTAAAAGAGAATAGAGTAGTAAAATTGGAAACGTGAGGAGGAAGAAGTGTATTTCTCTTGCACTTTGTATTTGTGTCAGTGTGTGTATTGTTTTATCACACAAACACACGTACGAAAGAAATCTACAGAGATAATACTTACATGTTTTTGTATGTATATGTGTATGTAGAGAAAAATAGAGAAAAAATAAGTTGTGATTGTAGGAGTGAGAATTAATTTCAGACAGGGGGGGTTCGTGGGACAGTGGAGTGTTTAACTGCATTTAAATTTAGTTTCATGTCCGTAGGATAAAAACACACTACTTGTGAAAATTACACTTTTGCCCTCAAGGTGCAGTACCAAAAAAGTGTATTTTCTATTTTGGGTTGTCTTATCCACTATTATATGAAGTTATTACCAGACTTAAAGCCGCGGGGTTATTTAAAATTCATTAAAAAAAAGTTTTAAATTTTTTTTTTCAAATTTAAAATATCTCTTTTACTATATATATACTAGTCCTAATACCCGTGCGCGATGCACGGATTGACTCATAATATTTATATTTCAATATTATTATAATGAAGTTTATATATATATATATATTATATATAATATATTCACTTTTATATATATATTTGATGCGAGTATTATAAAAGTACGTAATGCAACCTCTTGATTAATAAAAATAAACACAAGTGTTTAGGGCAACAATGAATAGGAAAAAAAATGCTTCCCATGTTCAAGTTATGCGCAAATAAATAGAAGGATCAATTGCTTCCGTAATAATATCATCTACCATCCGGTTGATAATAGCCAATGTGTTATCGTTCATAAATATAAAAAATAACATGTTTGTTGTATTAGAGTAATTTTCTTTAAGCACCTAAAAAAACTTAATATATTAAAACAATATAATAATAATAATAATAATAATAATAATAATAATAATAATAATAATAATAATAATAATATATTAATTAGTAATAACCAAGAACAAAAAAAAAAAAAAATAGAAAGTTACCATTCATAATAGATGTGAAAAAATAGTGATTGCTTAAATCAAAATAATATGGTCTGAATGATTCATATATTCATATATAATATATATATAGGCATTGGTTTTGTAGAACTTCTAATATTGTTGTTAGGAAACTAACACATATAGATGCAACTTACATATATACATATGATATGACGTACAAAAATCCAAGTTTAAATAAATATCTGTAAAAGTTTTAAGAACATTAGGAAAGTAATAAGTAGATATCCTATATGATGATACAGTATCTAAATTTGACGGAATTAATAATACTAAATTTATTGATTTATAAATATCCTAGTTTAAGTAGGTTACATGTGATTAAAATAAAGTTATTTTTTTAATGAATATGATTGAAAAAACACTTATCGTTTAAATAGAACGCCATGTGTCGCTCTAAGGAGGCTGCAATCCTGTTTTAGTTTATTGGTAGATATTTCAAATTATAATGTGAGATTATATTACATGTGAGATTATAAAACCGAAAGTTATATATAATATATATATTAAACTTTTTTTATATCTCATTTTAAAGTTCTTTTTTCAAATTTCGGGTTGTAGTCATTTTGATGAAAAAAATAAATATACATGTAATTAAAAAACAGTCATAATTTTATTTAAACTATAAATTAAATAATATTTAAAAATGTCATATATTAACTTAAGCTCACTCACTTTGACCCCTTATAGTCGAGCCCAACCCAAAAACTCATTAGTCCAAACATGTATAACCGATAATTATCTCTCTCTTTTCTAATTAAACGCCTTTTTTACATATAGACTTAAAGCCCGCGTGAAAACACGTGTTTATTGAATAGATTTATTTCCGTTATTTATAAATAAGTTTTATGATGTAAGTTTTATAATAATTTTTTTGTGTGTAAAAGATCATTAATACATGGGCCAAACTTCAAAACCGGTTATATTAATTGTACATCAAAAAATCTATATATACCTATTCTATTTGTGAAGTTATACTATCTGTGAAGTTACCAAAAAAAACTTTATGTATACGTTATCTTCTAATTGTACATCAAAAATTCTATATATACATTATGCTTTACTTGGTTTACTTATTAAAGTATCTACCAATAAACTAAAACATGATTGAGATGTTCTTGAAACGATACGTGGCGTAATTCTTGATCGACACATGTCCTTTTAATTTATTTATTTTATTAAATTAGCTTTTTTAATTGTATACAGATTCAATTTCCTTATTAGACTTAGAATTAAACTCTAATTCTTAGCTTATGATACAAAACACATTATAATCTTATTTGATTGATCGTTTTCTCATTAATAAAATTGTCTCTTTTTCTTTCTCAATTCTTCAACTCCTATTACTTATATTACTTATAATAAGTTAATAACATGAAGACTTCAAAAAATTGAGTTTACGATCCGAAATCACAAGGCTATTTGTCGTCATCCTCTATGCTTACAAGTTCCGGTATTGATGTGATTTTAAAATTTTTAAGTAAATCAAAAACTTTAACTAAACATATATTATATTTATCATTACTATTTATTATAACTTAGCTTCGATTATCGGTTTACTTTAACCACAATTTATTTCATACTCACAAATCATGTATGAGGCATATTCGAATTTCTTTACGATACAATCTATATAGCTACCGTACATCGTACGGGTATTAGGACTAGTTTGTGATATAACTTATACTCCCTCCGTCCCATTATAAGTGTCTTATTTTGAATTTTCAAAGTCTTTATTTACAAACTTTGACAATATATATAATTTTTTGTGTTATATAAAACTTGATGAAAAATTATACCATTGAAAATACTTCAAAAACACAATCAATTCATATAAGTTTCATCAAGTATTATCTAACACAAACAAAATTATTTATGGTCAAAGTTGAAAATGTTAGACTTTGAAAATTCAAAACATGACACTTCTAATGGGACGGGGGAGTACTATTTTTGTAATTGAATTGAATGTTAAATATGTTTGTAGACAACCATGGGTAGTACCAACATTAGCAATACAATTGCAGTTACCTAAAACTTGACACCAGTAATAACAAACGTGGATTTATCGAATAGATTTATTTCTGGTATTTATAGTGTTTGAACATCTCAGATATTTAAACAATAGGAAAGTTATAAAGATCATTCACTAAATAAGTTTTATGATGTAAAACTCCATAAATCCATAAGTGCATTAGTGCAATTAGCAATGAAAACTCAACTTCATTAATCTAAAACTCCATAAGTGCAATTAGCAATGAAACTAAAAATCCATAAAGAAATTACATCTATGTAGCTAAATATTGGAGTGCCCATAATCTGAGCAACTTCAGCAAGCCATATGGTCCAATCTTTTTTCTGCATGCCACAATTTGACATAAGTTGGAGAAAGAATGACGGAGGCCATTAAAATTACAGCTTGGAAGTTCAATTCATTAATAATTAAATGGGTCAAAATAAAAGGAATAGCTTAAAAATAGTAATTATATATAGTCGAGTAGACTAATCCATTAAGAGTCACGACTTCATAGGTACCCAATGAAGTACTTTAACCATCAAACGGTGATAGACTTACAATTAATATTGATCAAAAAAAATATACACGCCCAACCTGTACACCTGCTCAGCCATTAGTTGCCATTTTGAGAGCATGTCATCTCCTCCTACAGCCACTCGGGCAACAACATTTGCATATATGGTTTGTATCTTATCATCTTCTTCTTTATTTACCTTCACATAGAGACTGGTTTATGTAAAGCTTTTTCAATCCTTCAATGTTGTTATTACATAAATCTTTGGCCACCTCTTTCAATCCTTTAAAGGCGCTATCACATATATCATTCACCTTGTTTTCTCCTTACGAAATCCTTAACATGTCACGACAGGATCCATCAGAACAATGCAAAACGGACAGATATGTTGACCTGGCTTACTTTCCTGGCTTCTTATCTTTTCATCTAAGACGTCTTTCGTCAATCCTTAACCCTTCAGAAATAATCCTTGCTCATTACTGCCTAATATAACCTTTAACAAACCGCAAAAGCAAAAGTGCAAATTCATGAAAGTGAAGCTACAATATCCAAACCTTTTTTAGGTATGAAGACACTTCCTTAACAATTTCATCATACCTTGCCTTGGAGTACTTGGGTGTGGTGGCATCCATCTGAAAAATATGAAGTAAACTCTTTGAATTATCATAGTTGATAATTGATATTTTATATTGCAACCAATTTTCGAGTTAAAATAATACCAACTGTGAAAGAAACAATGTAAAGCAAAGCAGGCTGACCATGTCCATCCATCATGTTCAGAGCTACATATGTAATTAGCAGACCTACAGTATAGAAAGCACCACGATCAAGACAACAAAACCAAGAAACACAACAAAACAAAAGAGCACGCACAAACATATTTTCAAAGCAGCCCATACCCAACTCAGATGAGTTCTTAATTTTCAATTTTTTTATAAAAAAAATGGGCTCTTCTTCTATATTGGAATGTAGCTGCTAAAAAGAAGTTTCGAATATAAAAAGAAAAAAGAAAAGAAAAAGGGAGCTTCAGGTTACATGTCTACTGAAGGGCTTCAGATTTACTGAAGAATTTCATGTAAACTAAGGAGCTTCAGGTTACATGTCTACTGAAGTCCATCACCAGTTAAAGCCACAGTCCATCCACCAGTTAACTCCCAGTTAAGGCACCAGTTGACCCACCAGTCTAAGCCCCGGTTCACCCACTAGTTAAAGCACCAGTTCATCCACCAGTCAAAGCTGCAGTTGAGGCATCGGTTCACCTACCATTTAAGGACCCAGTTCAACTGCCAATTAAAATTGATATGTAATTGTTTTATAAATATCTGTACATATATGTAATGAAAGTAAAACTTAATGTTCAAAGCATAATCTAACAGCAAATAATCGAAGACAAAGTTGAGACACAACAAATTATAACCAAAATCTTTATTGAGTTTTAAATGCCCCGAATATCCCCACAAATCATTTTTAAGACTTCCCTCTTTTATTTTATGCTCAACTTTAGACAGAACTTGAGACACAATATTAATATGATCAGAGACTCTTCAATGGTTCCCTCAATCATTTGCACAATGACATAGGTGTTCATTGAACACGTAAAATCGAGAACTGGAAGCAAGCATGATGTAGAATATATAACATAGGAGTTCATTGTATGAGTTAAATAAACAAAGCAAAATGAACAAATTAGTCAACCTCACTTTCAAGATTTGTTATGCCACATCCACCAGCTCCACATACTACAAATAATCCAGTGATCACAAGAACTTGAGCTTGAAACAACAACAGCCAAGATCTCATATTCATCTTCGTACCAGAAACATTATAAATAAACATAAGCATGGTGTAGCATACGTCTAAAAAGATCACTACCCTCGTATGTGACTATTGCGAAAACATTATACTCTCTGACCAAGTGACCATGCTTGTAAAAATTTAATTAGCTTGGTCGAGTGACTTCCATAAAAAAATTCTAGCTTGAGGTTCAATCACCACTCTATTATGGCCCAACTAATGTTGAAAAATGTGTCAATAGATAGATAGATAGATAGATAAATAGATAGATAAAATAAGTTTAGTTTCCCGTCACCTACAAACATATAGAAATTATAATACTTATCATTTAACTCTACCATAAGCCAAGCATGTTATGTTGCTTCTTTCATTTTTGGGTCAACTTTCATATCTGGATAGAATTCTAACTTAGCATAGAAGATTTAGTCGGAAACAAACCTTAACTTTCATTTCTGCGTCTAAATGGGTGAAGATGATCTTTAACTTCCTCGAGAAATATTCTTCCCATGGTGCAAGCATTATGATTCCTTCTCCACCTTTGCCTTCACATCCTTCCTTCGGAATCAATTTATATACTGTTCACGGTCTGCAGGGACACCCACAAGGTTCACCCACCTGGCCAATCCATAGCCAATGAAACATTAAAAAAATAACTATATAATATTCAAGAAATAGCTAAATAAAATAAATAATGAGTATAAAAATGTAACTGCCAAACTGTGGCTCTGGCACGACGCTAACAGTCGGCAAAAAAGCATACCCAAGATAATATTTTGAGTCATTTGCAAGCATGATAGCCTCCTTATCAGAGCTAAACTTCACTAGGGCGGAAATGTCCAGATTCACTGAACGGGAGAAACCAGTGAACTGAAGAAGCTAACTGAGCTGAAGGAAACCGAACTGATCATGCCATCTGAACAAGCCATGTTGATTCTGCCAGCAGTGGCCCATTTCAGACAAGTCTTTTCTGAACCAGTCCAGTCACCAGTGGTAACACTTCTCCAGTGGCAAGCTCCAGTGACCAACTCTGATAATCCACCAGTGAAGATGTCCAGTAGCTTGCTCCAGATGACTGCTCCAGATGAACGCTCCAGTGACCACTACTGAAGATCCTCCAGTGAAGTGCTCCATATTTTGTCTCCAGTGGCGGTCCAGATTTATGTTTCCAGTTTCCAATTAATAAAGTCCCCACTGAAGTCGTCTGTGGGCCCAATAAAGAAGAATGACAGCTATTAAGGAAGGCGCGTGTGACAAGACGTTTCTAACGGTATTGTGGGACCACTTGCAGGGGAATATTTCTAGAAGCTTACGTGTCCATTTTTTATTGGTCCAAATTAATTAGTGGCTTGCACATGACAGCTTTTATTGTAATATTTTATTATTTCGATGATTCCTAGGAAATAGCTTGTGGCTATAAATAGAGACTTTTTTCATTGTAAAAAGTTAGTGGATGTTGAATGAAAATTAATAGAGCAGCCTCTATTTCTTACAAAAATCTTCTTTTACCTTTAGAGATCTTTGATCTTGGTGGTTAGGAGTGACCCCTTTATCAATATTTGTGGTGACTTGTTCTTTATCAAATATTGTGGTGAGGTCTTAAAATCTTCGGTTTCCTTTATCTATAATCGTGGTGGTTAGACCTTTATCGATTGTAGTGGTGGGGCGGAGTGTTTCCTTTATCCTTGATTCCGGTGGCTTAGCCTTTACGAGTCTTGGTGGTGGATTCTTTATCTATCATTTTACTTTTTATTGTCTTGTTTGTTGTTTATTTCATATAAAATCCAGAAAATACCAAAAATAGTCTTCCGCTGTAGTTTGTCGCGTGATTTACGCATCAAATTTGGTATCAGAGCCAGGTTTTCAAAAAAAGGTTTCTTAATCTTTTTGTCCGTTGGGGTATTGTCTGTTTAGATTTGTTGAAGTTTTGTTTAGATCTGTGATTGATTGTTTAGATCTATTGGTTATTTACTTGGATCTATTGATTGTGAGTTGTTTGTGAGTTGTTTGTTGGTTATAAATGGCGTATAGAAGAGATATGACTTTAGAAGAAGCTCATAATGTTAGAAGAGATAGACAAATATAAGATCTACAAGAAACTCTTGGTAAAATAGTCCATATGTTAGAAGATGGTGGTTTACGATTTAATCGAGAAAATATTGTTACTAGTGAAAGAGATTCTGAATCTCAAGGTCCTAGTGTAAGATCTGATAGTACACCTAGAAACTCTAGTGATTCTGATGAACCACATCCTAGAGGAAGGCGTAGGAGACATAAGGGTAATGATACTAGGGATATTAAGATAGATCCACCAGATTTTAATGGATCTTCTAACCCAGAAGAGTATTTTGAATGGGTCCAGGTGATGGACAGGATTATGGAAATAAAAGGTTATGATGATAGAAAAAGTTTCAAGGTTGCCATTATTAAACTTAAGAAATATGCTTCATCATGGTATGATAACATGATATCTGAAAGGGAGTACAAGGGCAAAAGTAAAATCAAGACCTAGTCCAAACTGAAGGAGGTCATGCAGAAGAGGTTTGTTCCCCAGTCGTACAAGCAAGATCAGTATCTACTGATGAACAATCTGAAGCAAGGAGCCAAGGAGGTTGTGTAGTACATTAGAGAGTTTGAGCATCTAAAGACCAGAACTAGTGTGAATGAAACTGAAGAGCACACTATTGCCAGATTTCTTGAGAAGATTGAGTTGCAGCCTATCTGGACATATGAAGGTGCATGCAAGATGGCTATCCAGATTGAAAGACAACTGAAGAAGAAGGTTCCGTACAAGTCATTCAGTAAGGTTCCTGCCAGTACAAGTCAACCAGTTGCCAGTCAACCAGTTCCCAGATTTACTGAAGCTGTTCAGAAGTCCTTCAGAGGCAAAGAAAAGGAAACTGGAGGATCAAAAGAACCAGTTGGAAAGAAATGTTTTAAGTGTCATGGCTTTGGTCGCTTCCAGGCCCAGTTTCCTAATCAAAGAGCCTTGACTGCCAAAGAAATTGAATGTTTGCCAGATGTCGACACTGAAGAAGGTGAGCCAGTGTATGACGAAGATGAAGAAGAAGATGAGTCTTATATTGGTGCAGATGTGGGAGAAATGTTGGTTGTCAGAAGAGTGATGCATGCTGATGAAGTTACCACTGATACTGCCCAGAGGGAGAACATTTTTCACTCCAGATGCACAGTCAAAGGAAAAGTTTGTGATCTGATCATTGACGGTGGGAGTTGTGCTAATGCTGCTTCAACTTACATGGTAGAGAAACTGGCACTACCTACAGTTAAGCACCCTCGTCCATACAAGTTACAATGGCTCAGTGAAGGATCAGAGGTAAAAGTTAACAGACAAGTTACTATTCCTTTTTCCATTGGATCTATTTATCAAGATAAAATTGTGTGTGATGTTGTTCCTATGGATGCTTGCCATATATTACTGGGTAGACCTTGGTTATTTGATAATAATGTTTTTCATAATGGTCGTATGAATTCATATTCAGTATTTGTAAGTGGAAAGAAGGTCACTCTGACTTCTTTAAAACCCAGTGAAATATTGAAAATTAATAAGAAAGACCAGCCCAGTAAGCCTTTGTTTTTGTCTCAAACCGAAGTCGAATAAGAGTTATCTGAAGGCTCTCCAGTTATGTTGTTACTGGTCGTTGAAAAATCTGAAGAGAAGGAGTTCACTGGTGTCCCCAGTCTCCTGAAGACTTTACTGAAGGAATTCACTGACGTTTTCCCAGAAGACCTACCTGAAGGTTTGCCTCCAGTAAGAGGAATTGAACACCAGATTGACCTGGTTCCAGGTTCAGTCCTTCCAAACAAAGCTGCTTACAGATGTTCGCCTACTGAAGCAAAAGAGTTGCAGAGGCAAGTAGATAAGTTGGTTGCCAGAGGTTATATCAGAGCAAGCATGAGTCCTTGTTCAGTTCCAGCTCTCCTGGTTCCAAAGAAAGATGGTACAATGAGAATGTGTGTTGATAGCAGGGCCATCAACAATATAACTATTAAGTATAGATATCCCATTCCCAGATTGGATAATATGCTTGATGAGTTACATGGCTCCAGAGTGTTCTCTAAGATTGATCTCAGAAGTGGCTATCACCAGATCAGAATGAAAGATGGAGATGAATGGAAGACCGCTTTCAAGATAAAGGGAGGTTTGTATGAATGGTTAGTCATGCCTTTTGGCTTGTCTAATTCTCCCAGTACTTTTATGAGACTAATGAACGAAGTTCTCAGGCCACTCATTGGTCAGTTTGTTGTTGTTTACTTTGATGATATTCTGGTATATTCAAAATCTGAAGCTGAACATGTTAATCATCTGAAGAAGGTATTTGAACTGTTAAGAAGGCACCAGTTGTATGGCAAACTGGAGAAATGTGATTTTATGGTGGAAAGTGTGATATTTTTGGGATATGTTGTTTCAAAGGAAGGAATTTCTATGGATCCTTCGAAGGTAGAAGCCATCAGATCATGGCCAGTTCCTACTACAATCGTTGAAGTTAGGAGTTTTTATGGACTGGCATCTTTTTACAAAAGGTTTATCAAGAATTTCTCTACAGTTATGGCCCCAATCACTGATTGTCTGAAGAAGGGTGTGTTTGACTGGCCAAAGTCAGCCCAGTTGGCTTTTGAGTCACTGAAGGAAAAACTCAGTTCAGCTCCAGTTCTATCTTTGTCAGATTTTGATCAGTTGTTTGAATTAGAGTGTGACGCCAGTGGAGTAGGTATTGGTGCAGTTCTGGTACAAGCAGGGCGTCCAGTTGCCTATTTCAGTGAAAAGCTCAATGGCTCTAAACTGAAGTATAGCACTTATGACAAGGAGTTTTATGCAATTATTCGTGCTATCACTCACTGGTCACATTATTTGAAGCCGAAGCAGTTTGTCTTATTCTCTGATCATGAAGCCCTGAAGTTCATAAATGGTCAACACAAGTTTAATGCCAGACATGCAAAATGGGTGAAATTTTTGCAGTCTTATTCGTTTGTTTCTAAACACAAAGCTGGAGTAGCTAATGTTGTTGCTGATGCACTGTCCAGACGATATTCACTGTTATCAATTCTGGAAGCAAGAGTTCTTGGATTTTCTTTCATTAAAGAGTTGTATGCTACTGATCCAGACTTTGCTGATCACCTCACTAAAGCTAACCAGAAAGGACCATTTATTGTTCAAAATGGTTTCTTATTTAAAAATGGAAGGTTGTGCATTCCCAGGGGTTCAATAAGGGATTTGCTGATAAGAGAAGCACATGGAGGAGGTTTAGCTGGCCATTTTGGCATTAACAAGACTGGAGAGATCCTCACTGAACACTTCTACTGGCCAAGTCTACTGAAGGATGTCCAGAGTATTATCAGTAGCTGTCCAACTTGTCACCAGGCGAAGACTACTTTTCACAAAGGATTATATACTCCTCTTCCAGTTCCAAACCAGCCATGGGAAGATTTCAGTATGGATTTCATTGTTGCACTGCCCCGAACTCAGAGGGGAAAAGATTCAATAATGGTGGTTGTTGATAGGTTTTCAAAAATGGCACATTTTATTGCTTGTAACACAACCAATGATGCTTCAGCAGTAGCAAATTTGTTCTTTAAGGAGATTGTCAGGTTGCATGGAATCCCCAAGACGATTGTGTCAGATCGAGATGTGAAGTTCTTGAGTTATTTCTGGAAGACTCTATGGAGATTGATGGGTACCAGATTGTTGTTCAGTACGTCTCACCATCCTCAGACTGATGGACAGACTGAAGTTACCAACAGAACAATTGGTGTCCTGTTAAGAACATTGGTGAAGAAGACACTGAAGGATTAGGATCTGAAGCTTGCTCATGCTGAGTTCGCTTTCAACAGAGCTCCTAACTATTCTACCAGTAAATCTTCGTTTGAAATATGCTATGGTGTCAATCCACTGACCCCCATTGATTTAATTCCATTTTTGATTGAACCAAAAGCCAGTATTGACGCTGAAGCCAGAGCAAAAGAAATCAAGAAGATTCATGAAGAAGTGAAGGCCAGAATAGAGAAAGCGAATGCAAGTTACAAGGCCAGGGCAAACAAGAATAGAAAGCAACCCAGTTTTGCACCAGGTGATCTTGTGTGGGTGCATCTAAGAAAAGAAAGGTTTCCAGCAAAAGAAAGAGTAAACTGATGCCTAGAGCTGAAGGTCCGTTCAATAATCTGGAGAGATATGGCGATAATGCTTACAAGGTTGAATTACCTGGAGATATGGCAGTTTCAAGTACTTTTAATGTGGGAGATCTGATGCCTTATCTGGAGGATGAGTACCTCGAAGACTTGAGGACAAGTCTCTTTTCAGAGGGGGAGAATGATGCGGAAATGTCCAAATTCACTGAACTGGGAAAACCCAGTGAACTGAAGAAGCTAACTGAGCTGAAGGAAACCGAACAGATCATGCCATCTGAACAAGCCATGTTGATTCTGCCAGCAGTGGCCCATTTCAGACAAGTCTTTTCTGAACCAGTCCAGTCACCAGTGGTAACACTTCTCCAGTGGCAAGCTCCAGTGACCAACTCTGATAATCCACCAGTGAAGATGTCCAGTAGCTTGCTCCAGATGACTGCTCCAGATGAACGCTCCAGTGACCACTACAGATGACTGCTCCAGATGACTGCTCCAGATGACTGCTCCAGATGACTGCTCCAGATGACTGCTCCAGATCACTTCTCCAGTGGCAAGCTCCAGTGACCAACTCTGATAATCCACCAGTGAAGATGTCCAGTAGCTTGCTCCAGATGACTGCTCCAGATGAACGCTCCAGTGACCACTACTGAAGATCCTCCAGTGAAGTGCTCCATATTTTGTCTCCAGTGGCGGTCCAGATTTATGTTTCCAGTTTCCAATTAATAAAGTCCCCACTGAAGTCGTCTGTGGGCCCAATAAAGAAGAATGACAGCTATTAAGGAAGGCGCGTGTGACAAGACGTTTCTAACGGTATTGTGGGACCACTTGCAGGGGAATATTTCTAGAAGCTTACGTGTCCATTTTTTATTGGTCCAAATTAATTAGTGGCTTGCACATGACAGCTTTTATTGTAATATTTTATTATTTCGATGATTCCTAGGAAATAGCTTGTGGCTATAAATAGAGACTTTTTTCATTGTAAAAAGTTAGTGGATGTTGAATGAAAATTAATAGAGCAGCCTCTATTTCTTACAAAAATCTTCTTTTACCTTTAGAGATCTTTGATCTTGGTGGTTAGGAGTGACCCCTTTATCAATATTTGTGGTGACTTGTTCTTTATCAAATATTGTGGTGAGGTCTTAAAATCTTCGGTTTCCTTTATCTATAATCGTGGTGGTTAGACCTTTATCGATTGTAGTGGTGGGGCGGAGTGTTTCCTTTATCTTTGATCGTGGTGGTTAGACCTTTATCGATTGTAGTGGTGGGTGGATTCTTTATCTATCATTTTACTTTTTATTGTCTTGTTTGTTGTTTATTTCATATAAAATCCAGAAAATACCAAAAATAGTCTTCCGCTGTAGTTTGTCGCGTGATTTACGCATCATTCACTATTGGCGTGATCGGTCCAAAAGTCTGCTCATGGAATTAAATATGAAAATATGGAGTTGAAATCAAACTTTTACAAACAATAGAGCAATAAATTTCCATCTTAAAACGATAAACATAAACTAAGGAGTAGCCATGTTACTTCCTCTCGCATCAACTTCATATGGCAGTTGACATTTATCATATACTTGGTGAGATTGGAAGTTTACGATCTTGTCTTTCCTACTCTTAAACTTGACTTAAAATTAATTGCAAGTATGATCTCGACTAAATGTATAAAACAGACCTCTATTAGTGCCAAAACTGGTAACATTCAACTGAAAGTTAACATAGACATATAGCTTCGCATCAATATAAAACAAACATTTTATAATACAAAATTAAAGTAAATAATGATAATAAATACCTTATAGAACACATAACCTCAAAAATTTTTTTAATGTAAACACATCATCATAGCCAATCAAAAAAGGAACCATCATATTGTATATAACACATCATCATAAAATGCATCATCACAGTCAATCCAAACACACCAGTTGTACAAGAAAGACTTAGACATGTTTAAGCAAAAGTAATGATTCAGCATGGCTGCATAAAGAAGCTTTCCATGTGACATAAAGATCACATAGACATCTCAAATGCCATGCCAAGGAACACAAAACCTCAGCTCAAGTAAGAGTAACGATTCAGCATGGCTGTTGTAAGTCCCAACTCAATAGATGGTACTACCTGAAGACACCTCTATGTCGATGGTGGAGTTACTTTGCAATATAAACACTGAACTGGAGACGACCAGTTACAGGAGTATATACCAAGTTCTTGATAGATTACTTATTTAAGTGACAATAAGTAAAGAACAATGCAATAATACAAAATACTTGTAAAGTAAATTGGTGAGACAATATGTAATTTTCAAGTGTAATTTATTTATTAACTTTAAATAAATTACAAGGTTGTTGCGGAACCAAGATAATACAAGTATGTAAATATCCTAACAACCTATGAACTACAATTGATCTACACTTGGAATTTCTCTAAACAATCGAAACACTTAAAATTGTGAAATGTTCATTTTTACGATTGAGAGAAGATTGCACAAGTTCACCAAGAATATTGCAGGTATGCAAAGTGTGAAGTGTGTTATCTCACTTGTTATTCTTGTTGTGCAATGACTTGTATTTATAGGCAAAGTTAACATTGGGATGTTAACTTTGGCCGTACAAATATGGTTGGGAGCATTTAAGGAATAGCATTTAATTCCTTAAAATGCAGTGTAAAGTTGCAGTATAAAGCAACTTTATTCAACCAGCTTTATGTACCTTTTTGTATTTAAATAATAAGATAAATCTTATTATCCGGGTAAAAGCACATAAAGCATAAAAGTCAATTCCTCGTAATCAGTGTAAAGCTTTGTAAGAGCTTTCCACTGACGGTCTCCAGTTTGTAACTGACTAGAATGTCAACTGGGCTTCGCTGCCATTGTCATTCTCTATCTTCCACTTGTTGTCTTCGACTCCAACTGGAAGGATTCTTCAACTGGTCAGTTCTCAACTGGAGGAAGTCTTCAGTTGCGTTAACTGTACGATGCAACTGGACTTCAATATATTTCTGGACAAATCTTCTTGGTCTCCAGGTGCAACTGGAGACTGGCCAGTTTCACTGAAACTGGTCCTAACAAATTCCCCCTATTTGTCTAGAAATATAGCCAAGTCTTTTTCAGTTCTTGTATCTGTACAAGTGTGAACTGGAGAGACTTGTTCGATTAAATCTATCTAAGTTTTCCAAGGCATTTTTATAGATCAATAAATGCCTTGGGTTTTTCTTTTTAAGTTTGTTAGATCTAATCTATTATCTACCTTGTGGTTACAAACTGGTAACTTCATTTATACAAGGAATGAAATTTACACAAGTTACAGAATGTAAATAAAATTACATGTAGATAAACTGAAAAGAGAACTTAATTAGATGGCCCTTCGCCAGTTCGTCTTCTCTTGGTCACTGAAGAGATAGGCTGAGAGTCTTCAGGATCAATATTCAACTTTAGCTCTAGATTTTCTTTGTGTTGAATCTTGCCCTTCAAGAAGTTCAACCAAGCTTTCTCAAACCTATTCTTTTGTGCCTTAGCATCCAAAAAGTTCACCATTTCCACCCATTCCGAGAACCCATACTGCATTGCACCAGGATTGTCAGTTTTAACCAGTGGCCCTCTGGTATAACTAACTTCAACGTGAAAGTACTTGGTGCCTGGCTTAATTGTTACATTAACCCCATTGATAGTCCCACTATGTCTTCTGGTTGCCATGATCTGGGAGTAATAGCTTCTTGCTTCAGATTCATTGGATATTTTAATACTCCCAGCTCCAGCAGCCAGTACAGCAGACTTGATGTCATCATTCGATACCTCGCCAGTTGGTTCTACAAATGTGCTAAGGTCAGCATCTCTGGTCAGTGGTCTTCTTGGTTGAGGGTTCCTCCTTGGTGGATTCAAAACCTTTTTCACAACCTTCTTTACATGTTCAATTCTTTTTAAAATCCCACTGGCCCTGTTCTCTTTTGCCTTCTCCACTGATATATTCAAACTTTTGGCATCAATTTCAGCTTCATCATCAGGATAGTGTCTGTCTAATTCAACATCAACCATTTCTTTCAACATGTCAACTATCCTGAGATCATTCTTTACTCTGGCATACTCCTCCTTAGTGATTCCCAAAAGATGAGCATCACTAATATCAAGCAATTTAATCTGTGCAAGATGTGCTCTGGCTTCAGCTTGGTTTCTTTGTTTCATTTTCTTTCTTTCTTTAATTTCATTGCCAAGTCTAGCCAGTTGTTTGCTCACACTTTCAGAAACTGGAGGAAGTACATCAGCATTGCCAGTTTCTAACATTGGTACATCAGTGGCCGGCTGGGCAGATACATCAGATGCCAAACCTTTTCCTTTATCCACAACATTCCCCCTAACACTTATATCACCAGTTTCACCAATTCTTTGCTCACCAGCTTCAGTACTGGCAGCCACAATCATTTCCCTACCTGTTTGAGTTCCAGATGGATTACTTTCAGTTTGAGTTTGTGCAAGAACTGCACTTCTTTCCCCCTTGGCAACATCTAGACCTGCCCTAATCACTTCCCATTCAGAATGGTGAGCTGGCAACCGGTCAAGAGGCTGCCACGATTGCATGTTCTTGCATTCTTTGAATATCGTGCACATCATCCTGAAAGATCTCCATAGGTGGTTGGTTTCTTTAGACTGGGTCAGAACATTAGCTGCAACGTGTTCCTGACCAGTTTTTAGTTCATTCAAAATCTTGGAATCTTCATCCAAACCAGAAACCACCTTATCCTTCACCTCTTCATCCTTTTTCTTCAAACTTTCTACTTCAGTTGTCAGTTTATCCAGAGACTGAGCATGAAGTGATACCTGGGTGTTCAAGTTATCAATGCCTGCCCCTCAACTGGTTGATCTCATTTGTGAGTGGGGCCAGATCAACCTGAGGAGTGGCCAGCTTGGTGATCTCAGACATCACCTTTTCTATCAATTTTTGTTCTCTAGCACCCAGCGTATCATCTATTTTCTGACCAACTGAAGTCATTAACTGCTGCCCAAGTTCAGTCACATTCAACCCAGGTTTGTCAACCAATTCTTTTACCTGTTTTTCAATCTCCCTTAAATCCACTTCAGATGTTCTAACAGTGTTGCCCAGCAAGTTGGAGATTGAGGTTGTGACCTTGGACTGAGTGAGGTCAAAGTCTTCTTTTAAAAATGTTGCCAGATTGTTGCAGCCAATGACCAACTCATTCAGCTTCTTCAACACCAAGTCTTCATTTGATGAAAACTTGTTAATCCCCAGATCAACCACTTTAATATTGGTCAAGTGTTCCTTGTGGTATCTGGAGAAAGACTTGGTGTTTTTGTCAAGTGTCTTTTGAATCTCCTCCACCCTGGTGAGAAGGTTTTGGAGATCGTCTTGAACAGAGACAACTTGACTGTCCAGTGACGGAGGAGAAGGTGTCACTGGACCAGCAACAGTTTCTACTGGAGCAACTGGAGGAGGCAAACTTAGAGAAGTCTCCCCAGTTGACATCGCAGCAGTTGAAGAAATAGTAGGAGTGGTGGTAGAAGAAAGGACTGGAAATTCAATGTGGTGTTCATGCTGAGAATGCTCAGGTGTGAACAACGGCGGCGGTGGGGGTGGCATTTCTCGAAGGACTGAGAATTGCCCAGATGGTGAAGGTGCCATACGTCTGTTTCCAGACATATAGTTATAAGTGGGAAAAGGAATATTTGTTGGCTCATTTACTTGGGATGGTGAAAGTGAAATTGAAGCATCTGGAAGCGAGACTGGAGATGAAGGGTTTTGATCTGGTACAGCAGAATCAAAAATCTCCAAGTCTGAAGCAGTACCTTTAGAATCCGAAGATTCAATAAGGATTTCCTCGTCATTAACATTCATGTCCAGATCCATGAATGTAACTGAGGACTGACCAGATGGGCCAGTCTCCAAATGATCTTCCCCAATTTCCTGGTTGGGTGCATCTGTTGGAGGATCAGATACCGAGGTATCTTCACCAGGGATAGAGGTTATTGGGGTTGCTTCAGTTATAGTTGCTCTATCCTCAACCATAACATTAGACGAACTGGAGGGTCCCTCATTATTTTGAGGCCCGCCCGGTTGTCTTTCTGACTCACCTTCGATTGGTGCATCAGTTTTTGCGAATGCCAGCCGCATTCGATCTGGAATCTCGACCTCTCCAGCTTCAGATACTAGAGAGTCTAGATTCCTCAACAAATCTGGGACAGTGTAAGGTGAATATGTGCTTGAATAGGCTTCACTGCCCAGTATTTGTAGAAAACAAAGAGAGAGAAACCTTGAGAAGGGGATACAAAGTCCCCTGGTGCCCTTCAGTTTTTGTACCAGGCTTCTATACAGGATATCGGCAAAATCCACTCTCAATCCACTCCACAAGCAGTATGCCATCTCTGCTTGTGCGGAGTTAATCTGGTCAAGACCACCAGAACTCCCACCCATACTTTCCACAAGGTGGATGAAAAAATACCTCCATGAAGGTGTAAGGCCCTTCATGGTCACCGCACCTTTTGTTTTCAACACCCCTTTCTCCAGGCACTCCTTATGTCCCATTTCAAGGAGGACCTTGCGAAAATTAACGTTTGGGGGGATGACAACTGGAGATTCACCCTCTCTCCAGTAGTTGAGGTGTAAGGCATCCCTCAACACGTCTGCTGATAAGGTACACTGGATTGTTCCACCTTTTAATGTGAAAGTGATGGAAGAACAATCAGAAGAAAGAGTAGCAGTGTACCAAAACTCACACAAGTAGTCGTGAAACATCTTGCGTGGGTTTAGAGAGAATGAGGGTCCAATTGGAGAATCCTTCAAAAAAATTTGAATTCTTCCAATAAGGGTATTGGACCCTTGAGTTCCTTGTAAACTCGCATCGGATTATTCGGATTAAGTTTGATGAGCGAAGTGTTACCAGGAGCACCAGGTGCCTATTTGACATCTGGTGAAGGAGCATATGGGACAGTTAAGAGATTTACATCTCTTGAACGGGATGATTTAGGTGCCATTTGAAATTGAAATTGAAATTTAGGAATTAGGGTTCTTGATTTATGAAGCAGAGAGAAAATGAAGCAATTTTAGATGATTGAGAAGTAAATGAAATTGAAATTTAGTGGAATTTGGCTAAGTATGAAATGAAATTGAAATTGAGAATTGAGAATTGAAATTTAGGAATTGGAAATGAAATTGAAATGAAATTGAAATGAAATGAAATTGAAATAAATTGAAATTGAAATTGAAATTGAAATAAATTGAAATTGAAATTGAAATTGAAATAAATTGAAATTGAAATTGAAATTGAAATAAATTGAAATTGAAATTGAAATTGAAATAAATTGAAATTGAAATTGAAATTGAAATAAATTGAAATTGAGAATTGAAATTGAAATAATTGAATTGAAATGAAATTGAAATGAAATTGAAATGAAATTGAAATGAAATTGAAATGAAATTGAAATTGAAATTGAAATTGAAATAAATTGAAATTGAAATTGAAATTGAAATAAATTGAAATTGAAATTGAAATTGAAATAAATTGAAATTGAAATTGAAATTGAAATAAATTGAAATTGAAATTGAAATTGAAATAAATTGAAATTGAAATTGAAATTGAAATAAATTGAAATTGAAATTGAAATTGAAATAAATTGAAATTGAAATTGAAATTGAAATAAATTGAAATTGAGAATTGAAATTGAAATATTGAATTGGAAATGAAATTGAAATGAAATTGAAATTGAAATTGAAATGAAATTGAATTGAAATTGAAATTGAAATGAAACGATCTTGAAATGATAAATTTGAATTTTGTGAGAAAATCGTGAAATAGAAGAAGAAATTGAAATTGAATATTTAAGGTTTATGAAGAATTTAATGAATAGCAGTTAATATGAGAAATTTAAGAATGAAATTGAAATTGAATTGAAATTGAATATGAAGAATTTAATGAATAGCAGTTAATATGAGAAATTTGAAGATGAAATTGAAATTGAAATTTGAAATTGAATATGAATTGAATTTAATGAATAGCAGTTAATATGAGAAATTTGAAGATGAAATTGAAATTGAATTGAAATTGAATATGAAGAATTTAATGAATAGCAGTTAATATGAGAAATTTGAAGATGAAATTGAATGAATTTTAAGGATTTATGAAGAATTTAATGAATAGCAGTTAATATGAGAAATTTAAGAATGAAATTGAATGAAGAAATTGAAAGGTTTATGAAGAATTTAATGAAAGTTAATTGAAATTTAAGAATGAAATTGAAATTGAATGAAATTGAAATTGAAATTGAAATTGAAATTGAAATTGAAATTGAAATTGAAATTGAAATTGAAATTGAAATTGAAATTGAAATTGAAATTGAAATTGAAATTGAAATTGAAATTGAAATTGAAATTGAAATTGAAATTGAAATTGAAATTGAAATTGAAATTGAAATTGAAATTGAAATTGAAATTGAAATTGAAATTGAAATTGAAATTGAAATTGAAATTGAAATTGAAATTGAAATTGAAATTGAAATTGAAATTGAAATTGAAATTGAAATTGAAATTGAAATTGAAATTGAAATTGAAATTGAAATTGAAATTAATTTAACAAAATCAATTTTGTAGATATTTTAACAAAATAAGTTTGAATTTTGAAATAAAAACATAATTAATTGTGTCAGCATTAAATGCTACGACGGCTTAACTTACTCACGCGCCCACTAACTTAATTTTCCCAATAAAAACAGTTGTCAAATACCAAAATGACTTTAAAACACGTCGGATGACGATATCAAGTGGTTTAAAGCACTCGAGTGCCATCACGTGTCACAAATATTGACCAAGTATCTCTAACGTTATAAAAAAAATAAGACAAGACTGAATCTGGTCACTGGAGGATTAGTCCAGCGCCAGTTTCCAACTGTAGAGTTCTCCAGTTGCCATTTTCAAACAAAACGAATTTTAGTCAGAAAATTATGATCCAGAAATCGATTAGTGCCAGGATAGTATCACAAAGGCGTTCGATAGCCTGGTGAGCAAAGATTATCTGGACCTCCTCAACTGGAGAACTTCATCAGTATCACTGACGCGTTCATAACAAAAATCTCCAGTTTTAAGGATTTAACATTCCCAGTTCGCTGATGAGATGTTTAAAGGTTTTCTCATCAAGAGGTTTTGTAAAAACATCAGCGAGCTGTTTGTTAGTGGGGATGAAATGAATTTCAATGTCTCCTTTCATAACATGATCACGAATAAAATGATACCTGATGTCAATATACTTTGTCTTGGAGTGCATCACTGGGTTGTGAGATATAGCAATTGCACTGGTGTTGTCACAAAAGATTGGGGTCCTTGTATACTTTTGACCATAATCTAGTAACTGGTTCTTGATCCAGAGAATCTGGGCACAGCAACTGACCGCAGAAATGTACTCTGCCGCAGCAGTGGACAAAGAGACTGACGTCTGCTTCTTGCTGGTCCAACTTACCAGTTTTCCTCCAAGGAAATGACAACCACCAGTTGTTGATTTTCTATCTATCTTACAACCTGCATGATCTGAATCTGAATAACCCCATTAGATCTAACCCTGAGCCTTTGGGGTACCAAAGACCAAGATTAGGACACCCTTTCAGGTATCTAAAGATACGCTTAACAGCGTACAAATGTGATTCTTTAGGGTTAGCCTGAAACCTGGCACATAGACATGTTGCAAACATTATATCTGGTCGACTGGCAGTTAAATACATCAGTGAACCAACCATACCACGATAGTCAGTTATGTTCACTGGTTTGCCAGTTGGGTCAGAGTCCAAATTTAATGGTGCTGCAATAGGTGTGTTTCTCAATGGGATTGAATCATATTTGTATTTTCTTAACAAATCTCTGACATATTTTCCTTGGTTTATGAAAATTCCATTTTCAGTTTGCTTAATCTGAAGACCTAAGAAAAATGTTAATTCACCCATTAAACTCATCTCATACTCAGATGACATGATTTTAGAAAACTTTTTACACATTGCATCATCAGTTGAACCAAATATAATGTCATCAACATAAATTTGTACCAATAAGATATTACCTTTTTCTTTCAAGATAAATAAGGTATTATCTATTGCACCTCTTTGAAAGCCATTTTTAAGAAGATGTTTAGTTAAAGTATCATACCAGGCTCTTGGGGCTTGTCTAAGACCATACAAAGCTTTGTTCAGTCTATAGACCCAGTGAGGATGCTTCTCGTTGATGAAGCCTGGAGTCTGCTTAACATACACAACTTCTTCCAATGTTCCATTAAGGAACGCACTTTTGACATCCATCTGGAAGACCTTAAACTGCAGATGGGCTGCATAAGCCAGAAATATTCTGATGGCTTCAAGTCTTGCAACTGGAGCAAAAGTTTCGTCAAAGTCAACGCCTTCTGCTTGACAATAACCCTGGGCAACTAATCTGGCCTTGTTTCTTACAACATGGCCATCTTCATCCATCTTGTTTCGGTAGACCCATCTTGTACCAATGGGTTCTTTCTTTAACCATGGTGGACAAGGAACAAGCTCCCATACATTGTTCCTTTCAAACTAGACGAGCTCTTCTTGCATAGCTTCCACCCAGCTTGGGTCTGCCATAGCCTCGTCAATCTTCTTTGGTTCAATTAGTGATAAGAAGGTGACATTTAAGCATTGCTCACTGGTGGCTCTTCTAGTCTGAACCCCACTATTTGGATCTCCCACAATCTGTTCAATTGGATGTGCTCGAGTCCATCTAGTGTATTGACTAGGCTGGTGTAACACAATATTAGTGCAAGTCACCTGGCGATCTTCTTCAGTTGCAGCAGCTTCTGGAGGAGGATCTGTCCAAACTACTTCTACGTCCTCATCAGAGTCAATGAGGTCACGATTTGCATCATGAAATTCTTCATTAAAAGGCATTTCTTGAAGAACTGGAGAAGTTGGAGTTTAACTGGTGCTGATATTGGAGTGGCACGTACATCAGATCCAATCACCAATTCTTGTGGTAAGTTGAAATTGATGAAGGGATAGAATGATGTGTCACTGGTGGTGTCTTCTTCTTAACTGGTTCCAATTTGTTGTAACTGGAAACATCTTTTGGTGAAACAACTGACTGATGAACTTGGTCAGTTTCACCAAAATTTATTGGAACGATTGGAGAGATATCAAGGCTTGGTCTTTTGTTGATTGCATCAGTTGATTCGTCGAATGTGACATGAATTGTCTCATGAACCTTTTGGAGTCTATAATTATAAACTCTAAAGGCCTTTCGAATATCTGAA